>CM042245.1:52593633-53161133 GCA_023566225.1 Romanogobio albipinnatus | reverse complement strand
CCCATCTGGCACCAACAACCATGCCACACTCAAAATTGTTTAAATCACCTTTCTTACATTCAGTTTGGAGTTCAGGAGATTGTCTTGACCAGGACCACACCCCTAAATGCATTGAAGCAACTGCCATGTGATTGGTTGATTAGATAATTGCATTAATGAGACAGGTGATCCTAATAATCCTTTAGGTGAGTGTAGTTTTCTTTAAACATTGGAGCTCATATTTAAGGAAAAACACCTTAAGAAATCCAAACCGAGCAAAAATATGCAATTTACATTTATGCATTTGGCAGACGCTTTTATCCAAAGCGACTTACATTTCATTCAAGGTACACATTTTACATTTAGTCACTTCTTGCTTTCCCTGGGAATCAAACCCATGACCTTGGCGTTGCTAGCGCCATGCTCTACTGTTTGAGCTACAGGAAAATCAATTTACTGCAGATGCTGATATTTATATGGCGAAAATGTTGGATGAAATTCTAATAGCTTGTAATGTAAATCAATGAGATCTTTATAACAGTATAGCAGACTACAGACTTAAAATGCATATAAATATCAGTCATCACTCAGTAATATGTCTTAGTAAGATGACATTTAAATGCTTCATTTTATGATCAAAGCTCTCTAGTTTTATAATAATATAATATAATAAACATATAATGCAATGAAATGCCATGATGATTGAGAGATGAACAAATAAATGTTCCTCAAAAGACGTCTGTGCGTTTCTGTGTAATCAGAAACGGCATAAATGTGTATTTTGTTTACTGGACGTTGTTCTAGTTTCTAAGTATCCACAGTTTGCCTTTGTATCAGACATTTTGGCCCTTGACCTGCCTTGTTTTTTTTCTGAAACCATCAGTATCATTGCTTTGGATCAGACATGAGAGTTCTGCTTCTGGGAGATCCGAGTGGGAGTATAACCTTTAGGGAAGTTGTTGGTAACGCCGTCAAAAGGAAAGCCCATCTCTCTCTCTCGCTCCCACATAGCTCTCAGTTAGAGCCGTTCACCATGAGTATCAATGCCATCTGCTCCTGAGGACCAAAATAAAATGCTTCTGACTGTGCCACACATGTCTGTGAAAGAGAGAAGAGGGTAAACATTAGAAATCATTTGTTTTGTCATAAAATCTGCACATGCATTATGATGATCACATCCAAAATATATATTTTCCCCCATAATGCATTATCCTTTTAAAGTAAAATGTAGTTTTATTTATTTTTTTTGCAAAGGCAATATTTCTAATATTGAAGTTTTTTCAATATTTTATTTTTATTTTTTTATTTGAGCTTTATTTCAATTAACAGAAATGTATTGAATAGTTTTATTTAACAGTAATAACCCTGATGGGGACCTATTTTAAGTTTCCTCGATTGGCCGCTGCCAGGAAAGTCATTAATGTATTTCTAGCTTATAGCTGTCAAAGGAAAGATTACAGTAAAAGCACTCTATGAGAAAATGGAGAGCGGTCAACGATCACTTAGAAAAGGCACAGAGTTTAAGACCTGAGAACAGAGTCCAACAATATCAAGAGCTCTTTCAATCTCATTGTGAAGGGTTGCGCATAATGCTGGCCTGTACGGGTGCACTGTCAGAAAAAAAGGTACAGTGCTGTCACTGGGGCGGTACCCTAAGGTACAAAACCGAAAAGGTACTAACATGTACCTTTAAGGTACTAATATTCACTCTTAAAGTACTGATATGTACCTTTTTAAGGTACTAATATGCACTCTTAAAGTACTGATATGTACCTTTTAAGGTACTAATATGTACCATTTAGGGGTGAGTAAGGTACAAAGATGTACCTTTTCACTTTTGTACCTTAGGGTACCGCCCCAGTGACAGCACTGTACCTTTTTTCTGACAGTGTGGGTGGCAAAAAGAGGCCATTACTCCAAAAAAAAAAACACATGTGAAGGTAACTCTGAGGTTTAAAAGCATAATAGTGGGTGACCCAGTTGTAATGGTTTTTTGTTCTCATATTGTTCCCAATAGAGCTTCATAGTGGTAATTATGGGACGTGTCTAACATGAACATAATACCATGCATTGAAGAATAGATGGTGCAAAATACACGGATGAATTATTGTATATGGCTGCATTAAGTCAGCATTTAGCCAGCAGCCATATCACCCTGCAGCCCAAGACTGGTTTCCCACTGAAGCTAAACAGGGCTGAGCCCGGTCAGTACCTGGGTAGGAAACCTGAGGAAAAACTAGGTAGCTGCTGGAAGGGGTGTTAGTGGGGCACTCACCCTGTGGTCTGTGATGGGGACACTATACTGTCAATAAGCACCATGCTTTGTATGAGACGTTAAACCGAGGTCCAGACTCTCTGTGGTCATTAAAAATTCCCGGGATGTCTTTCGGAAAAAGAGTAGGGGTGTAACCCCGGCATCCTAGCCTGGATGCCAGCCGAACTTGAGGTCGGGAAGTTCGGTCTGGACTTGATCCTTTGTGGAGCAACTATGCTCGAACCAGAGCTGTTCGGACCAATCAAATTGTCAGGGCGGGCTTTATTTGATGATGGACAGATGATCAACAGTAACGTAATCATCCACGTCACCAAAGAGCGCTTGGGTTGAATTCGTTCTAATCCTAATCAGAGAACTTGTACGTATATGCATTCACCTTTACTATTTCTCTCAAAAATTATCATGTTGGTAAGTACTCCTTGTATCCTTAAATTCTTTTTTACAACACTGGTAAAGATCGCTTGCACTCATCTTCTTCTTCTACTTCTTCCAGCGTGCGTACAGTTGAGTTCTGTTGACGCTGTGTCGCTACGTTGCTCTGATTGGTTGTAGGTCTATCCAATTGAGTGCAGAGGCATTTTCTTTCCTGGTTTGGTTGAAATGCCCCATAATCACATAGCCCAATGGAGCAGTATCAGACTCATATTCTGACTGGAATCTGAGTATGACGACGTCAGGCTTCTGGCATCCTGGACAAATTTGCCCATTGGTTTCTGTCCATAATGGACTCCTAATCATCCCCATATACCGATTATACAGATTGGTGGAGAGGAGACGAATGGGATGAAGCCAATCAGCTGGTGTGTGGTGGGCGTTCTGGCGCAATATGGCTGCCGTCGAATCATCCAGGTGGTGCTGCACATTGGTGGTGGTTGAGGAGATTTTCCCCCTTCCATGTAAAGTGCTTTGAGTACCCGCTGTATAAATGTAACAAATTATGAATATTAAACGATGAGTATTGTCTGGCATCTTTTGGTTTTTGGTCCAATAGGTCAATTCTGGCCCCGTTTTGAGATCTACAGATTACTCCAGTCTGTTTCAAGGGATAGTGGGACCATGCAGCTTGTTCAGTTGCTCCTTGTTAAGGTTTAGTTGGGCTTTGATTCAGTTGCACTTTGGGCTTTAGATTTGCTGCAGGAGAATATGAAACTCTTACTCAGACCTACATCCTCAGTTTTATTCAGAGGTCCAAACTGAGAGAAATTATGCAATTTAGGGCAAGAAAACTGCATTCTAAAACACAAAGATTGGGAGAAAGTCCAGCAGAACAATGAGGCCAAATTAGCTGCAACAAGGTGAATGTCCCGCGGAAGCACTTAATCTTCAAATGGATAAGATTAATCAGCTGAGCAAGAGAAACTGATGTGGTCCTCTAGGGGACTGAAGACACTTCATCTCCAGCATTATATGCTCCTTACATAACTCTTACTCAACTGAGAGCAGAACGTGTTCCCCAGATGTTAATTTGGATGCAATTAAATCGAAATGCCTCAGAGGACCTGACACCTCTTCATTTGAGACAGACTGTGGCAGAAAATCCTGGAAATCCACGTTTGGCTCAAGATTTTAAAGGCTGTATAGTGATATGAGCATACAATAAATCAGCACTGATGTGATGGGGAAAGTTTAATTATACTCAGCTGAGTGAATGCTCTCTGATGTTTTGAAACCATTAAAGGGATAGTTCACCCACAAATGAAAATTAGCCCATGATTTACTCGCCCTCAAGTCATACTAGGCGTATATGATATTCTTCTTTCAGACGAATACAATCTGAGTTATATTAAAACATGTCCTGACTCTTCCGAGCTTTATAATGGCAGTGAATGGCAGCACAAAATTTGAAGACCACTAAAAGTGCATCCATCCATTATAAAAGTAATCCACACGGCTCCGGAGGGTTAATAAAGGCCTTCAGAAGCGAATCTGTGTTTTTGTGTAAGAAAAATAAACATATTTAGCACGTTATAAAGTCAAATATCTAGCTTCCGGTGAAGCGTTTTTTGTATTCTTCTTACGGGAAAAGCGTAACTGACACGGCGATGATGTAGCGTAAGCGTTTTGAACTGCAAGAGCGTTACACTTTCATCATAAGTTGAATACAGAAGCCGTTCTGCCGAAAGCTAGATATTTTACTGTATAAAGTTTTAAATATGGATATTTTTCTTTCACAAAACCCATTGATTCACTTCAGAAGACCTTTTATTAACCCCCTGGAGCCGTGTGGAGTATTTAACCCCGGCATCCTGGCCAAATTTGCCCATTGGCCTCTGTCCATCATGGCCTCCTAATCATTCCCATATACAGATTGGCTTCATCACTCGATCTCCTCTCCACCAATCAGCTGGTGTGTGGTGGGCGTTTACTTTATAAAGTTTTAAATATGGATATTTTTCTTACACAAACCCATAGATTCACTTCAGATGGCCTTTTATTAACCCCCTGAAGCCATATGGAGTATGTTTATAATGGATAGTCTTTTTTTTTGGTCTTCAAGTTTTGGGCTGCCATTATAAAGCTTGGAAGAGCAAGGACATTTTTAAATATAACTCCAAATGTATTCATCTGAAAGACGAATGTCTTAGGGCGTTTTCACACCTGAAAGTCCGCACCAAGGTCCGAACCGAAGTTCATGTTTTGATACATTTAATACATTCGGTTAGTTTTGGTTTGCTTTCACATTGCAATTATGCGAGCGCACTAAAGAACTTTACATGACACACTTGCGTCCACTCGTCATCATCTATGTGGGCTGCATCTGGACATTGATTGGTTTTGTAAACAGACGAGCGTCTGACGTCAGCGTCTTTGACAAGAATGAATGAACGGACGCATATTGTTGCCGCTAGTGAACAGTGCGCATTGCTTGACTATTTTCTTTTCGTTATGTTTAAAAGTGTACATTTCAAGCTTTATATACACATATTTATCATGCTTGTGAGACAAGTAGCCTGCTGAGTTTCGGTTTATTTGTGATGCGCTCCAGTTCATGTGCAAAGCATGTGATCGCTCCGGCGATTATTGTCTGCTATAGACTATTTGCTTCTTATTTATTAAATCCAGGCAATTATCTAATTAAACGTTGATTAAAATTAAGATACAATTTATACAAAACGAAATTCACATTAAAGAAAGGCTTTCTGAGCAAAATCATTTCTGACCTTCTGTCTTCTGACATATCTTTTCACTTTTCATAATCAATGTAGCCTAGATGAAATTTAAAAATAACATTATAAAATGTAAACATAAACAGGAACTTCCTGTAAATGATCTGAAAGTACGAACCATACAGAAAATGCTTTCACACTAGAAACGAACCGAACCTTTGTTCAGTTTGATCCGGACCGAGACTACCTATTTTCGTCGGACCAAATTTCTTCTGTTTGGTCTAGACCGTGGTACGGTGGAGGTTTTACACCTGTAATTTTGATTCGGACCAAACTGAAAAGTCAGAAAATTCGGACCAAACAAGGTATCATATATATATATATATATATATATATAATCTCATATACAGTGAGGAAAATAAGTATTTGAACACCCTGCTATTTTGCAAGTTCTCCCACTTAGAAATCATGGAGGGGTCTGAAATTGTCATCGTAGGTGCCTGAAATTATCATCGTAGGTGCGTGTCCACTCCACTGTGAGAGACATAATCTAAAAAAAAAAATCCAGAAATCACAATATATGATATTTATTTGTATATGACTATTTATTTGTATGATACAGCTGCAAATAAGTATTTGAACACCTGTCTATCAGCTAGAATTCTGACCCTCAAAGACCTGTTAGTCTGCCTTTAAAATGTCCACCTCCACTCCATTTATTATCCTAAATTAGATGCACCTGTTTGAGGTCGTTAGCTGCATAAAGACACCTGTCCACCCCATACAATCAGTAAGAATCCAACTACTAACATGACCAAGACTAAAGAGCTGTCCAAAGACACTAGAGACAAAATTGTACATCTCCACAAGGCTGGAAAGGGCTACAGGGAAATTGCCAAGCAGCTTGGTGAAAAAAGGTCCACTGTTGGAGCAATCATTAGAAAATGGAAGAAGCTAAACATGACTGTCAATCTCTCTCGGACTGGGGCTCCATGCAAGATCTCACCTCATGGGGGCTCAATGAGCCTAAGAAAGGTGAGAAATCAGCCCAGAACTACACGGGAGGAGCTGGTCAATGACCTGAAAAGAGCTGGGACCACCGTTTCCAAGGTTACTGTTGGTAATACACTAAGACGTCATGGTTTGAAATAATGCATGGCACGGAAGGTTCCCCTGCTTAATCCAGCACATGTCAAGGCCCGTCTTAAGTTTGCCAATGACTATTTGGATGATCCAGAGGAGTCATGGGAGAAAGTCATGTGGTCAGATGAGACCAAAATATAACTTTTTGGTCATAATTCCACTAAACGTGTTGGGATGGTACTCATCATTCTTCTTCCTCCAAAGAACACCATCCCTACTGTGAAGCATGGGGGTGGTAGCATCATGCTTTGGGGGTGTTTTTCTGCACATGGGACAGGGCGACTGCACTGTATTAAGGAGAGGATGACCGGGGCCATGTATTGCGAGATTTTGGGGAACAACCTCCTTCCCTCAGTTAGAGCATTGAAGATGGGTCGAGGCTGGGTCTTCCAACATGACAATGACCCGAAGCGCACACAGCCAGGATAACCAAGGAGTGGCTCTGTAAGAAGCATATCAAGGTTCTGGCGTGGCCTAGCCAGTGTCCAGACCTAAACCCAATAGAGAATCTTTGGAGGGAGCTCAAACTCCGTGTTTCTCAGCGACAGGCCAGAAACCTGACTGATCTAGAGAAGATCTGTGTGGAGGAGTGGGCCAAAATCCCTCCTGCAGTGCAAACCTGGTGAAAAACTACAGGAAACGTTTGACCTCTGTAATTGCAAACAAAGGCAACTGTACCAAATATTAACATTGATTTTCTCAGGTGTTCAAATACTTATTTGCAGCTGTATCATACAAATGAATAGTTACAAAATCATCCATTGTGATTTCTGGATGTTTTTTTTTTAGATTATGTCTCTCTCAGTGGACATGCACCTACGATGACAATTTCAGACCCCTCGATGATTTCTAAGTGGGAGAACTTGCAAAATAGCAGGGTGTTCAAATACTTATTTTCCTCACTGTATGTATACATACATACATACATGCATACATACATACATACATGCATACATACATACATACATACATACATACATACATACATACATACATACATACATACATACATACATACATACATACATACATACATACATACATACATACATACATACATACATACATACATACATACATACATACATACATACATACATACATACATACATACATACATACATACATACATACATACATACATACATACATACATACATACATACATACATACATACATACATACATACATACATACATACATACATACATACATACATACATACATACATACATACATACATACATACATACATAGAAGAAATTTAATTGAAATGTCAGTGTTAGTGGAAAAAGATGCATCTTTCACTGTTTCTTGGATAAAGACTCAGCTGCTCATGTTGAGCTATTGGTCATTCCACCAGCAGGGAATGGTCAAGGTAAAGGTTCATGAAAGTGATTTTGTGCCTCTTTGGGATGGCACTACAAGGCAACACAAGCTTCAGGAGGGCACATGATTACTGTATTACTTATTCTAATACGTTTAGGTATAGTGGTGCAGGACCAGTGGTTGCTCTTTTGGGAAACATTGATGCGTTGAATTTGATGCAAGTGGCAACCAGTGCAAATTTACGTGGAGAGGTGTGATGTGCTCGCTTTAATAGTGACCTTTTTTTAACTTCCTGTATTATGCAGTGGTGCTTCTTCATATTTATGTCGTTGTGGCTTCTGAGCGCCTGTGCTAATGGAAGTGCTCACTGTCTCACTGTGTATGTGTGAGCATGTGTAAAATTTCCCACTCTGTAGCTGTTATAGAGTAGTACTAGAGCTAGAAGTACTATAGTAGTGTGTCCTCATGGCTGAATTTGCATAATTACAAGGAAAAGCACTTGCTGATGAAATAGTGGAAAGACCTGAAATGCTCTCGCTCCAGGATGTTGGGCATGTGACACTTTCTGTTGTTGCAGTGCAGTTATTGTTTGCGTCTGGTCCGCAGGGGTCCATGGAGTCCCCTAACCTGGAGTTTGAATATGGAGACACAGACGGCTTCACTGCTGAGCTCTCAGGTCAGTCACACACACAAACATATCTCACACTGGATTCGGGTGATCTAATCTTTTAAAAGGATGTATTTAAATAACATATGGAATCAGAACAGGAACGGTTTTAGATCTTGCAAGAGTTCAAACAGATTTATTATTAAAATTGAATAAATTTTTACTATGAAAGCCAATGTTATGTGCTTGTTTTCCTTTAATCATTATTTGTGTCTTGCACACAGAGCTGTACAGCTACACAGAGGAACCAGAGTTCAGCCTCAACAGGGATTACTTTGAGGAAGACTTCAAGAATCATGGTAAGATGTTATATTACAGCTAACATCTTAAGTCATATGTTTCTAGTGCTTATTTCATGGAATAAATATGTAGAACAAGATGAATTTCCTTGAGAAACAAATTGCATAACACCGTAATATGGAAGCTTGTTTAATTTTTTTAAATTTTGACACTTTATTACCCAATTCAGACTTTATAACTCGCAATTGTGAGAAATCTAACAATCCTGAGAAATAAAGTCAGAATTGCAAGATATAAATTTGCAGTTGTGAGTAATTATGTTCAAATTGTAAAGAAATAAAAAAGAGAGAATTGTGAGTTTGTATTTCAAGAAAAAGCATCAGAATTATTAGATAAAAAGTCACGTGGCAGAAACAAGCTTCTACATTACAGTGTTATGCAATTTGTTTCTCAAGTAAATTCAATCAAACTACCTTTTTAGTTAAGAGTTTATATCTCACAAATTTCTTTTCCCTCCAATTCTGAATATATAACTTTTGCATGTTTTAAAGGGCACCTATTATGCAAAATTCACTTTTACATGGTGTTTGAACATAAATATGTATCGGCAGGTTTTTTTTATCCCCATAAATCATAAGCAGTGTCTCCAGAACAAGCCGTTTGCAGATTCTGGGCAATGGGGCGCCCACAAGTGTTGATGGACACTGCCATATTAGCATAGGCCCGCCCTGTTTATGTCTTCGCCAGAGCATTAAAGGTGCACTATGTAACCTTTTTTTTTCAGTAAAATAAGCCAGTGTTATATATTTTGTTCAGTTGAGTACTTACAATATCCCAAATGTTTCCAACTATTTGTAAATCGTGAGAAAATTGCTATTTTAATCAAGGAACCGGGGACGTTTGAGTGCATTCGCCTGTCAATTGCCTGTGTTCCCCTCGGTTTCCGGTTTTATTTTGCAGAAACGCTTTACTCTCACTGCAGTGTGAACAAGTGTCATAGCAGCCGCCGAGCAAACGCACAGAGCAGGGGTCGCCAACTAGCGGACTCCGGTCTGAATCCGGATCGCAAGATGCGTTCATCCGGACCGCAAACCCTTTTGACGTAATGCAATAAATATGCCACATGCCATAAAAAATAAATAAAAAAAATCACATTTATATCAGGCAGCTCAGTAGAACCGTTTGGGTCCTATGTCGCCACGGGTTGTGATGACAGTTCTATGCTCACTGTTGCTACGTTCAGTCGCGCGGTCACACATGCAGTGAAGAAGAGACTGATGGTGCGTTCACACCGGACGCAAATGACGAGTCATGCACGGCGCTAAATTTGCGCCGCAGAATGTCTATTCGCTTCTCTGCATTGACTTAAATCACTCGCGCGAAACGCTTCATTCACGTCCGGTGTGAACGCACCATCACAGCAGAAAGCAGCACGTAAAAACAATGGCTTTTTCGTAAATTAGGAAAGTTCACGCTGAAAACCAAGTTTTCTGTGATGAATGGGTGCAGGGAAAAAAATCGCATTTATTCTTCCTGCCGCCTGTACGAGGCCTGTGTGTCTCATTTGCTCTGATTCTGTTGAAGTTGTCAAAAGTGGAAACATTAAATAAAATGTTTCTTGCACTTTTTTTTTTTTTTCCCAACACTGGTGGCACTTTATTTTTTACCTGTTTGTGTTTCTGAATTATATTGTTAATGATATTTTACCAGTGCAATTTGAAGCACAGAAGAGAGCAGTGTTCAATATTAGATACATTTAGTTAAGTAGAGACGTGAGTAAACATAAAATGTGTTATGAGATTTCAGATTTTCTGATCCGGGGGGGTTTGCATTCATTGACTGTTATTATTTATCTCAGTTCAGCAGGAAAGAGCACTTTAGTTGCTAGTAATGTTGAAATGAATATATTTTCTGTAAAGATTTAGAGATAAAGGCATTTTTAGTTCATCATATTTTTGTCAGCCATGGTTACTGGTTGAATTTAGATATTTTGTACCAAAGCAACTTAAAGGACAACAGAACAACAAATGAGACAAAAATGAGATCAATTTTGTGAAGGATTACCTATGTTTGCTTTAACAATATGAACAGACATGTTTTGTCCATATGAGAACATATTTTGTTCAATTAAGAACAAATGCTATCTACACTAATTTCTTTAGTCTGGCAATAAACATAAATTAATGTTTTTAGGTATATAATTGTCCGGACCTCGGCCGGTGACGAGGGTTCATTTACTGGACCTCAAGCAATTTTAGTTGAGCACAGAGTAACGTCAGAACATAATTTCCAACACACTCAGATGTGTCTAATATGATAATCAGAGCTGCGTTACCTCATACTCATGACCATAAAAGCAGAAGTGGCACCAGCGACTATGCCATAATAAAAGTCCCGCCGGCGACTATGCCATAATAAAAGTCCCACTGCTTGCGAGGCATGTGTTGCGTTCATCTCATTAGCAATAGCTCCACAACACTCGGTTCTGCTCTGCTTCACACTGCAGTAACGTTAATAATCACATCCATGAACATGATTTCTGCCCGAGTCCTGTCCCGATTCTTTCCCACCGGCTGTGAGGTGAAGACCACATGTCCCAAGATTCTGCGCTCAAACGTGCCATCATAAAACTACGCCTTTATTTTGAATAGGCGACCTTTAGTGGATGGAAAAGTTACATAGTGCAGCTTTAACAGCAGCATTCAAGTAAGAAATGTGTTCTTAATGAAGCTACCAAAGTTCATTCAGTCAAGAGCAGTGAGGAATTTTCTGGTTATCTTTTGTTGTTCGATTCATATTTACAGCAGATATAGAGTAGGTTCTGTATATCACACTGCTTTCACTTTAATACACATCTAATATACACACTGGATTTCTGTACTTGCTGCATACGTGCACAGACATAACCAACTGTTTTCATGGGAACTTTGTGTGTTTCTGACATAACCTTGTGTGCATTTGACAGTTTAATCGCAATAACGCATGAAAGAGAACTAGTCTAGTTTAATACTCACGGAGGCACCAACATCCAGCTCTCTGTGCGCATGCGTTGGGTGTGTGTGGTCAAGTTGAGAGTGATAAGGCTTGCAGATGATATCTCATGAGGATGAAGAACTGCAATGTCACATGAGCCTGTCCACGATAGAGATGATAATCAAAACCAAACAGATGTATCATGTTTCAGTTTTCATTTGTGTGTTCATGAGCTGTGAAGGCCGGGAGCAGCAGCTCATTTGCATTTAAAGGAGACACACACAAAACAGCTCTTTTTTTTTTTCATACCCAAAAATTGGCATTTTCAAAATGCTATATTAAATGATCTGTTAGGAATTTTGATCTGAAACTTTACAGACACACTCTGGGGACACCTGAGATTTATCTTGTAAAAAGGGGTGCCCTTTAAGAATAAACCTACGGAGGCCCTAAAGGGACATGATGATGGAAAAAATTAGACAAAATAAATAAATTTTGTTTCCAAGACAAACTTTGTTAGTTTGGGGGAACACAAATCATTTACAAATAATAACTTTTTTTCCCTTCACCATGTCCCTTTAGTGGGCCCGTACAAACCTCTCTAAAGTTGGTAAATCAATATTTAATTAGAACAACAAAAAAAGCCTATTTGAGGGGAAAAAACTAAAATAAAATAATACTTAATTCATCATATTTCCAAAGTTAATTTTAGATAACAAAAACACAGATTAACAAAAAGGTCTTTATTTGTTAGTGTGTATTCCTCACTAACACACTAACTCATAGTGTTTAAGATCGGTTGAGTTTTCTGCTCAAATTGCAGTGTGTTTAAGAGTGAGAAACTGCTTATACGGGCTGGTTGCATAAACCACTAAGGCTAATCTTACAAGTTAGACAGCAATTTTTTTTCTTTAAGATGGTTTATAACGTTTTAAAATCCGTTACATAAAAACGTAGATTGGCCTAATGCGATAGTAAGACTGAATGCCCCTTGACTAACTGCTAGTGTGTTATATAGATTTTGAATCTAATCTAATCTAATCTAATCTAATCTAGTGTGTTATATAGATTTTGAGACGTTTATGAGGCTGACCGAAGCTGAACACTCCTGGCTCTAACATTTCCACCTGTGTCTGAAACGGAACTGAAATAAAGCCTCAGCAAAATCCCACAGTTCTCTTTCTGTGAGAAAATGAGAACTTTAATGAATGTTTATGTAGTGACGGTGTGTGTGTGTGTGTGTGTGTGTGTGTGTGTAGCCTCAGGCTTTACCCTCCCTGCCTGCTGTGTGCACAATCTCACCTCACCAGACCTCACGCTCTGTCTCTCTCTCTGTCTCCGTGTGTTTGCCTTGGCACTGCAGTCTCTACTGCATGGAAAAAGCCTAGTGCCTGGATCACTGGTTTGTGTGCGCTGGCTGTACATCTGTGTTGATTGTGAAGTAACTTCATGTCACGTGTTGATGAAGTCGCTTACAAGACACATTCTTACTTTTGAAAGTTGCCATCCAAAGGGGTCTTTTTGCTTTCTTTTTTTCACTTATAAGGTTACATTTCCACCCTCTATCAGACACTTACAATTAAATGGGCCATTTAAAACTCTTCACATTTGAAATGCACTACAAAAAAAAAAGATTTTTTTTCATACTCCTCAATATAAAAAACATTTCCAAAATGCTCCAAGATCAAGGTCATTCCCATCAGAATTCAATCTTTCAGTGATTTTTAATTTGACATTTCTTCTAAAGAAGACCTTACGGTAGCACTTTATTGTTCCCCATGTACATTCGATATACTTATTATAGTAATTACTGGAAAATAACTAGGTACTAACCCTGATCCTACCCCATGTAGTTACCTTTTATTACCCAGTACTTTCTAAAGTGTGCACGTACTGTAAAATAAAGTGCAACTGACTTTACAGCAGAAATCTGCTACGCAAACTCTCAAATAAGCATAATATAGCAAATGTTTTACCAAGTGCATTTTCAAACCAGGAAGGTTTGTACAGTCATTTGCATTCATAAGTCCCCCTCTCTTAGTTGAATAACACTGACTGAAAGAGAAGAAAGGTCAGTGAAGTGAACAAATATGTGCCGCCCCTCTCACGGATGTTTGAGCAACACAAATCCTGACTAATCTTTCTGGCGTGTGAGAAATGAACCAGAATGGGAGGCGGTAGAAGAATGACAGAGATTTGATCCTTCTGTCCTCTGCTCTCAGTGAAGGGTCGGAGGTGGATGGAGTTGGGTTTGGAGGAGCAGAGGGCGTATGTCATGAGACTGCTGGATGCTCTGGAGGTCACCGATCGGGACAAGAGGCTCAAAGTGGCCCGGGCCATCCTCTATTTGGCACAAGGTACGAATGCAACCACAGTGCAACTAGTCAAGAACGAATCATATTTCGCACCCAAATCAAGAAACGAGATTAATTGGCATAAAAATTATAGCATAGTCAAAAATGTATTTCTTGTTATTTTTTTCTTCTGTGTGTGTTCTAAGGTGTGTTTGACGAGTGTGACACCGAAACTGACGTCCTCTACTGGTCTCGACACAACGTCTTCCTCCTCTACGACATGGGCATCTTCACGGCTCTGCTGGAGCTCCTCAGCATGGAGATAGAGTGAGTGTCTTCATTTCCCAAAATGCCTCATTGTCTCTGCGACCGAGGGCAAGCCATCTGCTGCAGGCGGGAACAGACTGAAATATTGAAAGAGACAGACAGAGAGTGAAGTGTTTAACAGTGCTTCTATTTTTATTCTCTTTCTCCTGAGGGAGCAGGTTAGAAACGGCTCAGTCATGACTGTGTGTGTGAAACGGTGTTTAAGGGGTTGTGTATTTCTGCAGATCTCCTGGGTGCCGTACTAATGAGCCGTACGCCTTTTCCTTTTCTGTTTCTTAATGCCCGCTGTGTACGGTAGCAGCTGCCTGGGCGGCACAACAAGCCAGTTCTCTATTTCTCTAATTACCTGCATTAAGGACACTTCCATGATAATGGATCTTTCTGTTTCATTCAGAGAGCGATGTCAGAGATATCAGATGTCTCTCTTAGTACTGTACAAACACCCAGAACTCCCTAAAAAAACAACCTGGAAGCAACTTGTGCATAGATAAGCTGCATTAAGAAAATGTGAAAACCTATCAAATAAGTTTATAACTGATTATAAATCACACCAGGTCAGAATTGCGTTGTTGAGAGAAAAAAATGCATTGGTGCAAAGTTGCATTGATGTAAAAGTTTCATTTTATTATTACATGTAGAAATAATGTAAAATGATTTAGAGGCTAATTGAAAAAATGTTGATTTTAAATTTGTATTTCTTAGATAAACAGCTCAATGCTTTAATAAATTACATGTTTGTCAGGCAATAAGAGCAACAAAAGGGATTTTATATTCACATAGTAAATTCACATTTTTATTAGAAAAATCTTCAGTTCTTATAATTATATAATCTAATAATAATGTATAATATCAGTGTTGGCTAAAACTATAAATTTTGCCTTTGCAGCAAAAATGAAAAAACAAAAACAAAAAATGAAACCTGAAAAATAAAAATAAAAACTTTGAAAAATGACAAATGCACATAATAAAATAATTGAAACTTAAATGAAAGTTAAAAACTTAAAAATAAAAGCTATAAATAATGTGAAATATTCAAAACATATACAAATTATATTCAAATAACACACTATATCATAATATAATAAAAATGAGTGCTGGCATATCGATTTAATCACTTCTAACACACACACACACACACACACAAATATATATATTTACAAACTTTTATGTTCAATGAGATTAATCGCAATTAATTGATTTGACAGCACTAAATATAATATAATATAAAATATATAATATAATTAGTGTTGGCATTGTTGACTAAAACTCTCTCACTTTTTTTATTAAATAAAGCTTAATAAAATATAAATATTAGATGTAAAAAGAAAATTATAAATGTTGCCTTTGCAGCTAAAATGACAAAAAAAAGTAAACCTAAAAAAAATAAATAAACCTAGATTAACCTAAAAACTAAGAAAAGTGACAAATGCACATAATAAAATTATTGAAAATTAATCAAATAAAAGCTATAAATAATTCAAAATATTCAAAACGTATACAAATTATATTAAAATAACTTATATTAAATTATAATGTCATCTGTCAACCTTATAAAAATGAAAGCTATAAATAATTAAAAATATTCAAAACATACAAATTATTTTAAAATAACACACTATACTAATATTATAATATAATATAATAAAATTAGTGCTGGCATATCGATTAATCGCATCTAAAAGACACACACATATATTTATATATATTTACAAACTTTTATGTTAGATGTGATTAATTGATTTGACAACACTTAATATATAATATAATAAATGTTGGTATTGTTGACTAAAATCATAAAAAATGAAATAAAGCTTAATAAAATATAAATATTAGATGTAAAAAGAAAATGATGATAAATGTTGCCTTTGCAGCAAAAATGACAAAAAAACAACAACTAAAAAATAGCAAAATAAAGAAAAATGACAAATGCACATAATAATTATTGAAACTTAAATTGAAAACTTATAAAAACAAAAGCTATAAATAATTCAAAACATGCAAATGATATTAAAATAACACACTATATTATATCATATGAATTATATTATATTATAATAAAATTAGTGCTGGCATATTGATAAATCGCATCTAACAGACACAAACTTTTATGTTAGATGGGATTAATCGCAATTAATTGATTTGAAAACACTAAATATAATGTAATGTAATATAATAAATGACCTGATTCTAAGCTTCTTCTTTTTTTCGCAGCACATCTCAGATGATAATAAACTTCAACTTATAATGTTTCATAGTACCGTATATATTTTGGTTCATCATATTCTTATCAAGCATCAAAGCAAGATCAAAAAGGCAGAATTCTTTTGTGTATCCTTCTCGTACCTGCTGTCATCTCCTCATAATAAGGCCAGTCTTTATTTCCTGCACCACGGGCCTCTCTCTCTCCATCTCCTCCCGCTCTCTTGTGTTCAGAGAGCCTCAGAGTGGTCCGTCTGTGATCTCGGCTTCAAAGACAGCCTGGCCACCATGCCTCTCCTCTTTCAAGCCCCTGCCTGCCCGGATTTAATGTCTTTTGTACCATCGTCCCATCAGCCCACACAGCCGAGCTGTGCTCGGTGAGACTGTACCGCTGCCTCTTCTGCAGTTATTGATGCCACACAATTAGCCCTCCAGCTTCTCTGAGAATCAATTCATATTTGGCCAAGCACAACATATTCAAATGATCTAGGCTGACGGCTTGTCAGGTGCAGTAAGCTAGTATCTGTGCTGCAAAATGAATGCAAGCCACATGCCCAGTTTGCCTCTCACAAACTCCTTTATAGTGTATTTTGTGGCATAATAAAACAATTGGCTGGAGTCTTTTGATGCAGATGTTATGTAAGGATGTCCGTAGAGTGCTATTTTGATTTAGTATTGCTCCCTTTCCCTCCAGTAATAACCAGGCGTGCAGCACAGCGGTAAGAAAACCAGCCATTTCGCTGGCAGACAGCACTGAACTCAGGTAAGATGTCCACTGGGAATGAATCTTTTTCTTCTTTCACAGGCATTCATACGCTCTCTCACAACATGACTTCTCCTTATCCAACCCCCAATGCACTTCTCAGATTTACTTCAAAACTCGTGTTTCCTTGCCTTTTATGTTTTTGAGTGCATTTGTCAATACATCTGCTCGCTCCAAGCAAGCATAATTGAGAGCTGAATGTTGTTTTCCTGTAGGAGTAGAGCTGCTGCATTAGCTGATTATAGAAGGAAAATACTTGCTTTTGGTCACAATAAACAAAGACTCTCTCTCTCACTACACACACTCTAACACGCAGTCACTCAGATTGAAAGTAAAGGCGTTTGCATTATGTTCTGAAGGGTTCTTCTGAGCATCATGTATCTGATGGTTGAGACCATTCGTGTGGAAGTGGAGGGTGACGGTCCTGAGAGGAAGGCAGCCAGAGAGGCCTTCAAAACAGAGTTGGGTGAGAAAGACTGTGTGTGTGTGTGTGTGTTTGCAGTGGTTGGCTGTTGACCTTCTCTATGCTGCAGTGATTAACCTCCCTCCTCCTCTCAGGTTCACCCCTTTATAACGGAGAGCCCTTTGCCCTCCTCCTCTTCACCATGGTAACCAAGTTCTGCAGCATGAATGCGCCCCATTTCCCCATGAAGAAAGTGCTGCTCTTGCTGTGGAAGACCATACTGGTCAGTCTCAAGATGCACACGTCAGACTTACTATAAAATATGTTCCAATTTAGATCAATACTTCTATTCTATTCCACACAAAAATCACTGTGTATTCTATGCTATTTGTTATACTGTTACATTCTACTGTATTCCATTTCACTTATAGATTACTTATTCTATTCTATTACACACAGTAATCTATAAGTGAAATGGAATACAATGGAATGTAACAGTATAACAAATAGCATAGAATACACATTGATTACTGTGTAATAGAATAGAATAGAATAGAAGTATATAATATAATATAATATAATAATATAATATAATAGAATAGAATAATATAATATAATACAAGTAGTCTATAAGGGAAATGGAACGTAACAGTATAACAAATAGCATAGAATACACAGTGATTACTGTGTAATAGAATAGAATGGAATGGAATAGAATAGAATAGAAGTATACAACAGAATATAATATAATATAATACAAGTAATCTATAAGTGAAATGGAATACAATGGAATGTAACAGTATAACAAATAGCATAGAATAAGCAGTGATTACTGTGTAATAGAATATAATAGAATAGAAGTATACAATAGAATATATATTTTTTTAATTTGTTACATTTATATAGCGCTTTTCAAGGCACTCAAAGCGCTTTACATAGAAGGGGGGGAATCTCCTCAACCACCACCAATGGTATATAATATATATATATATATATATATATATATATATATATATATATATATATATATATATATATATATATATATATAATATAATATAATATAATATAATATAATATAATATAATATAATATAATATAATATAATATAATATAATATAATATAATATAATATAATATAATATAATATAATATAATATAATATAATATAATACAAGTAGTCTATAAGGGAAATGGAATGTAACAGTATAACAAATAGCATAGAATACACAGTGATTACTGTGTAATAGAATAGAATAGAATAGAATAGAAGTATACAACAGAATAGAATAGAACAGAATAGAATAATATAATACAAGTAATCTATAAGTGAAATGGAATACAATGGAATGCAACAGTATAACAAATAGCATAGAATAAGCAGTGATTACTGTGTAATAGAATATAATAGAATAGAAGTATACAATAGAATAGAATAGAATAATATAATATAATATAATACAAGTAGTCTATAAGGGAAATGGAATGTAACAGTATAACAAATAGCATAGAATACACAGTGATTACTGTGTAATAGAATAGAATAGAAGTATACAACAGAATAGAATAGAATAGAATAATATAATACAAGTAATCTATAAGGGAAATGGGATAAAACAGAATGTAACAGTATAACAAATAGCATAGGATACACAGTGATTACTGTGTAAAAGAATAGAATAGAATAGAATAGAATTATACAACAGAATAGAATGGAACAGAATAGAATAATATAATATAATACAAGTAATCTATAAGGGAAATGGGATAAAACAGAATGTAACAGTATAACAAATAGCATAGGATACACAGTGATTACTGTGTAATAGAATAGAATAGAATAGAATTATACAACAGAATAGAATGGAACAGAATAGAATAATATAATATAATACAAGTAAACTATAAGGGAAATTGAATAAAATGGAATGTAACCGTATAACAAATAGCATAGAATACACAGTGATTACTGTGTAATAGAATTCAAATTCAAATTCAAAAAAAAATTCAAATTCAAAAAAGCTTTATTGTCTATCCCCACAGGGGTAGAAAATTGTCTTTAGACAAGAGGCTCAACAAACAGTATACAACTATCAATACACAGCTAAACAACAATACAATACAACAGACAACCACACAATTCAAGATAACCCCCTCCCCTATTTCCTATTTAAAATGTCAACGGCCATCGGGATAAAAGACTTCTTATATTTGGCCTTCTTCGCCAAAGGTACTTTAAATCGTCTACCAGACGGAAGTAAAACAAATGAGCTGTGCAGAGGATGGGTAGAGTCTGTCACAATTGCAGATGCTCTCCTTTTTACTGCCACAATATAAAGATCAGACAGGGTTTCTTGTTTCTCACCAATAATTTTACCAGCTATGTTTATAATCCTTAGAAGTCTATTTTTGCATTTAACAGAAAGAGAGTTATACCAAGATACAATGTTGAAAGTAAGCACGGATTCGATAAGGGATTTATACACCACAATCAGAATATCTTTTTCCACATTAAAGCTCCTCAATTTCCTCAATAAGCCTAGACGTTGATATGCCTTCTTGAAGACACTTTCTGAGTGCTTGTCAAATTTAAACTGGGAGTCAATTTCTGTACCCAGATATTTAAAAGATCCCACCTGCTCAACTTCTTCTCCATTAATTATCAAGGGTTTAAAAAATGTGCACGCATTAATTACCCCGGAGCACAGTTCTTTGGTTTTGTCAATATTAAGCTGGAGAAAACTCTCCTTTGTCCAGGCCATGATAGAGTTGACAAACTCAAAATAAATGTCCAGTGATTGGGTATCTCTCATACATCCCACCAATGCCATATCATCTGCATATTTTATCAGCATCAAGTTCTCATTATTACAGGTAATCTCATTTGTATAGATAGAGAAAAGAATCGGGGATAGAACACATCCCTGTGGAAGACCAGATTTTAAAACTACATTCTCTGACCTTTTACCATTTACTATCACATGTTGGGGACGGTCCCGTAAAAAATTGTTAATCCATAAAATAATGGTTTGATGCACATGAAGCTCCTCTAAACGCCTCAAAAGTGTATTTATGTTCACTGTATTAAAAGCAGATGAAAAGTCCATAAATAAAATCCTAATGTACGAGTTTGCCATGTCCAAATGCTTTACTGCCCTATCCAGCAAAGTGACGGTGGCATCTTCAACTCCGCGCCCAGCCCTATAAGCAAATTGTAGAGGGTCAAGTTTATCGGTCGTTGCCTGGGAGAGTTGCTCACAAACTACTCTCTCCATGCACTTACAGAGCACTGATGTTAAAGCTACTGGTCTGTAGTCCTCAAGCGCCTTAGCATGAGCTTTTTTCGGTAACGGGATGATGGTGCTTTCCTTCCATGCTCGTGGTACAACATTAAAATCAAGAGACATCTGAAAAAGTTGTGTCAACACACCCTTCAGCTGAGAAGCACATTCCCTCAGTACTTTGCCCTTTATTCCATCCGGCCCTGATGTCTTTTGGGGTTTGACTTTCATTAAAACCTTTCCCACATTTTGTTCCTCAATTCTTATGGGGAGGAAATCAGAGTACTCTATAGGAGTCCAGAGTTCATTTAAATGGTCATCATTAAAACGGGCATAAAACTGGTTCAGTTCAGTAGCAAAGCTGGCAGAATCACGGCATTGGATACTGTGTTGCTTCTGATTTCTTCCCATCATAGTATTTAGGCCCTGCCATGCCATCCGTGCATTCCCCTTTGTAAACTTTCCTTCTACCTTACGAATAGAATAGGAGTATGCAATAGAATAGAATAGAATAATATAATATACAAGTAATCTTTAAGTGAATTGGAATGCAACAGAGCATAACATAACAATATATGATAAAATAAGCAGTGATTACTGTGTGGAATAGAATAGAATAGAAGAAGTAATCACTGCTTTTCTATGCTATTTGTTATACTGTTACATTCTATTTTATTCCATTTCCCTTAGAATATGATAGATTACTTCTATTCTATTCCACACATTAATCACTGCTTATTCTGTTATGCTGTTACATTCTGTTTTATCCCATTTCACTCAAATTAATTCTATTCTATTGTATACTTCTAATTCTATTCTATTACACAGTAATCACTGCTTATTCTATGCTATTTGTTATACGGTTACATTCTATTTTATTCCATTTCCCTTAGATTACTTCTATTCTATTCTACACAGTAATCACTGCTTATTCTATCATATTCTGTTATGCTGTTACATTCTGTTTTATCCCATTTCACTTATAGATTATTCTATTCTATTCCACACAGTAATAGCTGCTTATTCTATGCTATTATTTTGCGCTTTTACATTCTGTTTTATTTCATTTCACTCATAGATTACTTGCATTGCATTTATATGCACTACCATTCAAAAGCTTGGGATTTAAGATATAATGCTTTTATTCAACAAGGTTGCATTAAATAAACAAATTTCAAATGAATGCAGTTTCTATTAAGTGTATCACAGTGTCCACAAAATATTAAGCAGCACAACTGTTTTCAACATTAATAATAATAAGAAGAAATGTTTCTTTGCATTGTAATGGAATTAGAATAGAACATTTGAATGATTTCTGAAGGATCATGTGACACTGAAGACTGAAGTATTGATGCTGAAAATTCAGCTTTGCTCACAGGAATAAATTACATTTTAAAATATATTCAAATAGAAAAACAGCTATTTTAATTTGTTATATTTCACAGTTTTTACTGTATTTTTGATCAAATAAATGCAGCCTTGGTGGGCATAAGATACTTTATTATATAAATAATCTTACCAACCCCAAACTTTTGAATGGTAGTGTCTATTTTATTCTGCATGGATGGATGATTGCATTTTGTTATTTTGCTACTAACTCTATTCTATTCTACCAGACAGAAAGACAACTTTTAGGATTTTTCAAAACGCAAACATTGTCTCTATCATGGACTAGTCTAAATTAAGCTTTGCTTACATCGTCTAGCACTCTGTCCATTGATCTCTGTGTGTCTGTGTTGGTGTGCACCTCAGTTCACACTGGGAGGTTTCGAGGAGCTGCAGGAGATGAAGGTGAGAATGAGAGAACAGTTGAACCTGCCGCCGCTCCCTGAGGACAGCATTAAGGTGGTGCGAAACATGCGGGCCGCCTCCCCTCCAGCCTCGGCCATGGAGCTCATCGAGCAGCAGCAGCAGCAGAAGAGAGGACGCAGGAGCCGCAGGGTACGAGAAGCACACCACAAACACACAGCTCGCAAAGACGTTTCAATAGCAGAAACCATGTGGAGAAGAAGCACAGTCACCAGCATGAGTTGAGCTCCCTACACACAACTACAGTACTCATGCGCATAATCCTATACAATCAGTATGGGAAATACAAAAATATTCTGATCTGTGCTACCTATTAATACTAATATGATAGCCCACCTAGCCTTACACAACCTTTAAAATAAACGCACAAAAGGGACTACATGACTTTGTTTTACCACACTACTGCCCTTAAAGACACTCTAACCTTGCAACGGTGATGTCACCGTGTGCACCGATTGGCCGGTTTGTCTGAAAATTAGTTTTCTATTTTTCCAGTACAAATATCTAAGCATTCATAAAGCAAGATGCATTTACTGTAGAAGCAAAATGACAATAAGGGCCCTATTTTAACGATCTGAGTGCATGGTCTGACTCTGAAGCGCATGGCACAGGTGCACTTAGGGCGTGCCCGAATCCACTTTTGCTAGTTTAATGACACAAAAAATGGTTGGTGCGCCAGGCGCATGTTCCAAAAGGGTTGTACCTAGTCTCTTAACGAGTAACGGCTGTGTTTTGGACGTAACGTGCGATAAACCAATCTTATCTCCCATTCCCTTTAAAAGCCAGTTTTCGCTTTCACCATGGCGGATCCGCTATTTACATGGTGGAATATACATGGATTTCTCGGCGACGTCATCACTGCTTGCGCACGCAACCGAGAGGCAGAAAGAAGAGATCTCGCGTGTTGTAGGTTAGCAGCGGCGTGTCTGAAAGTCAAAATGCCAAGGAGTTGCTGCGTGGTTAATTGTACCAACAGAGCCAGTGCTTATTAATAACTGTATCTGTGATGTTTGATCAATTGATTACATTACTAGCCTGACATGATCATTCATACATGTATCACAGCAACACTGCAAAATTAAAGACAGACAAACAGATCCAACTAAAATCACGTTTTATTGAGTCAGCAGTTATATACAAACAATAAGGAAAGCTTCAATACTTAAGGTTGTTGCAGTAGCGGACCAGCTCAGCGATCTGTCTTTCTGCCTCCAGGATGCGCACGCACCCTGTAATGTTTGTAAACAGGAAACCCGTGTATAGACGCCCTCAACATAACGAGTCAGTTTAAATACATGTGTGCATGGCCACAATTGGTCAAATAATTAGCCAATTTCATTCGTCATTACTGCAAATAGGTCATTCTGATACATGTCTATTCATTATGACATGTTGCCATTTTTATCTTTATGTACACGATAATAATCTTACATTGTAATCGTTTTATTTTTAATATTTAGCATGTTTATTTTTAAAGTGTACGCACGTTGTGCACCGCCTATTAGGGGTGGTTAATCTGTCTGATTTCCCGATTCGATTCGATTACGATTATTGAAGTCCCGATTCGATTACAGTCGATTTTCGATTATTAACGATTCTCGATTAGCGATTATTGATTTTCCATTTCACAACAGTAAACGAAAATACACTACAAAGTGATTGCAGTATAAAAAAAAAGTCAGCTACTGAATTACTTAACTCTTTTATTGAGTAACAACAACTCAAAGCACTTGTCGTGTAGTGTCGTGTAGTTACACAGAAATGAATACATTAGTGATGCACCGATCATGATTTTACATGGCCGATTCCGATACCGATTTTTTTCAAGAAAACTGGCCGATTCCGATACCGATTTCCGATTTTTTTTTTTACACAATAAAGTAATGAAAGTATACATGAACAAGATGTTTATTTGGTATTTAACAGGCTAAATTGGCTTTTGGCTAATGAAAACAAGTCCGCAATCTGAAATGAACGGGAAATTTAATTGGAAATTAAAAGGCTGAAAGGTGAATTTAAAGGCAACAACTGCATATTCTGCAATCCAAACAACGATGTTACTTAAATCAGCATTTGTTTGTAAATTCATTGTAAAGAAAAAAAGTCTTTACCAGTGAAATTCAATAAAACCAAAGTATATAAATGTTCCAAAATGTTAAATCAAATAATGTTTAGTGCAACGAAAAAAACTAAGATGCTACAGCAGGTGCTTTTTAAATCAAATTAAGTCAATGTAATTTTAAGGTCAAATAAAAGGTAACACTTTAGAATAATGGTCATTAGTTAACATTAGTTAATGTATTAACTAACATGAACTAACCATGAGCAGTACATTTGTTACTGTATTTGTTCATCTTTGTTAACGTTAGTTAATATAAATACAGCTGTTCATGGTTTGTTCATGTTAGTTCACACTGCATTAACTAATGTTAACAAGATTTTAATAATGCAGTTATCTCTCATTAGTAAATGTTGAAATGAACATTAACAAAGATTAATAACGCTTTATAAGTGCAGTTCATTATTAGTTAATGTTAACTAATGTAGTTAACTAATGTTAACTAATGATCATTATTCTAAAGTTACCAAATATAAATGATCATCCTATAGGCTACAGAACTGATAGTATTTCATTTCTAAAGTGCATGCATGTTCTTCTTTAGGCTACAAAAAGAAGTATTTCGGCTTTTTCACAAGTTAGTCTGTTTCGTTCTCATCCGATCCAACACATGAGAAGCTGAGCTGAACAAACGCTCACTATCTACACTTGAGCAGGCGGAGAGGTAAACTCGCGCAACTTCAGCTCGCGCAGGAAAGCGGCTCTTCATTCCCTTCAGCATCTCGTCTCTTCCCTCAGTTATCCAGGTTCCGTTTGTAACACACAAGTGACATGTTCGCGAATGACTGCAATATAGGCGTATGTGCACGCGGGCGCACTTCCGGATAAATCGGCAGAAAAATACAAAGAAACCGGCCGGTTGCCGATCGCGCGCTAGAAGCAAAAACCGGCCGGTTCCGGTTTTTGGCCGGTCAACCGGTGCATCCCTAGAATACATCACATTGTGTTGTGACTCATCAAGTTGAACTAAACAATAACAAATAAATGAACGGCTTATTTCCTTGAGGAAGTAGATCAGAACCAACATACTGTAGAAATTGGACCATTTTCTTCTAGAAAGACAACGTGTTCAGGTGGAGGAAGACTGCAGGTTGCAGTCGAAACATGTCAAGGTAAAGAAAAAGTTTTTTCTCCAAACACCTTGTCTTTCTAGAAGAAAATTGTCCAATTTAATCATTAAGAAGACAAAATGAACATTTTTGAACAACTTACTGTAGCTTCAGCTTATATACTGTACTGTAGAACACAGTGACAAAATGTCAAGAGTGATGGATGCGGTGCGCGCGTGAGGGGGGCGGGAACGCGTGGAACGCTCGAGCTCCTCTCGTTCGTTTCCTGACGTGAGAAAGACAAAAGGGGAAAAAACGACAGAAGAAAAACGGGTTCGTGTCGGAGGAGTGTCGAGGCCCGTTCGGTTCCGTGAGCGGGAGCCGCGGGTCGGTGCAGCGGAGCGTTTCCAGCATCAGTCCGGCTGTGTGTGTGTGTGTGTGTGTGTGTGTGTGAGATCCGCTCATCGCGTCCTCAGGATCGCCTTAATTCCCGCGAATGTGCGCGTCGATGTGTGTCGCGCTCGCTCATCTGAAGCGCTCATAAATCTGCGGATTGAAGGCGTTTATTCGGTGTTTGTGCGCGAATCTGAGCCGTGCTAACGCGCTAATGCTAATGTGCCTGAGCTCCAGAGGAGGGAGGATTTCTAGAGTGTTCCCTCAGAATCATCTCAGCATTAACGACAGATTTACATTCATCTAATGAACACACACACACACACACACACGGTGGTAGAGTCAGGTTTAGATAAATAAAAAAATCGATTTTTGAAAATTTAATGATCGATTCATGCTCGTCCATAACATACTCGCGATTAATCGATAATCGATTTTTTTCACCACCCCTACCGCCTATAGGCGCATATTACTAACGTGCCATTTAAATAACACAAAAAATACTGCGCTATTGACTTTAGAGCAGGTTTTTGTTGGTCAATGGCGCAGTCGTTTTCAGTTCCTCAAAACAACAACGCCCCAACAATGCGCCTGAACACACCTGGTTTTCAGACCAGCACGCCCATGGGCGAACAGATGAGCGCGAGTGCATTTAAACAACGTGACGCTGCACATGAAAATGAAAACTGCATCACGATGAAACTAGCAAAAAACACTTGTGTCGTTACTGTCGTCGCATTTCTCCGGGTGTATGATGGGGCCCTAAGTCCTGTATCTTGAAATAATTATTAAAAAAATTACGTTTTTGCTCAAAACAAGAAAATAAATCTGCCAACAGGGTAAGAAAAATGATCTTGTTTTCCGGCCTCATTGGCAGTTTTTTTTATTTTTATGAATTGTATGAATTGTTTTGCTTCCCAAGTAAATGTATCTTGATTTAAGAGCGTTTGGAAATATGTACTGGAAACCAAGACAAAAATAATAACGAGTAAGAAAATCTCTTTCTTTGCAGTGCACGGTTTTTGACTTTCCTCTGTCTCCCTCTCCTACTCCTTTCTGCCCTTTTCTCTCTGGGTTTTGGTTTTCCTGTTGGCTCATTCCCGTCTCTTCCTTGTGTCCCTACAGAGTGCCTTTGTTGATAGCTTGGAAGGAGACAGTCCATATGCCAAGAAACAGGTCTTTACCCCAAACCCCTTTTGTGCATTCTCTTTGTTGTGGGCTGGCCTTGCACTCTTCCACTGTCTTTTCCTTCACAGCAATTTGTTTTTCCTTTTGAAACTTGATTTGGGGAAGGGAAGGGTTCTGAGAGATACAGCTGACCATGGCTACCGGACATTAGCAAAACTCTCCCTCTCCTCCTCCATCTGCACATCTTTCCACACATTCTCAGTCAATGAGATCCACATAGACACACTAGCTAGCAGAATGGCTTCTCCTCATAGGCAACCAATCACAGCTGAGTCACCTTTGCTCATGGCCTCAGCACCGCCCACAGACACACTCATACATTGACTGCACTGGAACAGAGGATGACGCTCCACTAATGCACCTCATGCCTGATGCTTGCTCTGAATCTTGCCATTCATCCGTTTGCACAACACTAGAGATGTAAAGAACTTGTTTTTTGTGCCTTTTTGACTGAAACTGCACAGGAATGTTGAAAAAGTACTTGCAGTGTTATATTCTGTATCCGAAAGTCCCCGAAATTGCGTCAGGGATTCAAAGTTTTTGTGATGCTTACCTTTTGCAGGTTTACGGAACGGTAAGTTTTAGCAATAAACTCTAAGTGCAGGATGCGGGATGCAATCTGAAGGCAAAACAATGAAAAATTACCACAAGCAACCCTGATGTGAGTCTCGTTCAGTCAGTGTAAACATTTGAAACCTCTCATACAGGATGTTTCAGGATGCCAAATGAAGAAACTTGATTTTAAAAATAATAACTAATGAGTTTAGGACCGTAACACTCCAAGCCAAGTGTGAACGTCTGTCGGGCTACTTTTTGCGGTGTGTTCAAGCGCAGCATTTTGGACCTTTCGTTAACTGATGTCGGCTTGCTCTGTTACGGCCTTTACATCATCTTAATGAGACTCAGTATCAGGTTCCAGAGTAATGCGCACATTTGAAACTTGATGTTAAACTCTTTCTTCTTCTCTTGCAGCCCCTGGTCAAGCAGGACAGCCTGGACACGTACAACGAACGGGACCCTTTCAAGAACGATGATGCCCGGGATGAGGAAGATGACCCAGAGGATGTGGACAGCGGCATCGAGGGAGAGGTCGACCCTCTCGACAGAGACGTCATTATTCAACCGCCGCCACCACCACCACCACTGCGGCCCCCGACTGAGAGATTGTCCTTCCCCAAGGGCCTGCCCTGGGCCCCCAAAGTCAGGTAGTGTACGAGATCTTTTCTTCAAATATGTCTCTCTAAAGGATGGCCAGAATGACTTGGCTTTTTTCACTGGTTTCAAAATACACATGCTGGATATTACCTGCAATTCATTTACACTTCAATGTTTAATAGACATATGCTTGGAAAAACTCCTGAGATCCAAAGGCTAATGCCAGCGACTTGCCTATGACGCATCAACCTCACATAGGCCATACTATTTGAATTCATGGTTGGTTGACTGCCAGTTTAAAATATTAAACGGAGCGAATAATTGGTGTTTTCAGAAACCTGTTAATTTGCAATGAGTTCAGGGAGACTTGAGCCTCGTTTCTACTTTCACCTGGCTCTGCACCGCGAGCCTCCGCCGACTGCGCAGTGCGCACGCTCCTCTCCAAACAGACGAGGCGTTTATACTTGACGTGCTCGCCGTTGTACTTTTCTTTGAAACTATCTATAAACCATCTGGAAACAGCGGTGAGAAGAAGTAATGTACACAGGTGACGATATTTATTTTAGTGCACTTCACCAAAAACCACACTACAAAAGAATCGTGTAAAACTCAGTAAACCTTGATAGTGTTACTATTGACATTAGAACAATACATGTATACAACTAAATTAACATTTTCATTTAGTTGCGTGATTTAATTTTTATTTTTTTATTAAACATGGATCTTTATTTTCAACAAATGGGCTTATTTCTTCTTTTGTAGGCTCAGTTTGTAAATATAAGTAACTTATTTGCAAACTGGGTGCCGGTGGGATGAGACGTCATGCTCGGCTAGATTTGCCTTGAACTCGCGCAGAAAGTTACAAAAAATGCGCTGCACACCGCCACGCGAAATGGGGTCTTGCGCTCTCAATGCGTACGACCACCAAATCCGCGGTGACGTCATTTTTGCCGCACACACCTTCGCGCTTGTGCGGACACGTCAAGTATAAACCAAGCTTGATGATCACCAAGGCTGCATTTATTTGATAAAAAATAGCAATGTTCGTATCCATCAATTTTTATGCCTATCAGATAAGACATGCACATAAACTATGATGTAAACATATTTACCGAAAAAATCCCTCGATGCGCAATGAAAAACGTACATGATTTTGCCTCAAGAGAAGATGTGATTGGATAACTGGACTAACCGGCAGACCAATCGCATCGCACGCAAAGGCTTCTCCGATTGCAGCAACTTCCATTTTTATTACATATATTTTCACAGGAAGTGACGTTTTTGTTCTCTTGAACACATGGGATGGAAACGCTGCTTTATTCACAAATGTTTTATGCGATATTGCAATTTTGCGCATAAGTTAAATTTACAACTTTGGATGGAAACATAGCTAATGAGAACATCATTTTATTCTGACATATTTAAAATAACTGTTTTGTGTTGTAATCTGATTTTAAAATGTCATTTATTCCTTTGACGTAAAGCTGAATTTTCAGCATCATTACTCTTTAGTGTCACATGATCTTTCAGAAATAATTCTAATATGAGGATTTGCTGTCCAAGAAACATTTCTTCTCAATGCTGAAACCTGTGCTGCTTCATTTTTTTTTATTTTCTTTGATCAATAGGAAGTTAAAAAGAATAACATTTATTTGAAATTTAACTCTATTTTAAAGATCTTTAAAAAATCTGATGCTCCGTAGTGACTCGTAAAACTGCCTTGAAAAATCTGGTACAGCTCCTGTGCCAGTGCATAAATAATGCATATTTGTGGACAGAGACAGATGAACAGGTAGAAACATGGAGGAAGAAAACGAAGAAACCGATGAATATGGAACAGTGAAAGCTGTGACGGTCACAATTGATCAAATCCTTGTGATTATTTGAAGAGTCATGCTGTGTTTATCTATGAATTGTAACGCTGTGCTGCCGCATGCAGATGAGAACGGGACAGTAGCGGAGGGGGTGTTGAAGCAATTTAAATAGGTTAGCGTAAAGACTATGACACTCCTGAAGGGACGTCTTTACGCTGCTCTTTTTGTTAAAGGATTAGTTCACTTTAAAAATGAAAATTTCTTGATAATTTCTTTTCCACATGAAGAAAGAAAGACATGAACATCTTGGATGGCATGGGTGTGAGTAAATTAAGTTTTTGGAGGAAAACATTCCAGGATTTTTCTCCATATAATGGACTTCAGTGGCAACCAAAATGAAGATCCAAATCAATGCAGTTTCAAAGGAAGGGCTTCAGAGGCTCTGCACGATCCCAGACGAGGAATAGGGTCTTATCTAGCCAAACCATCGGCCATTAAAAAAAAAAAAAAAAGTATATTAGGGGTGGCACGGTTCGGTTCGTATCACGGTTTTAGGGTCACGGTTTTCGGTTCTGTACGGTTCTTGTTGTTGTTGTTTTAAGCACTGCATCTGCCCTGCCTGCTATACGTCGCTGGCGCATCCTCCAACTCCGGGCAGCCTTCCTTATCTCTCCCACTTGCACTTCTACATGTGACGTGACCTGCAGCACTCCACTTTTACTTTATTTTACTGTATGTCCACACACACACACACACACACACCTCTTATTTCACGCGAAAAGGACACCCACTGTCTGAGGTAACATACGGGCACGAGGATACATTGCGCATACGTCGAAACCATGCGACACACATGCTCCAAACCGAGACAAGCGTTTCGGGTTTTTTTTCATGTACCGTGCCACCCCTAATTTAGATACTTTTTAACCTAAATGGCTCTTCTTGCGCTGCTCTGCGATGTGCCACGTATTGCGTAATCATGTCGGAAATGTCACGTGCGAAGACTAATACAAACATCCTTTAGCAAAAAAAGGTTAAACAACGATGGTGGACGAATTTGAAGTTGGAGATGGAGAGTGTTTTTTGGTAAATAGCGTTTGTATTAGTCCTTGAGGCGGTACTTCCACCTACGTCTAGCATGACCTTTCCGACGTGCAAAAAATGCTTTTCTTACTTAGTATTTGTCTTGTTTTCAGTCCAAATATAAAAAAAATCTTACATTTTAAGAAGCATTTACTAGACAAGCCAAAGTTTTTGTCTTGTTTTGGGGGAAAATAACTCAAAATTAAGGGAGTTTTTGCTTAAAATAAGCAAAATAATCTCGTTTGAATTAAGATTATTTTGCTTACCTTATTTTAAGCAAAAACTCCCTTAATTTTGAGTTATTTTCCCTCAAAACAAGACAAAAACTTTTGCTTGTCTAGTAAATGCTTCTTAAATGTAAGATTTTTTTTTTTGCAGTGTGATTGCGCAATCCATGGCACGTCGCAGAGCTGCATAAGATTAGCAATTCAGGTTAAGTATATATAGGCCCGGTTTCACAGACAGGGCTTAGACTAAGCCAGGATTAGGCCTTAGTTCAATTAGGACATATAAGTGACTTTTATAAACGTGCCCAAGAAAAAAACATTACTGGTGTGCATCTTGAGACAAAACAATGCCACTGACATATTTTAAGATTTGTCAGTGCAAGATTCTTTCAGTTAAAACAGCACAAACATGCATTTTAGTCTAGGACTAGCTTAAGCGTTGTCTGTGAAACCGGGGGATAATGATGTGTTTTTTTTTCTTCTTGAAAATGACCGATGGTTTGGTTAGATAAGACCCTATTCCTCTGGGTCTGGGATCGTGCAGAGCATCTGAAGCCCTTTTCTTTGAAACTGCATTGATTTGGACCTTCAACATTTTGGTTGCCATTGAAATCTATGATGTGGAGAAACATCCTGGAATGTTTTCCTAAAAAAAAATCATTTATTTTCCACTCTGAAGAAAGAAAGACATGAACATCTTGGATGAGATGGGGGCGAGTAAGATATCAGGACATTAGAATTTTAAAGTGAACTAATCCTTTAAGTTTAAGCAGCTGTCCGTTGGTAGCAGTCCTGTCCCAAACTGAGTAAAAGCTCTCTGCTCATAACTCCTCATGCATCCCTTCTTCCTTCCACAGAGAGAAGGACATCGAGCACTTTCTGGAGACCAGCAGAAACAAATTTATCGGCTTCACCTTGGGAAAGTGAGTCTTTGATCAGTTCACCCGGGTTGAGGTTATGAATATATGATGGGTCACCTTCATTATCATTGCATCAGTATTCTCTACTGTTTCTGGTTTACACCTGTGTATTTGTTCTTTCTGATGTTATTTTAGTGACATTGACACTCTGGTTGGGTTACCCCGGCCCATACATGAGAGTGTAAAGACTCTGAAACAGGTGAGCATGGAAACATCTTCTAGACAGCTACGGATTAAATGGGACCTATTATGCCTTTTTATATGTTCATCTTTCTTTAGTGTGTAATGTTGCTGTTTGAGCATGAAAAATGTCTGTTATAAAGCACAAAGTCACTTTCACTGTTCCTGAACTCCCTGAATGAACATGTCACAATATTCCTCATTGAAATAATTCCCGCCCAAGGTGGTGTGTTGAAACTTATGGTTATGGGGAGGGGCAGGACATTTCCCAAACACACTTAACCAATCACACAACACACTACTCCATTCGACCAATCAGAGCATATTGAGCTTTTCAGAAGGAGGGGCTTCATAGAGACGGGAACTAAACAGAGCGTTACTGACAGACTGGGAAGAGAGGGGCTGCAACAGTGTGAACAATCTGAAAAATATGGTGTTTTTTGACAAATCAAGCATGAAAACCTATTCTAGTAGAGCCCACAGACAAAATCCAGGCATAATAGGTTCTCTTTAACAAAAATGCTTTGAACATTGCTATAAATATGCACGCTTAAACATGTTCTCATGCTTCAAATGTTTGCCCTTTTATTGATCCTCCATAAGTGGATTACATCTGTCGGGTTTACCAGCTGTTCTGCCACAGATATGCATTGACGTGAATCCAGTGGTCTAATGCATGCTCCATTGGGGCTCTTTCAGCCAATCACAGTTTAGATATCCATCCTCGGTCACCATGGCAATTCTCTCTCATTGATCCCTTTCTCTCTCAAGCACAAGTATGTCTCTATAGCAGAGGTCCAGATCAAGAGAGAGGAGGAGCTGCAGCAGTGCCCCATGACTCTGGTGAGCGACTCAAGATCCCTGTTCTTTTGCATTTATTACTGGTCCATTTAAGCTGTCAATCAGAATTGGCTCTTTTGATTGGCTAGGGGGAGGAGGAGGTTGAAGAAATGCCTGCAGAGATTCTATATTTGGGAATGTTGCCCAGCCTCTCACAGTATGTTGTAAGTGTCCCCTACACTTCATGTTTCTTACTAAATTATACACACGTATTTGTGAACACAGATGCTTGTGAATATGTGAGTGGAACGTTTGTGTATTTTCTTATAATATTTTACAGTGATACAGTACAGGCAAAAATATAGTTTTTTCATGCACTGGTCAGTTTTGAGAATTTGGGCTATTTTATGACATTGTTGCAGACTTTTAAGTGTTTATTTTATCGCACTTTATCTATTTGCATCTGAAGATTTCAATTACAATATATACCTTTAAAAGAACGCATTTACATACAGCAAACTTTCTATACGTCTATATTCTGAAGGCTTTTACTTATTTTTTTCTGGCTGTTGTCAGTATTTTCTAATTCATGGAAAGATATAAAGAGAATTCCCCTCTGTGAAAACCTTTCACTCTAATATTTCAATAAAATGAAACCAGAATTTCGAACCTGGCTTTATTCAATGTTCAGATTTCTGTTCTGGAAACGTATATCATTTTTAGAAAAAAAAAAAAAAAACTAATATACACTTTTTTTGTATTCGTAAGCTTTAAAGCTTGTAAGTCATAACTTTTCATATTTTTTTCAACTAAAACCATATTGTATCTAATCAGTAGCAAGTAACATTTTGAACGTTACCATGTTTTTACCATGCTATTACTACATTTACCCCCTTTTTATTAATTAAAAAATATATTTTTCTATCAATATTCATGATAAATTTGAATATATCATTAGATGAAATTAGTTTTAACATATAGTGACTTCAATGGATTTAATTAAATTCCATTGAAACGTATGACTGCTTTAAAACAATCTAATTTATGAAAACTACACGTTCTGTTTCTAACACAACAACATAAATATTACTGAAATATATTCACTATATTCATATGAAAATAGGTGGCAGCAGAGTGAAATGTGGACTCTTTTCTTTTTCAAATTTAGACTACATTTAGCCTCTTTTACAGTCATTTGACAGAAATCTAACGAATAGATAGATTAATGCAACAGGAGGGTTATTTGTTTACCATATTCTAAATGCTTAATATATTGCAAATTCATTCCAACATGAAAATGCATTTTTGGCCATTACCAGGCATTTAATTCTTGCTATGAACTGGTATCAGAAGGCTTGTGGAGCAGGAAAGAACACGTTCTACGCTTCAGGCAAAATCTTGAAACTCTGCTCCCTGATCTGCTTCTCAATATTGGATTATGCATTACATTTGATAGTGTAGTGCTAAATGCATGCAATTATTCAGACAAACCAGGTTGGCATGTTGCACTAATGCAATTCTCTTTGTAGATTGCTCTTTTGAAGCTGTTACTGGCTGCAGCTCCAACCTCCAAAGCAAAGACGGATTCTATCAACATCCTAGCCGACGTTCTTCCGGAGGAGATGCCGTAAGTCTATGCATGTGCATGTGTAAAACGTTGCATGAAAAGATCAGTGCGGTTTGTTTTAGACGCGCAGCAAACATTTGCCGTGTTTGTGTTGGACACAGAATCACCGTCCTCCAGAGCATGAAGCTGGGCATTGATGTGAACAGACACAAGGAGATTATCGTCAAAGCGATTTCAGCTCTCCTGCTACTTCTGCTCAAACACTTCAAACTCAACCACATATACCAGGTCAGACCCCCCCACATATACCCCCCTCTCTCTATTCGCCATTCCTCTCTCTGCTTGTGTCTCTCTGATCTCTTGTTCTTGACTGACAGGCTCGCTGTCAAAGCACCATACATCTCAAGACAATGACAATGAGACATTGTCTCGCTATCACCAGACCAAGCTCACTCTTTTAACCTTTCAGGCGCCAGAGGTTTTTTCCTAAAACGTTCAATTTTGACATCTTAATTTGAAAAGGCTATATCTTAAAAGTGATAAAAGATAGAGACTTTCTGTAAATAAGAGAAATATTAAGGATGACCCAAAGTGTATGTAGGGAGTACATTTTCCCATCTAATTTGCATATTATGATGTCATATGGTGGTGGTCAACTTGGATTATAGAATTTTCATGAAAAGTCACATGTTTAAATGATAAATGCAGCAATTCTTTCCCCCCCAAAATGTCCCTCACCTTCTGTATGCTATATTGCACAATACTGAATACTCAGGTAAATAGTAAATAGTAAACAAACTGTGTAAACCGTTACTAATAAATGGTAGAAACAAACCAAATGCATGTAACGGTTGGCCTTTTGCTGTAGAGACTTTCCATTTACTACATACAGTAGGCACTCTGATTCCATGTATGGGGCACATACAGTGAGGAAAATAAGTATTTGAACACCCTGCTATTTTGCAAGTTCTCCCACTCCCAATCATGGAGGGGTCTGAAATTGTCATCGTAGGTGCATGTCCACTGTGAGAGACATAATCTAAAAAAAAATAAAAAATCCAGAAATCACAATGTATGATTTTTTTACCTATTTATTTGTATGATACAGCTGCAAATAAGTATTTGAACACCTGTCTATGAGCTAGAATTCTGACCCTCAAAGACCTGTTAGTCTGCCTTTAAAATGTCCACCTCCACTCCATTTATTATCCTAAATTAGATGCACCTGTTTCATTAGCTGCATAAAGACACCTGTCCACCCCATACAATCAGTAAGAATCCAACTACTAACATGGCCAAGACCAAAGAGCTGTCCAAAGACACTAGAGACAAAATTGTACACCTCCACAAGGCTGGAAAGGGCTACGGGGAAATTGCCAAGCAGCTTGGTGAAAAAAGGTCCACTGTTGGAGCAATCATTAGAAAATGGAAGAAGCTAAACATGACTGTCAATCTCCCTCTGACTGGGGCTCTATGCAAGATCTCACCTTGTGGGGTCTCAATGATCCTAAGAAAGGTGAGAAATCAGCCCAAAACTACACGGGAGGAGCTGGTCAATGACCTGAAAAGAGCTGGGACCACCGTTTCCAAGGTTACTGTTGGTAATACACTAAGACGTCATGGTTTGAAATCATGCATGGCACGGAAGGTTCCCCTGCTTAAACCAGCACATGTCAAGGCTCGTCTTAAGTTTGCTAATGACCATTTGGATGATCCAGATGAGGAAAGTCATGTGGTCAGATGAGACCAAAATATAACTTTTTGGTCATAATTCCACTAAACGTGTTGGGATGGTATTCATCATTCTTCTTCCTCCAAAGAACACCATCCCTACTGTGAAGCATGGGGGTGGTAGCATCATGCTTTGGGGGTGTTTTTCTGCACATTGGACAGGGCTACTGCACTGTATTAAGGAGAGGATGACCGGGGCCATGTATTGCGAGATTTTGGGGAACAAGTCCTTCCCTCAGTTAGAGCATTGAAGATGGGTCGAGGCTGGGTCTTCCAACATGACAATGACCTGAAGCACACAGCCAGGATAACCAAGGAGTGGCTCTGTAAGAAGCATATCAAGGTTCTCCAGACCTAAACCCAATAGAGAATCTTTGGAGGGAGCTCAAACTCCGTGTTTCTCAGCGACAGGCCAGAAACCTGACTGATCTAGAGAAGATCTGTGTGGAGGAGTGGGCCAAAGTCCCTCCTGCAGTGTGTGCAAACCTGGTGAAAAACTACAGGAAACGTTTGACCTCTGTAATTGCAAACAAAGGCTACTGTACCAAATATTAACATTGATTTTCTCAGGTGTTCAAATACTTATTTGCAGCTGTATCATACAAATAAATAGTTAAAAAATCATATATTGTGATTTCTGGATTTTTTTTTTTTTTTTTAGATTGTCTCTCACAGTGGACATGCACCAACGATGACAATTTCAGACCCCTCCATGATTTCCAAGTGGGTGAACTTGCAAAATAGCAGGGTGTTCAAATACTTATTTTCCTCACTGTATATATTATTCATATGACACACAAACACAAGTAGACAAGACCTGTTTAGTTCAAAAGATCACTCGCCAAGGCAAGGCAGAGATCATGAGTGAGATGAGACAGACGCGTGCGCCCGCCGAGTGTGCACAGTTCGGACTACTGTCATTGTGACTCCCCACCCTGCCTCCACGTTGCCCCCTAACTGTATTTGCAATACACGAGCCGTGGTTCAGCTGCGCGAGACATTGGGCAGAGGACCATCTACATTGGGCAAAGGATTCACCGTGTGTGCTTGGTGTAGGGCTATACTTTCACAAATGACTCTGTACGCAATTGGATAGTCCTTCAATCAGACCAACGATCCATCGCTTCTCTATCCGTCATCGCGTTAAACCCGCCAAAAGTGCGGCAGGTGGATAAGCCAGTTTGTGATTGGTCCCCGCTAATTTGTAACGGAAGCAGGATAGAAAAATGTACTGGTTTCCAGCCTGAGCTGCGGGGCGAAATCAAATCGCTGGCTGAACGGGCTGGGTTTACCCAGTCTAAATGAGACAAGCACGTTAAACAAAAAAAAAAGATACTCTAAATGCATTAAGAGAAGACAAATCTGCCATATTTCAAACTAAAGAGAGGGTTTAGATCTTTAGAGCTCGAGCAGTAAAACCCACTCGGATGCTGAGAAGTCTGAGAATTTCTCTCCTCATACATCAGATCATTTTAAAATATTAGCAGGGTACAAGAACAAAGTGTCTTGCCAGCACAGTTCAGACTAATCCTGTTTGAGGAGCGTGACAAAATGTATGAAAAATCAATGTGGGTGTTTAAGTGTCGCCCTCTATTGGTGGAGAATTGAAGCGGTGATAAATAGCACTGCAGTGGGAAGAGTTTTATAACACACTTATTTTGTCATGTCAGTTTACCCTTTCTCACTCTCAACTTGAAGGATCACCTCCTCATACAGCACTCAATAATCAGCTACTAAAGGCAGTCACACACATCTTTCCTTCACTCTCCAATTACTCAATCACTGTTTTGCTCGGATTAAACAACTAGAACAACCGTAAGCATGGCTGATCCTCTGACGTATCCCGCTGAGCTGATGTACAGTTAATTCTGGGTAGCTCTTTGATAGAGTTTGCCCATTACCAATTAAAGCCGTGATAAACGGAGAACAACTGGAGACAAATCACTCTTCAGTATGCATCTCATGTCTTACAAATGAAAGCCTAATGAAAGCTTCTACTCATCTGAGAACGAGGGAAGTTGGCAGTTAATTATAGATATTAACCAAACTGACTTCCTCTCTATGTAATACACTGGATTTAAATGGCCATTTCTCCATATATTAAAATGTATTTGTTCATATGCTGAAGATTTTTATGAAGTACATTATTTACAGGGCTTGACATTTTAACTTTTTTTGCTCAGCAGCCACTGTGTCTAGTGGTTACTTGCCTCTCAGAATTGTCACTGGCCACCATTTTGACATCTATCATTTGGGAAAAACTGCCATATAGATATTTTTAATATCATCTTATAATTTGGCAGCAGGTATATGAGGCTGCTGTCACTTTAAGACCTGACGTACGGATCAATTATACTGTTACATGTGCGTTTTCTTTCTCAACTATTTATATTCACTTAAAACACTGACTGTGTTTAGGTGAATAATCGCCAAGACCGCCATTTTGACATCATTTTGTGCGTATTTGACTGTCTAAGCACACACACAATAAGCAGCGACACAATAAGCAGCGAAAAAGAACTCAATTTAGTATTGAGAGGCGGCTTTATGTGCACTAGCTTGAGCAATATTATTCAGCACCAACAATATTCAGCCGGAGCAAATTAAACACGGCAGGGTTTGTGTGTCAATTCACAGTCAGAGAGATGAGAGTGGGAGAAAGCACAGCTGGTATTGTGTATCTATTCTGCATTTCAGATATTTCGGTATCGATATGTATTGAATTTTTTTTTTTTTGTTGACAACTCTACATTGGACTTGCCTTTTTAAAAGACTACAATTAAAAAATGTACCTGTCAAAGTGGCTAGTAGGAGTGACTGCTTTACACGCACTGCTGAAATCCACCCATATTTGGTGGGTGTTATTGTTAAGCCCTGATTATTTATGAACATGATGTACTTTTTTCTTTTCCTTTTACTTTTCCCGGACAGTTTGACTATGTGGCTCAGCACCTGGTGTTTGCCAACTGCATCCCCCTCATCCTCAAATTCTTCAACCAGAACATTATGTCTTACATCAGTGCAAAAAACAGGTAGACATTTCGATCTATGTTCATTCAAACCAACTCCTATGTCCGTAATTTTGTAATAATTATGTTTTCTGATGGTAGCATTTGTGCCCTGGATTTCCCACATTGTGTGGTTCATGAAATGCCTGAACTCACAGCTGAAAGCCTGGTAATTATACAAAACACTTATTTTTGTCAGGTTCTTTTTACTTAAACTCCAGATAATATTTATTTTATTGGTGACTGAAAAGATAATTTCATTTTTAAATGTTGTTAAGACCATAAATGTGTGTCTGTGTGTTTAAACAGGAAGCTGGTGACAGTAATCAGTTTTGCTGGCGTAATCTCTTCTCCTGCATCAACCTACTGAGGATCCTAAACAAAATCACCAAGTGGAAACACTCGAGAACTATGGTGAACGAAAGAAAATACTCATTTGAGCATTGAGTCTCATTTTCTAATACATGTCTATGCCTTGTTCACCAAATGTTAATGAATTTCTTGGCAAATTGTTCATAAATCTGTAAATTGTCGCGTTCAATTAATTGGGATGATTTGCATATGAACGGTTTTGTGTACGATTTACATTGGTTTGTGTTGGGTCTCCTTCCTTTACAGATGCTTGTGGTGTTCAAGTCTGCTCCCATCCTGAAGAGGGCGCTCAAGGTCAAACAGGCCATGATGCAGCTCTATGTCCTCAAACTCCTCAAGATCCAGACCAAGTACCTCGGGCGCCAGTGGAGAAAGAGTAACATGAAGACCATGTCAGCCATCTACCAGAAAGTCCGACATCGGCTCAATGACGACTGGGCGTATGGGAATGGTAAATCCGTTTTGTTTTTCACTTGATTGAGGACCATTGAGCAACTTCAGGGTGGATAATTTGATAATTTGAATAAACGTATCCGATTCTTAATTTAGACTGTTTCAAATGTGTCCTGAAACGTGAAGTCATTCACTGTGTTCGAATACTTCCCTAAACTTTAGTGTGTGAAAAACAATACACCAATAGAGTAGGATGTCTAAATACATAGTATTTGAATAACAAAGTACTGGGATGACCTACCACTTCCGCAGAGATTTTGAAGTGTGCGTATGATGGACACTTTTCTATCCCATCAGGCCATGTGTGAATGTCATGTGACCTACAGCGTCAGTTGCGTCGCTTCACCAACATGACAACATGGCAAATGTAGTGTGTCCAAATTTCATGCATACTATATAGAATGTACTTTAACGGGTGCAAAGTATGTTTCAAACCAAATGTAGTACCTACTATACAAGCTGTGTGCCAATTCAGAGTCTGCATCCTTCAAAGGCCCAATGTGTCACAGCGGCTCGACGAAGGCTGTCCAATTCAAATTCAGCCTATAAATGCGGCCTTCGTTTACTGGAACGGATGTATCCTTCGCAGCCTAGCCCTAGCCTATCCCAAGAATACTTACGCTTTATACTTTATGAAAATTCTGGATTACCATTTTAAGGGTTTCAACTTACCCGAATATCTAAAAAAACAAGTGGTCCAAATGTTGTCTTATATCTTACTAAGATGCTATTTCATTGATAGACAGGTCAAAATTGACAGGTCAACATATTTAGACAGGTTGTGAACCCTGTTTTGTTTTCAGACCGTTGTATATAAGTGTGTGTGCACACTCGATTAAAATGAACCCTGGTGCGATGGCTCTGTTAGTGCGGTTAATTTGAATAAAGCCCAATTTATACTTCTGCGTCGGACCTATGCCGCAGCCTACGACGTACCCTGCACCTCTCCAAAAATGTAACAACGCATCAATTCTACGCGGACCGCGAGCGCTGTGATTGGTCTGCCAGAACCCCTACTTCAGGTCCATAAATAAATAAAAAATCTGCGATAGGAGTGTGTGTGTCCAGAAATGGGATAATAGTTTAATCCTTACATCTGCTATATAACACAATATTTTGTAGTGCAGAGATTGTTTGTTAGTGAATAAAAACAGATCCGCTGTGTATAGTTTATTTATTTTCTCATTAAAACCAAAGATGTTAATCAGTGATTGTATATCAAGAACAGGGACACATCACAATGGGTGCATTTCGTTTTGCGATTTCTACGGAACGAATAAAGTCTCCGCAATAGCAATCGATTGAAGCGCTCGTCTGCACGAGCCACCGATACTGAAAACAGCGCCACGAGCTCTGCATGATTTCACAAACGCATTCCAGCGCCAGATCGCCTCTTATGTAACTCTACTAATCAACTAACGTTTGAGATCCTTAATTTGTATATTACATACAACGCTGATCAAGACGCAAGAAAAGCCGCTATCTGCCGCCATCACTGCTGCTGATACTTCGGGTGCGTCTCAATCAGCTCCCTAGTTCAGTAGTCAGGGCACTGATCAGGGAGTCAGCCCATTGACTTATGTCCTGATCAGTGCCCTGACTACTGAACCAGGGAGCTGATTGAGACGCATGCAATGACATTGTAAACAATGCCGCTTCTTCTTCAGCTTTTGCATTGATACTGTGGGTTACCATCAACATGCCCGTGGACACTGCCTCCTAGCGGTCTGCGTGTGTAATTGCACATTGACGCGGACAAAAACGCAGAAGTATAAATGAAAACCAACGTGTAACTAACGGCGTAGAGGACACGGCGTAGGTCCGACGCAGAAATATAAATTAGCCTTAAGTGTGAACGCTGCCATCTGAACCCTGGTGTGCATCAAAGAAGCAGACCGAGACCGCTGAAAAAACCAACGAATGAAATATGAACCCAACACGGGCTAAAGACATGTAAACAAACCAAAAACAGGAAGATGAGACTCTAAAAAGTGCAGAATCATACCTGTCTTTTCTCGTCATAGTCGTGATAGATCTTGGTTTGTGTGTGTGATGGAGGGATTCCCGCTGCTGTTTTGATTCTTTACACATTTTATAAGCTCTTCACGAGTTCTCAGCTGGTCAAAATACCATCATATGTAGCTACGCACATACAACGAGCGCATTTAGCCCAGAACACAGCATTGGTTTGGATGTTCGGAAAGTTTCATCTCAAAATGGACAATACGCACAGGCGTTTCTAGGATTTTCATTTTAGGGGGGGATATGAAAAAAAAATGGGTAAGACTTTAGTTTAGGGTCCAATTCTCACTATTAACTAGAAGCTTATTAGTATGCATATTAGGATATTGGCTGTTTATGATTACTTATACCTATAAAGCAAATATTAATGCCTCATTCTGAATGACCATATTGTACGTCCCTTAATCTTACAATGTAGGCAGGCTTATAATCAATGAGAAACCAAATGTGAGGTTTGGGGGGCATGGCCCCTCGAGAAAATTGATTTCTATGATCTACATATGTGCATTTTAAAATGTTCTGAACGCCAAAAAATTTGATAACACTAGCTTGAAAACCATGTCAGTGGGCAGATATGACCTGATAAAGTTTATCCATTTTTGTCAGTGAAGAAAGTAAACATGTATGTTTAACTGATATGTACAGTATATGTTTTATGAATAATTTTTGTAGACATGTTCATTTACTGAAGGCTAACAGGAAAGCTAGGTAGCCTAACTAAATTTATTAAATTAATTCACAATATGCCCACATTCATTACTTATCTTATGCCCAAATACAGGCTGAAAAAAGTTGAGCTTTTTATTTACGGAGCGCTACACGTGGAATTATTACATTTACAATATGCACACATTTATTACTAACATTACTTTGTTAATATTTCTTGTTTGTTAATTAAATTATAAATGACATTACATAGGCCTATTTCAAATCAAAATGGCAAAATTAGACAAAAGTTTATTAATTTGCCTGAATATTTTTGTCATTTGTTTAAAGGTCCCATTCTTCGTGATCCCACTGTTCAAACTTTAGTTAGTGTGTAATGTTGCTGTTAGAGCATAAATAATACCTGTAAAATTATAAAGCTCAAAGTTCAATGCCAAGCGAGATATTTTATTTAACAGAAGTTCCCTTTCAAAGCCTACAGCGAACGGCCGGTTTGGACTACATCCTGGTACTTCCTTCATAAATGACGTCAGTAGAACAGACTAACCTCCGCCCACAAGAATACGCAAAAAAGGGGGCGTGGTCTTGTTGCTGTCCCACGTGGAGAAGAGGAAGTGTCGCGTGGAGAAAAGGAAGTGGTGCGTTTGAGTGTGTTTGTCGCCATGTCGTCGAGACGCTGTTATTTTCATCCCGGAGTCAAATCACCTTTGTTTGGCTTTCCCAGGGATGCTGTAGAGATCATTAAGCGCATATATCTCCCGTTAAGAGGCGTGACCTTTCTGTGCAAGTTACGTGCGCTAAGCTGCTGTCGAATCACAACACGGGAACCGCTGGCACAATCAGAACTCGTTACGCATTTCTGAAGGAGGGACTTCATAGAATAAAGGAACTCATCAGCCGTTTTTAGGAGAGGGAAAACAGCGGTGTACAGATAAGTAAATTGTGTGAAAAATACTGTGTTTTTTTACACGCGAAACATGAACACATGTTATATTGCACACTGTAAACACAATCAAAGCTTCAAAAAAACATGAAGAACGGGACCTTTAACATTTCTCACTTAAAGAAGCAGCTGTTAAATATGAAATGTTTAGTTTAGCTACTTGGGCTACATATATCTCACTTGACGTCGAGTCGTGCTGCTAAAATTCGCGCTCCGCCTCAGCAGCATCTGTGTGAGCATAAAGCCCGCCTACTCTGATTTGATTGGTTTTCTCAAATATTTTGATATTGACAAGCAGTGGCAGACCAATGAGGCTCAGATCAACGCACTCACCTCTGCTTCTGACGTGCACTCTATTCACCGCCACAGCGGATTGAAGAACACGCTGATTAACGCAGATTTAAAGACGGGACGAAGCCGAAGCCTCCCGCCATTTTCATATGTTTGAAAGGTTAACCATAAATGTTTTGGGCTGAAGCCCCCCTAAAAAGAGCCTAGTGACACCCATGGCAATACATCATAAAAGCCGCCCAATCAGGTTGTGAACGTATCCCTATGCCTTTAGGTTTGGTATCTTTAGATTCTGTGTTAAAATGGCAATGTGAAAGCTAAGCGGACCAATTGGTCCGGACCAAACAAACCACGCAAACCGAAGTACAAGTGTGAACACGCCCTAACTTTCAAAAAAAGCCCAGCACAAGCGTTCCTGCCGCTCGTCAACGGCACCTGTTACAGCTGCGATAGGCGACAAAATCAGTCCTCCGTACTCTAGACTGTCCCATTCAACAACACTCGCTTCAACCTTCCCGGAATTCTAAGGCATGGCCTTCGCTCTTTTGAAGGATGCAGCCTCTGAATTGCACAGCTACAGTACACAAATTCAGTCGCAGTGATTCTCATATGTAATACATACTGTGTGTCATAGCTTTCAAATGCTCCTATATTTCATTCTCTTCTGCCAGATATCGATGCCCGGCCGTGGGACTTCCAGGCGGAGGAGTGTGCACTGCGTGAGAGCATCGAGAAATTCAACATGCGACGTTACGACAAGAATCAGAACAGCGAGTTTACGCCAGTGGACAATTGCCTCCAAAGCGTTTTAGGTCAGCGCATCGACCTGCCCGAAGACTTCCATTACAGCTACGAGATGTGGCTTGAAAGAGAGGTGTTCTCCCAACCTATTCAGTGGGAAGGTCTGCTGCAGGCCCAGTGATCCTACTGTGAAGATTACAGGACTTTTTTGTTTCTTATTAAACCGACACGAGTACTGTGTGGACTCACGATCAACACTTTTCGACTGAGGGTCTGCCGTTCCTGTTCTGTAATGAATTCTTGTAAATAGAGACGTATATGTGAATATGGAATGGTGGTCTTCCTTTTGGTAATTCTGGTAATGGAATGAAAGCATTATCTTCTCCAATAACTGAAGCACACTTTATGTATAATAACCGCACAACGGCAGTATTCTAAAGTATATGCTATTCAAGATTTATTTATATGGTTACTGACTGTGGAAATGCTTAATCTTTATGTAAATATAAACACTTCGTGAAGTACTGAGGCAGGGTCCCTCTTGAAGAGCGGTTGTCATACGTGTCAGTTCATGTGTTAACTCCACTGGTTATTTATTTATCGCATGTGTTAAACAGGAGGGTGTCTATGTTCTGCAGAAAGCAGTGAGTAATCTCTTTTTGTCCCCATGTAGCGCTACTGCACGTCACACCACACAAAGACCCCTGAGCAGCACAATACACACATTCAAAGTGTCCTTGGTGACTTTATTGTCACCCACACTAGACATGCCACTCACTAAATGGTGCTGGTTTTAACGCTTCGTTTGTCACATTCTCTTCTGAGATTACATGACGAGTTAATATTTGTGCTCTCTCCAACAGTGTTATATACTGCACCTCACTGTTCGTCATGTTTATTTTACAGGGAATATCATTTCATAAATTGTTTTGTACTAAATGAAGGTGCTGTGTAAATGAAACTACCTATGATGATCATGCCAAATACAGCACTTCCACATTTTTTTTATATGTACTGATTTGTTGTATTTGTACAGACTGCACTGTAAGTGAATGTTGCAAATTGATGTAAGAGTAAATTGTAAAGAGAGTTAATAATCATTACATTGACTGAGATCTCATTATCGGCATTCATAGTTTTTTTGTGATAGGATAAACATAAAATAAAAATCATAAAAATAATTCAATTGTTCCTGACTTTGAGCACGAGAGCTTGAATTTATTGAACCAACCTAAACCTATATAAATATTGTATTGATGCTGCTGATACACATGTTGAAGTAAGCCGCTCGTCTGTTTTTCATCTCTTACATTTAATGTAATAAATATAGATTTTTGTTGAAAATAACGAAGGTGTGAAAAGAAACTTGAAGTCGTTTTTCAGTCTGTTGGAGGTGAGACACGACTCTGGTAGAAACGGGTGCAGTTTGTCATCCGCGCCTCTAGGGGCGTAAGCGGCATCACGTTTATGACACCTTTGGATCCTTGTCAACAACATGATGGCAATGTTAGCAGTCGCCACACCACGTTATGTCGTTTTACAGTCATAAAAGTACAGATCCTGCTCAGTAACAGACTCTTAAAGTCATTCAACAGCACATATTCCAGCCCATCAACAAAATCCATTGACACATTGTTATAAAGTGCAGAAATCGACAATATCACGCAGCTCACACACAGTCCCTGCTGAAAAATCCACCTTAAACCAGCCTAAGGTGGTCAGGCTGGTTTTCGCTGGTCTCCCAGCCAGGTCATAGCTGGTTTATCAGACTGGTTTTAGAGGGGTTTTGAAATTTTTTTAGCTGGTCAGGCTGGTCTTAGCTGGTCAAACTGGTCTTAGCTGGATATTGTTGGTCTTAGCTGGTCAAACTGGTCTTAGCTGGATATTGTTGGTCTTAGCTGGTTTTAGCTGGCCAGGCTGGTCTAAGTGGGTAATTGCTGGTTTTAGCTGGTCAGGCTGGTCTTAGCTGGTAATTGTTGGTCTTTGATGGTTTTAGCTGGTCTTCGCTGATTTTAGCTGGTCAGGCTGGTCTTAGCTGGTAATTGTTGGTCTTTGATGGTTTTAGCTGGTCTTCGCTGATTTTAGCTGGTCAGGCTGGTCTTAGCTGGTCAGGCTGGCTGAATGTCTCTATTTTTTCTGCCACTGGGTGTTTAGACAAATAATTTATATCTGTATATGGACCATGTAATCTGATTAATTTGTAATTAGTTAAAATGTTCATCAGCTAAGTTAGGCTGGGAGACCAGCTAAAACCAGCTAAACCAGGCTGGAAGACCAGCTTGACCAGATAAGCCAGGGTGGGAGACCAGCTAAAAGCAGCTGGCCACCAACTTGTCCAGACTGGAAGACCAACTTAACCAGCTAAGTCAGGCTGGGAAACCATCTAAAACCAGCTTGACCAGCTAAATCAGGCTGGGAGACCATCTAAAACCAGCTTGACCAGCTAAATCAGGCTGGGAGACCATCTAAAACCAGCATCTAAAACCAGCTTGACCAGCTAAATCAGGCTGGGAGACCAGTTTAGCCAGGCTGCTAAAACCAGCTACTTTCATCTTAAACCAGCTAAGACCAGCCAACCAGCTTAGGCTGGTTTTAGCTGGATTTTTCAGCAGGGCTAACTTAGTCATAATTCGATTAGTGCCAAAAACAAGTCGACTAATAGTGCTTTATAGTATAAATTGGTCCTTTTTTAGAGTCCTTTTTTGCCTATACTTTTCCAGATTAATAAGTACATGTTGATGTGTATGTTCTCCGTCAGGTAATGTAGGCTTTGTTTACATGTTGCTCTATTGCTCAACTCCCTCAGACCTTCAGAAGAACAAATGAATCTGTACTTGTTGCATTACATTTATAGTCTTTGAATGAATCACCATCTGATATATGAAGTAGAATAATACGGATTCATGTTTTTTGTGTTTGTTGTTGTTGTCTTACTGTATTGATGTTGGTTAAGAGAGTCTCTAATGTTCTTATTTCTTACATAAAAGCATGGCTTCGCTTTATTAACCGCCAGACCCATGTTGAGTGCGTTTATTAGATTAGATTAGATTCAACTTTATTGTCATTACACAAGTACAAGTACAAGGCAACGAAATGCAGTTTAGGTCTAACCAGAAGTGCAATAGCAGCAAGTGCAGGATTTACAGGTTGCATAAGTGCAGGACATGGATATGTACTGAATATATATAAATATGTATAAATAGAGAGACGGTTATTACTATAAACAACTGAATTTACAGGTGAATATGTACAGTGAATAAATATACAGATGGCTATTACTATAAACAGAATTTACAAGTGAATATGTACTATGAATATAATATACAGATGGCTATTACTTTAAACAGAATTTTACAGATAGAGGTATACAATAATATGTTAGGCTAATATGAGGAATATAGCAGTGGATTAGGGTAATGCAATAAATTATGGACGGAGCTATCCGAAAAAAAAGTGTAAAAGTGCAGTGGAAAGTGGTTGCATATTACAGTTAGAAGTACGGTGCAAAATGCAAATTTAAACATTGGTACTATAAATACAGTCGGCAGTGCAAATGAGCATAATCCAGTTAAGATATGGCAGTGCAAGATGCATATGTAAACAGTTGTTACTGTAATAAGCAGTCGGTAGTGCAAATAACAAAGTGAAGGCAGATGTGAGGTAGGAGAGTTAGCAGTTTATGAGGGAAGTGGATCAGCGAGGGTTTGAGTTCAGTAAGGAGACAGCTCTGGGGAAAAAAATGTTCTTTAGTCTGCTGGTCCTGGTCCGGAGGATCCTGAAACGCCTGCCGGAGGGCAGGAGAGAGGAGTCCTTGAGGAAGCTGCGAGCTCGATGCAGACAGCGTTTCCTCTGGATGTGCTCGATGGCAGGTAGTGGAGTCCCTGTGATGCGCTGGGCTGTTTTCACCACCCGCTGCAGTGCCTTGCGCTCCGCAACAGAGCAGCTCCCATACCATACTGCCACACAGTTGGTCAGGATGCTTTCTATTGCTTTCTATTGAAGTTCACCAGGATAGCCGAGGAGAGCTGATTCTTCCTCAGTGTCCTCAGGAAGAAGAGGACCATCCTTATAAAGGATGGATGCACTTTTTTGAGCTTCAAACTGAATGGGACTCCGTCACAGCCATAAAGCTTGGGAACATCAGGATTTATTAATAGTATAACTCGGATTGTGTTCATCAGAAAGATATATATGTGACTTGAGGGTGAATAAATATGGGGTGATTTTCATTTTAAAGTGAACTACTCTTTTAAGGTGTTCACATTCTCATTTTTTAGATGTAGAATATGGAGTAATTTGTGTGTGTGTGTCTTTCCTTACAGAAGGAATGTGTTTGGACCATTACATTCAGTCAGCAGAAGCAGAGCTCTGGGACGTGTGGACAGACATCAGCTGTAATGATGGACTTCTGCTCATGGACAGGTAATGTATATCATGTGTGAGTGTGTGTTTGACTGAGCTGAACATGAGGTTCCCATCATTCTCTTTTTGAAGGGCCTCCCCTTTGAAAAGCAAATGATGGGAACCTAAACAGGTGGGAAAGGGACGGAAGGCGGAAAACTGAATTTTTTGGTGAACTAACCCTTTAAATAAAAAAAATATGCAAAAAAGTCAGATAGTAAAACTAAAACTCACGCCCTCTTGTGGTGATTTGAGTGAATTACACCACTGCAAATCGAGTCTAATAAACTTAAATGGGATCTTTCTTGTCCTCTCTGTTCTTCTGTTAAAATACATTTATATACAAGAAAGACCAGACTTTCACATTCAAAGCAAACAATTATTTTCTGCGCCACAGAGCTTGTATTTAATGTATGAAGTGCCTGAGGCTCTGTGAAAGATGCATCTGTGGGATTTAAACATGTTTATGTCGCTGTTTCAGGATTCGCAGTCTCAAATGTGATCTCTCCACTCTAATAGGAAAGTAAAGGTCAGTTTCCCCTCCGCTCCTCTAGGCGGCAGAAGCGGGTTTGACCTTCAGTCTGACTCTTGGGCTGATTGACCACATGCAAAGCCATAGTTAATTTGTGGTTACCATGGTTCAGCTATAATAACCATGGTTTTTTTTGTTTAATTTGTAGTGAAAACTACAAATACTACAATACTACAAATTTACTTTTCGTAAGGGCAGTGACTAGACACTTAATTTCGTATAATTTCTGTAATCTTGTTCTGATGTTTTGTAGATCTGGCATTCGTTGTTTTTAGTTTTACTTTTATTCAGTTTTTTCCTCATTTTGTGAGACAGACGTTTAATTAATAGCATCATCAGAACTAAAATGAGATGTTATACAGTATTCCTGATGTATAACAGATTTAATTTTAGACCATTTAAAAAAAAATTCTAGATATTTTATTTAACAGAAGTTCCCTTTCAAAGCCTACAGCGAACGGCCGGTTTGGACTACATCCTGGTACTTCCTTCATTAATTACGTCAGTCAGTAGAACAGACTAACCTCCGCCCACAAGAATACGCGAAAAAAGGGGGCGTGGTCTTGTTGCTGTCCCACGTGGAGAAGAGGACGTGTCGCGTGGAGAAAAGGAAGTGCTGCGTTTGAGTGTGTTTGTTGCCATGTCGTGGAGACGCTGTTATTTTCATCCCGGAGTCAAATCACCTTTGTTTGGCTTTCCCAGGGACGCTGTAGAGATCATTAAGCGCATATATATCTCCCGTTAAGAGGCGTGACCTTTCCACCTGCGCTAAGCTGCTGTCGAATCACAACACAGGAACCGTGCCACGTTCGCTAAGCTGCTGTCAAATCACAACACGGGAACCGCTGGCACAACCAGAACTCGTTACGTATTTCTGAAGGAGGGACTTCATAGAATAAAGGAACTCATCAGCCGTTTTTAGGACAGTGAAAACAGCGGTATACAGATAAGTAAATCGTGTTAAAAATACTGTTTTTTTTTACACTTTACACGCGAAACATGAACACGTGTTATATTGCACACGGTAAACACAATCAAAGCTTCAAAAAAACACGAAGAACGGGACCTTTAAGTTTAGTTTTCATCTCTGTTTTTTGTGTTTTTTTTTTAAATCAGACAAATCCGATATTATTGTAATCTTATATCTGTTATTTAACAGTTGAGATGGTTCTTTAACCAGCAGAAGACACGAGCCGCGGTTTAAATCCCAGTTGCGCAGCTACTATTAGAAATATGCCATTATATTCTATTCTTTTATTAATTCTTTTGAGAAACCATGAGAAAAGTGTGAATAATGACGGAGAGTTAATGTTCAGAAATGATTAATTATTATTATGTTTTGAACTATGTTGCATAGCTGTATTTAGCGATGTATTTGTAGTCAAACTCTAAAAATTTTAATGATTAAAAAATGCCATTATTTTATTTAAAAAAGTTCATAATTGTATTTTATTGACAAAATATTTTAGTTTGTCGTGTATATGTTTTTTGATTATATCAGATAACATTTTAAGCTGTTATTTGGTCATGTTACATTGTGCCCCACCACCTATTGTCACATTTCACTTCCATTCTTTCGGGGTAAATCAAGAAAAAAGTAAACACTGTATTAATGAAACAAAACCAGAATCATGTTTTATGTGTATATGTTGTTTGTGAATATTCCCAAACTATCTGACAGTGCGATCTCTTTGGGTTATGCAATTTATTTTTGATAAAAAAATAAAAAAAATAAAAACACATATGTCTGTATTAAAGAAAGAAATATATATTTATATATTATATTTATGCATTTGGCAGACGCTTTTATCCAAAGCGACTTACAGTGCCCTTATTACAGGGACAATCCCCCTGGAGCAACATGGAGTAAAGTGCCTTGCTCAAGGACACACTGGTGGTGACCGCTGGGATCGAACCAGCAACCTTCTGCATATCAGCTCCATGGTTTAACCCACTGGACCACCATCTCACATAAACATGTATTTGGAATGGAATTAAATAACAAGTACTTTGGATGTCTTGTTCATTTGATTTATTTTCATATAAAAGCAACATAACTTGAATTACATCCAGTTTATTAGCAAAACTGTGCACGTGCGTGAATCCCGCGATATCCATCTTTGATCTCGCAGGTGTCAGATCCACTGTGAGTAGAGAGAACTGTCCGGCTTGCCTGCGCTTTTTTCACTCCTCCTCTCACTGCAGCCGTCTACTCTCGCATACATTTCAGGCGGGGCAAGGCGCATCTCAAACAAGCCTATTGCCTGTGCGCACAATCCTGATCTAGGGTGATATCAGGTAAAATGGGCCATCAGGTAAAATGGGCCATTTAAGGTTTGGGGGTCCCAGCCCCTCTGGAATTTAGAGCCAATGACTGAAAAGGATTTCAAACTGTTGTCATAACTGTTCTTGACAAGTAACAGGTGATTTGATTAGTTTATGGTTGCGATGGTGGGCAGGGCAATAATTCAAATCAAGACTGCACCAGAAAGCTGCATGGCAAGTAGCCTGGCATACCAAATCTAACTAAACTATTATAAGGATGATAAATCTATATATATAAAAAAAAACATGCACATAAAAAACTAAGCATAATATCGGTCTTGATGGCATCCATCAGAAATAATGCTGTTAGTTTGCTATATGAACATATTTTTTGGAAAAGTTTTTCTTGACGGGCCAATTTACCTTAACCCACTGAGGTAAAATGGGCCACATGGTTTCAGCTAAAATGGGCCATCCTCTGTGTCACTCACAAACACATGTGTGTGAGTGTGTGTCGGTGTGCAAGTGTGTGGGTGCGTGTGTACACGCACGCACGCACGCACCCACGCACGCACGCACGCACGCACGCACGCACGCACGCACGCACACACACACACACACACACACACACACACACACACCACTGACCAATGATCTATGCTGTTACAAAATTGACTTTTTTAATTGTACATTTGAATATGTGGGTTTGCACCCAAAATGTTTTTTTTAATTACATGTTTTAATGTTTGTTTAATGCAGTTTAAATTTATGTGGCTGATAAATCACAATTTCCCTTTGCAGTTTGACTGGCCCATTGGTTACCTGAAACAGCGGCCCATTTTACCTGAAACAGCGGCCCATTTTACCTGAAACAGTGGCCCATTGGTTACCTGAAACAGCGGCCCATTTTACCTGAAACAGCGGCCCATTTTACCTGAAACAGTGGCCCATTTTTACCTGAAACAGTGGCCCATTTTACCTGAAACAGCGGCCCATTTTACCTGAAACAGTGGCCCATTTTACCTGAAACAGCGGCCCATTTTACCTGAAACAGCGGCCCATTTTACCTGAAACAGCGGCCCATTTTACCTGAAACAGCGGCCCATTTTACCTAAAACAGTGGCCCATTTTACCTGAAACAGTGGCCCATTTTACCTGAAACAGTGGCCCATTTTTACCTGAAACAGTGGCCCATTTTACCTGAAACAGCGGCCCATTTTACCTGAAACAGCGGCCCATTTTACCTGAAACAGCGGCCCATTTTACCTGAAACAGTGGCCCATTTTACCTGAAACAGTGGCCCATTTTACCTGAAACAGCGGCCCATTTTACCTGAAACAGTGGCCCATTTTTACCTGAAACAGTGGCCCATTTTACCTGAAACAGTGGCCCATTTTACCTGAAACAGCGGCCCATTTTACCTGAAACAGTGGCCCATTTTTACCTGAAACAGTGGCCCATTTTACCTGAAACAGCGGCCCATTTTACCTGAAACAGCGGCCCATTTTACCTGAAACAGCGGCCCATTTTACCTGAAACAGTGGCCCATTTTACCTGAAACAGTGGCCCATTTTTACCTGAAACAGTGGCCCATTTTACCTGAAACAGTGGCCCATTTTTACCTCAAACAGTGGCCCATTTGACCTGAAACAGCGGCCCATTTTACCTCAAACAGTGGCCCATTTTACCTGAAACAGTGGCCCATTTTACCTGAAACAGCGGCCCATTTTACCTCAAACAGTGGCCCATTTGACCTGAAACAGCGGCCCATTTGACCTGAAACAGCGGCCCATTTTACCTGAAACAGTGGCCCATTTTACCTGAAACAGTGGCCCATTTTACCTGAAACAGCGGCCCATTTTACCTCAAACAGTGGCCCATTTTACCTCAAACAGCGGCCCATTTTACCTGAAACAGTGGCCCATTTTACCTGAAACAGTGGCCCATTTTACCTGAAACAGCGGCCCATTTTACCTGAAACAGCGGCCCATTTTACCTGAAACAGCGGCCCATTTTACCTGAAACAGTGGCCCATTTTACCTGAAACAGTGGCCCATTTTACCTGAAACAGCGGCCCATTTTACCTCAAACAGTGGCCCATTTTACCTCAAACAGCGGCCCATTTTACCTGAAACAGTGGCCCATTTTACCTGAAACAGTGGCCCATTTTACCTGAAACAGCGGCCCATTTTACCTGAAACAGCGGCCCATTTTACCTGAAACTGCTCACGCAAAAAAAGGTGGCACAGCTGATGTTTTAAGAACTATAGGGCCTAAATAATATATATATATTTTTTTTACATAATTTCAATACAACATTATCAAAAACAGTCATTAAAAATCATAAAAACACATGGGAAAGGCATATATGGTATTGTATTATTGTCCCAAGCGATTTACCAAAAAGTGGCCCAATTTAGCTGATATCACCCTAATCGACAACTTTGCAGTTGCACATAGGAAAGCCCGGAAAATCCCACTATAATGTAAGAGAGCATCTTTTTTATTTATTTGGACCTAGGCCTAACAATGTTTTATAGTGCGCTGTCCCCATTGTTTTTTTGTTTTGTTTTTGGTGAGCGTAGGCTACTCCTGATTTTGTTAGTCATCTCATCTCTTATATGCTGTGTATGATCATATCCTGCCCTATTCATGGTAGCCTACTCGCGGACATTGCGTCATCAAGGGGCCCGCCTTGATAATCCTACTTAAGGGCCCGGCGTTGGCTTGTTTGTAACACCACTGAATATAATTGTCTAAACTCCTTATTAAAATTACATTTTTACAACAAATCTGACACATATATACAGTATGGGCACACTTTGAGTACTACTAATAAAAGTGGTGGAGATCAGGCAAGACCATAAGAAGACTCAGGCAAAAGGTGCTATAACTGTAAAAGCGCTTTAAAACCATATATTTCCTATGGTAAACTGCCTGTATAGGCTGTAAATTGACTTTTTCATCTATATGATGGCAGTTGTTAAATGCTTGCTAAATAAAACTTAATGTCTTTTGATGCTTGTGTGCTTAAAGGCCTTAAAAGCTTGAACCCCGCTAAATGATGCTTGTTTTTGTTATTTATTTGTTCAAATATTAAATCCTTATCCATTATTTACTCATATTTATTTTTATTTAAAACAGTACATTATTGTTGTTTGTGCTCTGTGAATAGTTTTATGACCGATGGTGATTGTAAGAAGTTTATTTTGCTTAAAGTTAATCACAGATCGTTTGGCAGTGGGCGGGACTAACCTACAAGCAGTAATCTCATTGGCTGAAAAAGTGACTAATATCCGACAGCTGATGCCAATCTGCAATCTACCTGAGGAATGGCGTGAGCATGAGGATGGAGGTCTTCTTTTAATATTGTAAGTAAATATTTGTTTTAACTGAAATTAATATGTCAGTGTTTTGTCTCAAGATGCACACCAGTGATGTTTTCTTCTAGGGCACGTTTATAAAAGTCTTAATTAAACTAATGTCTGACCCTTGTTCAATCTAAACTCTGTCTGTGAAACCAGGCCATTATTGTTAAAGATTAAGCGAGTACTCTTACTCCAGGACTTCATTATTAAGTCACAAACACTGAATGACCACCTTCTGTTTAATAACATAAAGCCGTTTTGTTTATAAGTATGTGGTTGTACAGTGTTTTAAATTCTTTTAGTCAAATTATCCTCCATTTGAAAGTAAATCCACATTACAGCGCCTCGGTCACCTGAAACTTGCGTCAGTGTCCTTGTGCTGATCTGAATTAATTTGAGTGTAGATCAGAGATGTGTAAATGCAGTGACTCTATTATATTGTGGATCTTGATTGATATCTTACAGATGCTGTTACATTTTTAGCATTTGATTTGCTTGTGAGCAAGAGTTCATACAGTATAAAATAATTCTATGGACATTAATCATGCGTGTTCATTTGTGAGACTTGTAGCTTCCTACAGGAAGAGCTTCTCCGTGAAATGTGACGTGTTTGTGATGGTGTCCTGCTGTGTGTTTGTAGGGGATCTGTGGGTCAGAGCTGCTGGAGGTCATGAGGAGGTGGCAGGAGAAGCAGCCACAGCAGTGAGTGACGTTTGGCATGGAGTGACCCGAGGAGAGCAGCCGCTGAACTCTTGTTCTCCTGACCTTTGACTCAATAGAGCGACTCCGTTTGCTGGTGTAATGTGCCTTAGACCAGAACTCTTGGACCTCCAGGTACCGGCTCATCCTGGGATAAAGGTTTCAACAGGCCATTTGTGTTTGAGCATGATCCAGTTTGTGTGTACAATAAAAGGATAAATGTGAAATTTGTGCCATTGATGATTTCCATCTGATCGGAGCGCTCCAAACATCAACACCTGTTCCATAAAATCAGTTGTTCTCAGCTTTTCAAATGAGGCCTTGTGTGTCAAATGATGACGTCTGGCCCACAGTTGTGAACTGTGACTGATTTGTAACTTTACATCTACCTTGATTATTGCAAAGATAAACCAGTTTTTGTCATTAGTAATCCACTTTATTAGTGGAGTTCCCATCTGAATGGCTATAATGTGAAATGTTCAGCATGGATCATCTCTATAAGAAGAAACCCCTTGAAGTGTCAAGGCAAGTTTATTTGTATAGCACATTTCATACACAGTGGCAATTCAAAGTGCTTTACACAAAAATGAAGTTAAAATATTCGTAAGTGAATTAAATAACAGTTATAATAGGAATTAAAAGAGATAAAAAATAAAGATGAGATGCCCTATCTGGGGTGGAAGAAAATGGAGAGCCAGGTTTACTTTTAACAATATTTGTCAGGTAACTGCGTTTAGACAGTACCCTTGCAGACAAATCTTCCTGGCCTAACTTGAGGGCGTTCTCTAGATGTTTTACCCGTCAGAGCAGATCTAAACGGGTCTTCCTCGCACTGGAGGGAGTACTCAAAAAAAAAAAAAATTGTCAGGGAACTGCATTTAAACATTACCCTTACAGACAAATCTTCCTGGACAGGAACACCAGGGCTATCTCTACTTTGTTTGACTGTCAGAGTGGATCTACATGGTCAGAGGAAGTGTCAGTGTGTTTTCCTAGAGGAAGTGTCAGTGTGTTTTTCTAGATGAAGGTGGGCAGCATTGGAGAGTTCCATTGGATGGGACTGGAGGTAAGATCTGTTGTGATTGTCCCCTCCCCCTTTAATCTTGACCAGTTTGGGGAAAAAACCAGTTGACTTAGCCTGGTGTCTGGAATTTTTTTTACAAGTAATTTTTGAAAAATTTGCCTTGTGCTGTATAACCGCTGCTGGATCTTGTCCTGGAAGCCCCAGGGGGAGCCGTCTGGATCTTCACTCCCCCCTTTGTGTCCTGCCGTCTCTCATCCCACTCATGATCTGATCCGCTCAGTTTCACAGCTTGTCACAGCTCACGATGGGACTACCGTCATGCAACCATGCTTTGGTGACCAGGCTGGGGTTTGAACCCAGGATCTTCCCGTTCAGGGAGGACACACTCAGACCACTGAGCCACTGACACTTGCACATCTACTTCTAACTTTTTGGTAATTTTATCTTTTTTTATTCTTTGAAAAACAAGTGAAACTAAACAAAATTTCCACCAGCAAAGAGATTTGAACCCAGATCATCCACACCACAATTTGATGCACAGACCACTGAGCCACTGGGGCTTCCACACCTACAATGCACTTTTTGGTAATTTTATCTTTTTTTTCTCATTGAAAAACCAGTGAAAATGTAACCCATTGTGAGTGAGATTCGATACTGCTTCGCCCACACCAAGATCAGATGCACAGACCACTGCACCACTGGGGGTTTTGTGCTTTTCACATTTTTTTTTGGACCTTTATCTTTTTTATTAATTGAAAAACCAGTGAAACTAAATAACTTTCCCATCACGAGAAATTCAAACCTAGATCGTCCACGCCAAGATTTGATGTGCGGACCAATGCGCCACTGGACCTTTCATGCTTCCAGCTATTTTTTGTGTGTGTGTTGTTTTTTCTTCATTGAAAACTCAGTGAAAATGTATCCCATTTTGAGTGAGATTCCAAACTGCTTCGTCCACGCCAAGATCTGATGTTCACTAAACGTCTGGCTCTTGCATGCATTTCTTTGTTTTGAGTTTGTCTGATGTTTTCAGTCAAAAACAAAGTAAAATGTTTAAGACTGAGATTCAAATCAGGGATTTCCACATGACATGAGTGGCATTTAAACCAAAGAGCCACTGGTCTTCTATCATGGGTGCTTGTTTTTGGTAGGAGTTAGTCCAAGTCTTTGATTTTTATAGGATTGAGACTGTCTTAAACAGAACACAACCACAGCTGACTGAAAGCCTCGTGTGATTTTGTCAGTCAACTAGTCTTTGTAACAACCAACAATCCTCAAACTCCTCTGAGAGTCTCATGAACTCCTGACTGAGGAGTTTATCTGCTTAACCCTTAATCGTCCCTCAAGTAGGGTTTACGTTTGAGCCCCTTGGGGTCAGATAGACCCCACACTTTTACAGAGCGATTGCGTAAGGAAATATAATTTTGTTTGTACATGGAAAACTATATATCATTTTTTTATTTACTTCTCAACTATACATTTATGCTGTGTTTTTGTGGGTATTTGGTAGTTTTTTTTACCTATTTACTGCACAAATACTTAACTATGTCATAAATTGGCTCATTAAAAATTATTTGTTTATGAAAAAATCACTTGATCTTAATTAAATATAAATAGTTTTTGGACATTGCTCTGTGTTAGGGATAGAATACTGCCATCTGTAGGTTTGTGGAATGAGCTGTGTGCAGGACTCAGACAGCCACTTGTATACCCTCTGTGGGGCGTTTTCAAAATACTGCTTTTCGTCTAACGTTACACTTTCTCAGAGAGCAAAAGTTGAGCTGCCTTTCATCTTTCTTTTACTTGCCCTTTTCCGTCTCTTTCTCATGATTGTTCCATGTTACATTTGTGCTCTAGTATTTGTCCTTCATTTATGTATGGAATTTTTTCAGATTTATGCCAGTTTTTATAAAAATGCTCTCTGTTGCAGTCACACACGTACGTGTGTGTGTGTGTGTACGTGTGTGTGTGCGTGTGCGTGTGCGCGTGCGCGTGTGTGTGTGTGTGTGTGAGAGACAGAAAGTTCGTTCCACTTTGTGTTTATGCTCTAGGACCAGATCTTGATATAAATGTAGACATTTTCAGATTTATACTGGATTTAGTTGATTTTTTTTTGACAAACAAAGTGAAAAAAAGCATTTTTTACATTTTCCCATTCTGGTTATATCGTTACAAATCGAGTCTAATAAACCTCAGTGTTTCACTCTCCTGTGGTGATTTTCATAAATTACACCGTTACAAATCGAGTCTAATAAACCTCAGTGTTTCGCTCTCCTGTGGTGATTTTCATAAATTACACCGTTACAAATCGAGTCTAATAAACCTCAGTGTTTCACTCTCCTGTGGTGATTTTCATAAATGACACCGTTACAAATCGAGTCTAATAAACCTCAGTGTTTCTCCCTCCTGTGGTGATTTTCATAAATTACACCGTTACAAATCGAGTCTAATAAACCTCAGTGTTTCACTCTCCTGTGGTGATTTTCATAAATGACACCGTTACAAATCGAGTCTAATAAACCTCAGCGTTTCGCTCTCCTGTGGTGATTTTCATAAATTACACCGTTACAAATCGAGTCTAATAAACCTCAGTGTTTCACTCTCCTGTGGTGATTTTCATAAATTACACCGTTACAAATCGAGTCTAATAAACCTCAGTGTTTCGCTCTCCTGTGGTGATTTTCATAAATTACACCGTTACAAATCGAGTCTAATAAACCTCAGTGTTTCACTCTCCTGTGGTGATTTTCATAAATGACACCGTTACAAATCGAGTCTAATAAACCTCAGTGTTTCTCCCTCCTGTGGTGATTTTCATAAATTACACCGTTACAAATCGAGTCTAATAAACCTCAGTGTTTCACTCTCCTGTGGTGATTTTCATAAATGACACCGTTACAAATCGAGTCTAATAAACCTCAGCGTTTCGCTCTCCTGTGGTGATTTTCAGAAATTACACCGTTATAAATCGAGTCTAATAAACCTCAGTGTTTCGCTCTCCTGTGGTGATTTTCAGAAATTACACCGTTATAAATCGAGTCTAATAAACCTCAGTGTTTCACTCTCCTGTGGTGATTTTCATAAACTACACCGTTACAAATCGAGTCTAATAAACCTCAGCGTTTCACCCTCCTGTGGTGATTTTCATAAATTACACCGTTACAAATCGAGTCTAATAAACCTCAGCGTTTCGCTCTCCTGTGGTGATTTTCATAAATTACACCGTTACAAATCGAATCTAATAAACCTCAGCGTTTCGTCCTCCTGTGGTGATTTTCATAAATTACACCGTTACAAATCGAGTCTAATAAACCTCAGCGTTTCGCCCTCCTGTGGTGATTTTCATAAATGACACCGTTATAAATCGAGTCTAATAAACCTCAGTGTTTCGCCCTCCTGTGGTGATTTTCATAAATGACACCGTTACAAATCGAGTCTAATAAACCTCAGTGTTTCGCCCTCCTGTGGTGATTTTCATAAATGACACCGTTACAAATCGAGTCTAATAAACCTCAGTGTTTCGCCCTCCTGTGGTGATTTTCGTAAATTACACCATTATAAATCGAGTCTAATAAACCTCAGTGTTTCACTCTCCTGTGGTGATTTTCACAAATTACACCGTTATAAATCGAGTCTAATAAACCTCAGCGTTTCGCCCTCCTGTGGTGATTTTCATAAATGACACCGTTACAAATCGAGTCTAATAAACCTCAGCGTTTCGCTCTCCTGTGGTGATTTTCATAAATGACACCATTATAAATCGAGTCTAATAAACCTCAGTGTTTCACTCTCCTGTGGTGATTTTCACAAATTACACCGTTACAAATCGAGTCTAATAAACCTCAGCGTTTCGCTCTCCTGTGGTGATTTTCACAAATTACATCGTTACAAATCGAGTCTAATAAACCTCAGTGTTTCACTCTCCTGTGGTGATTTTCACAAATTACACCGTTACAAATCGAGTCTAATAAACCTCAGCGTTTCGCTCTCCTGTGGTGATTTTCATAAATGACACCATTATAAATCGAGTCTAATAAACCTCAGTGTTTCGCCCTCCTGTGGTGATTTTCGTAAATTACACCATTATAAATCGAGTCTAATAAACCTCAGTGTTTCACTCTCCTGTGGTGATTTTCACAAATTACACCGTTATAAATCGAGTCTAATAAACCTCAGTGTTTCACTCTCCTGTGGTGATTTTCACAAATTACATCGTTACAAATCGAGTCTAATAAACCTCAGTGTTTCGCCCTCCTGTGGTGATTTTCGTAAATTACACCATTATAAATCGAGTCTAATAAACCTCAGTGTTTCACTCTCCTGTGGTGATTTTCACAAATTACACCGTTATAAATCGAGTCTAATAAACCTCAGTGTTTCACTCTCCTGTGGTGATTTTCATAAATGACACCGTTACAAATCGAGTCTAATAAACCTCAGCGTTTCACTCTCCTGTGGTGATTTTCATAAATTACACCGTTACAAATCGAGTCTAATAAACCTCAGCGTTTCACTCTCCTGTGGTGATTTTCATAAATTACACCGTTACAAATCGAGTCTAATAAACCTCAGTGTTTCGCCCTCCTGTGGTGATTTTCATAAATTACATCGTTACAAATCGAGTCTAATAAACCTCAGTGTTTCGCCCTCCTGTGGTGATTTTCATAAATTACATCGTTACAAATCGAGTCTAATAAACCTCAGTGTTTCGCCCTCCTGTGGTGATTTTCAGAAATTACATCGTTACAAATCGAGTCTAATAAACCTCAGTGTTTCACTCTCCTGTGGTGATTTTCATAAATGACACCGTTATAAATCGAGTCTAATAAACCTCAGTGTTTCGCCCTCCTGTGGTGATTTTCATAAATTACATCGTTACAAATCGAGTCTAATAAACCTCAGTGTTTCACTCTCCTGTGGTGATTTTCATAAATGACACCGTTACAAATCGAGTCTAATAAACCTCAGTGTTTCGCCCTCCTGTGGTGATTTTCATAAATTACATCGTTACAAATCGAGTCTAATAAACCTCAGTGTTTCACTCTCCTGTGGTGATTTTCATAAATGACACCGTTATAAATCGAGTCTAATAAACCTCAGCGTTTCGCCCTCCTGTGGTGATTTTCATAAATTACATCGTTACAAATCGAGTCTAATAAACCTCAGTGTTTCGCCCTCCTGTGGTGATTTTCATAAATTACATCGTTACAAATCGAGTCTAATAAACCTCAGTGTTTCACTCTCCTGTGGTGATTTTCATAAATGACACCGTTATAAATCGAGTCTAATAAACCTCAGTGTTTCGCCCTCCTGTGGTGATTTTCATAAATTACATCGTTACAAATCGAGTCTAATAAACCTCAGTGTTTCGCCCTCCTGTGGTGATTTTCGTAAATTACACCATTATAAATCGAGTCTAATAAACCTCAGTGTTTCACTCTCCTGTGGTGATTTTCACAAATTACACCGTTACAAATCGAGTCTAATAAACCTCAGTGTTTCGCCCTCCTGTGGTGATTTTCACAAATTACACCGTTACAAATCGAGTCTAATAAACCTCAGTGTTTCACTCTCCTGTGGTGATTTTCACAAATTACACCGTTACAAATCGAGTCTAATAAACCTCAGTGTTTCACTCTCCTGTGGTGATTTTCACAAATTACACCATTATAAATCGAGTCTAATAAACCTCAGTGTTTCACTCTCCTATGGTGATTTTCATAAATTACACCGTTACAAATCGAGTCTAATAAACCTCAGTGTTTCACTCTCCTGTGGTGATTTTCACAAATTACACCATTATAAATCGAGTCTAATAAACCTCAGTGTTTCACTCTCCTATGGTGATTTTCACAAATTACACCGTTACAAATCGAGTCTAATAAACCTCAGTGTTTCACTCTCCTATGGTGATTTTCACAAATTACACCGTTACAAATCGAGTCTAATAAACCTCAGCGTTTCGTCCTCCTGTGGTGATTTTCACAAATTACACCGTTACAAATCGAGTCTAATAAACCTCAGTGTTTCACTCTCCTATGGTGATTTTCACAAATTACACCGTTACAAATCGAGTCTAATAAACCTCAGCGTTTCTCCCTCCTGTGGTGATTTTCACAAATTACACCGTTATAAATCGAGTCTAATAAACCTCAGCGTTTCGTCCTCCTGTGGTGATTTTCACAAATTACACCGTTATAAATCGAGTCTAATAAACCTCAGTGTTTCACTCTCCTATGGTGATTTTCACAAATTACACCGTTATAAATCGAGTCTAATAAACCTCAGTGTTTCACTCTCCTGTGGTGATTTTCACAAATTACACCGTTATAAATCGAGTCTAATAAACCTCAGTGTTTCGCCCTCCTGTGGTGATTTTCAGAAATTACACCGTTACAAATCGAGTCTAATAAACCTCAGCGTTTCACTCTCCTGTGGTGATTTTCATAAATTACACCGTTACAAATCGAGTCTAATAAACCTCAGTGTTTCACTCTCCTGTGGTGATTTTCATAAATTACACCGTTACAAATCGAGTCTAATAAACCTCAGTGTTTCACCCTCCTGTGGTGATTTTCATAAATTACACCGTTACAAATCGAGTCTAATAAACCTCAGTGTTTCACTCTCCTGTGGTGATTTTCATAAATTACACCGTTATAAATCGAGTCTAATAAACCTCAGTGTTTCACCCTCCTGTGGTGATTTTCATAAATTACACCGTTATAAATCGAGTCTAATAAACCTCAGTGTTTCACTCTCCTGTGGTGATTTTCATAAATTACACCGTTATAAATCGAGTCTAATAAACCTCAGTGTTTCACTCTCCTGTGGTGATTTTCATAAATGACACCATTATAAATCGAGTCTAATAAACCTCAGTGTTTCGCTCTCCTGTGGTGATTTTCATAAATGACACCGTTATAAATCGAGTCTAATAAACCTCAGTGTTTCACTCTCCTATGGTGATTTTCATAAATTACACCGTTACAAATCGAGTCTAATAAACCTCAGTGTTTCACTCTCCTGTGGTGATTTTCATAAATTACACCGTTACAAATCGAGTCTAATAAACCTCAGTGTTTCGCCCTCCTGTGGTGATTTTCATAAATGACACCGTTACAAATCGAGTCTAATAAACCTCAGTGTTTCACTCTCCTGTGGTGATTTTCATAAATTACACCGTTATAAATCGAGTCTAATAAACCTCAGTGTTTCACTCTCCTGTGGTGATTTTCATAAATTACACCGTTACAAATCGAGTCTAATAAACCTCAGTGTTTCTCTCTCCTGTGGTGATTTTCATAAATGACACCGTTATAAATCGAGTCTAATAAACCTCAGTGTTTCACTCTCCTGTGGTGATTTTCATAAATTACACCGTTACAAATCGAGTCTAATAAACCTCAGTGTTTCACTCTCCTGTGGTGATTTTCATAAATTACACCGTTATAAATCGAGTCTAATAAACCTCAGTGTTTCACTCTCCTGTGGTGATTTTCATAAATTACACCGTTACAAATCGAGTCTAATAAACCTCAGTGTTTCACTCTCCTGTGGTGATTTTCATAAATGACACCGTTACAAATCGAGTCTAATAAACCTCAGTGTTTCGCCCTCCTGTGGTGATTTTCATAAATTACACCGTTACAAATCGAGTCTAATAAACCTCAGTGTTTCACTCTCCTGTGGTGATTTTCATAAATTACACCGTTATAAATCGAGTCTAATAAACCTCAGTGTTTCTCCCTCCTGTGGTGATTTTCATAAATGACACCGTTATAAATCGAGTCTAATAAACCTCAGTGTTTCACTCTCCTGTGGTGATTTTCATAAATGACACCGTTATAAATCGAGTCTAATAAACCTCAGTGTTTCGCCCTCCTGTGGTGATTGCTCAATTACAGAAACCAGACTTTCATTTGAGACATGGCTTCAGAAGACATGTATAAAGCACACAAGTCATATTATGGTGCTTCTTTATTGTACCTTTTGGAGTTTTACAGATTGCAGAATTATTTCTGAAGGAGTTGTGCTCAAAAGTTTACCTTTTACATATTTAACATTTTGCAGAATCTGCAGGCGGTATGTATAATACTGTATGTTGTTACCTGGATAATCCATGGCTGATTTAGTTTTTTTGATGGTTGTCTCGTGTAAACTTTTGAGCATGAGTGTAAATATTCAAAAGCTTCACCGTTTGCATCCTGTTAATGGGGCTTGTCAGAGTAATTAGGGAGGAACAACTCATTTAAACATCCAAACAAAATGCAAACAATGCCAATCAAGTGTTATTAGTTTGCAAGAGCACAAGTTTGAACAGATTTACAATTTCTGTAATAAATAATAAATAACACTAAAAATACTGCGCTGTTGACTTTAGAGCAGGTTTTTGTTGGTCAATGGCACAGTCGTTTTCAGTTCCTCAAAATAGCAACACGCCAACAATGTGCCTGAACACACCTGGTTTTCAGACCAGCACTAGCCTGGTCCTACCAGACTTTCATACATTTCATTTGTACAGAGAGTCTGGCCACTTTCCATTGACAAGCGTTTACTTCCTTGAAGGCGGGTACTCTGTTGAAGTTTAAAACTATTGGATCTGCCATAACCAATCGCTAACGTTTGGTTGTGACGTGTGTCATGCGCCGTTCGCCTTTATTTCTCACATGGAAGTCCGTAAAAATAAATGTGCAGCCACCTCAGTGATAAAACCTTGTGCATTCGGATTGTGATTTATTCACGGTGGAGGGGAGAGTTTTGTGATCGGGAACGCGCTGCTCACGTGGTCCGTAACATGATTGTATACTGCAAATAAAATGTCATATGCTTGGTATGAAAAAAATAAATGCTGCCCAATTCAAATGTTTACGTGCTTTTCTTCTTTTTATTTTTTGCGCGGTGATGAAATGTATTGCTCTTGAAAATACTTGCCAGCATTTAAAGAAATACAAGTCTAGAAATGCATCCAAATTACAGCGAAGCGCAACCGCACGGTGCTCTGCAGGGGTCAAAAAGGATATAAACAGTGAATTTTGAACTGATATATTCGTGAAAACAGAGATGTGGATTCGGACAGCAATTAAATGACCACACGACCTTGGTGTTTGTATAAAACAGTAGTTAATTCGGCCGGGGATTTTCACGCGGGTGGTGGGAGACGGACGGCAATAAAATCACTGACTAGCCCCTGTAAATGATGACAATACCTTCCGACCGCACAAGAAACAATTACCGGGGCTTCAGCAACTCCTTCACCACTAACGGAGCGAGCTGGAAAATCAAACTTTTCCCGGGACCCAACATCATGGCCACCAGCAAAACTTTAACTTTAACGGCTTTAACTTCTGGATATTCGGCAGCGGTGCCACAACGACATCAACGTCATCGTTCTCAGCCACTCCCTCTGTTTGCTGATTGGACCGGTAAAAATTTGTTCAGAGAAAACCTAAGACTATACCGCAGTCCCAGACGGAGTACTGAAGGAAAATGAAGATTGAGCGGAAGTACGTAGGAGGACGGAGCCAGGCTAGACCAGCACACCCATGGGCCAACAAACGGGCGCGAGTGCATTTGCCATTTAAACAGCGTTACCTTTAATTTCACCAAGCTGATCGCACACTACAAAATCCCTACAGTCATATTTTCAGGCCATTTCAAGTTTGATTTTGATGTGACATAAAGCGGTGATATCAATGAGGCTGAGCTGTTTTAGTTCGCCTTCACATTAACACAATCATTTTGTGATTGCAACATCTCATTTGAGGAGGCCCTGCCATACATTGAATTCTATTCAGTAAATCAAAATGATCATGTGATTTTTGCTCCTTTTATAATTGGTTTGGAATTGTATTCTTGAAGAAATGGTCTAAAAACTAAAGTAATATAATTTTATGTAATATGTTCATATATCTTTCACACTGCTCTTTTGAATTCACTTCCACATAAGGAGAAGGCCCTGACGAACCATCGAGTGTTAAAATGCTGTTGAGGATTGAGGTGAAAACTGACTCCAATACCAACCCAAATGATCCTGAAATCATGAGCAAACTCTCGGAGGAGGTGAGAGCTGCATCTTTCGCTACTGTTTGCTGTCATCTACTGGCTGCTCATGTTATTATTGTTCTCTATTTTCATTCATTTCAATCTCATAGATGGAGAAGTTACAAATAAGCGGAACTTTCACATGGAAAACTCAGCCAGATGGAAAAGTGTTCCAGAAAGTCCCTCAGAAAAAGAACGCTCCAAAAACTCCATGTCACTGACATGCATCATAACGCAATATTATTTTTAATTAAATTGAAATTGTATCATTTCAAAATTACAATGTCACACTTTACAGTGGTGATTGTTCCACGAGTTATTGGTGGAATAAACAAAAGAAAACAAATTTTGCAGTTTGATCGATATATATCCCTTTCATGCATGAATTATGAAAAACATTATCTAGATTTTTTTAAAGATTTTTTTTATTACTTTAATATGATGCTAAAAATGAAATCCATTTAAATTTTTACAAAATTCTGTTTTATTTAAAAATGATTTAACTGTCCACGTATGTGGACACCATGCAACAAAGGCGTAAAATGGGACAAAAAGCAACAGATGACAATATGGAACATTGTGTTTTTATTATGTCATGTTATGCTATGTCAGCTCAGCTATTAAAAACGCTAATATTGCAATATAACAACGATAAAACACATATTGTAGGAACTATAATGGTAGTTACATATATGGGGAAACCTAGTAGCAATATGGGCTGGGCTTTGCTGGCACACACTCCTCATCAGTGCGGTCACTGTCACACACACTGTCCTCTGGGATATTCTCTGTTATTCTGTACTGAATGCTTGACCTGTGCTGTCCCTGTTTGGAAGGCAAAATGCTAATTTGTCTCGGTATGTATGTGTAAAGTTGCCATTTAATGCTGTAATATGCAATTTTAAATGGTTATTTATGTTGATATATTTGTTAAATGTCTGTTTTATTACAATATAAGACAATTCAAAACATATTTGCAAAAATAGAACAGATATACTAGCGGGTTACAGAAATCAGACTTTATGCAATCTGACTCCACTGTTGCATGACGTCCACATGCGTGGACAGTTCGTTTTCGGTGTATAAAAACTACATTTTACTCTAAATTTTAGTTTATAAAATACTAACCTATTCATCATACTTTACTGTACAAACTAATCTTTTTTTTTTAGCTCAATCGACTTCCTTGTATAAAAGTTTTTCACAGATATCCCTGGGGCATTTGGCACATGGCTTGCCGTCAGCCATCTTGGATTAATGATGTCTGTCATCAAGCAATGAATATTTGGTATACAAGACAGTAGCCACTGTTAAAATATTGCTGTCAATCTACTGACACTGCCCTCAAGTGGTTTGGAGAAAATTACCATGATAAATGAACCCTAAATGGAGTTAAATTAACTGTCCCCAATGTGGACACCATGCATGAAAGGGATATATATATATATATACAATTACATAACTTTCATATAATACATATTTTCTTTGAATATTTTTCATGTTATATGTTTTAAAATGTTGATATTAATGTTACTAATGTAAAAAAAATATATTATTTTACATTGATTAAATATTATGTAATAGACGGTTGCTTACCATGTGGTTTGCCGGATGTTTATTTATTCTACCAAACTGCCTTTTATGGTTAGAAATATATTCTTAGATCTGCGCTGTATATATTAAAAAAACACATAGTCGTCATAAATCTAAGTATCGCCCTCCTGTGGCGAATTGTGTGAATTACAATGCGAGTCGACGGATATATAATTTTTACATTGACGTAATTATTAAATAACTTTTAATTTCAACAAAATGTCATTACTTTGCTGCAGCTTGTTTCACCAATAACTCAAACCAGCTGGAAAATACATTTTCCAAATGACCGTTTGCGGAGCAGAATTTTTTTTATTAGACATGTAATACAAACCTCCGCGACTGAGCGCCCTCCTGTGGTGAAATGTGTGAATTACACCAGAGCCCCTCCCTTTAGAGGGAGACTCCCAAGTTTAGCTAAAAGATGCGTAACGTGCAGTTTTCAGTCACGTGACTGTCGCAGAGCCTTGGAGGGCAAACCCGCCATAGAACTGCAGCACACGCCTGTCAAATTTCCATCTTAAAACAAAAATATGTCAAGAAGATGCACGTTTTGGGCACTTATGATCCATATACAGCACCTGCTGCAGTATTTAAACCACTAAAAAACAGCGGGACGTTTTTGAAAATATGACATGTTTTTGGTGAGTTTATAATGTAAGAATTTTCGCAATGTAAAAAAACAATATTTTCAATATTTTATTACATCTTGAGAAAAAATTTACATTATAAACATTTTATAATAATAATAATAATAATGTAATACTTATTACATTATGTGCAGTTTTTACATTATGCACAGTTATTACATTATGAGTTGCTACAGACATTAGTCGAGACAGCAAAGAAATTTAAACGTAAAGGCCGCACTTCCACACTACTACTCACATTTTAATTTTATATTCATTGAAAAACAATCAAAGCTAAACAAATTTTCCACCAGAAGAGAGATTTGAACCCAGATCGTCCACACCAAGATCAGATGTGCGGACCACTTTTGGAGTTTTGTCTTTTTTATTAATTGAAAACCCAGTGAAAACTTATTCCATCTCGAGCAAGATTCAAACCTGCATTGTCCACATCAAGATCTGACGTTCACTAAAGGTTAGGCTCTTGCACTCGTTGTCTGATGTATTCAGTCAAAAACAAAGTAAAAATGTCCAAAGACTTGGACTGTCTTAAACCCACAACACCTTACAAACACAGAACACAACCACAGCTGACTGAAAGCCTCATGTGATCTTGGCCAGTCAACTAGTTAGTCTCTATAACCAATAATCCTCAAACTCCTCAGAGAGTCTCATGAACTCCTGACTGAGGCTGTTTATCTGCTTTGAAACTCATTTGATGAGCCTTAAAGCTCATTTATTTATTCATCGAAGATTCACACTAGAAGATGCCATTATCTCAGAGAGACTTATTTCGCAAGATGATATATTTGAGTTTCATGCCTTAAAATGGTAAATGAAATCAACACTTGTTAACACAAAAGGTTGTTTGCAGGTTCCCTGGTGACTCAGTGGTCTGGCCGTTGGTTATTGGCCTGGAGAAATGTCTGTCTCAGTTCATTAACCATAGTTAATGAACTGAGACATGAACATATGCATGCATTTAGCAGGAAAAGCAACCTATTCCCGTTCAAAAATAGGGTAAACATCACGCTCAATTACAGAAACCAGACTTTCATTTGAGACATGGCTTCAGAAGACATATTAGGGTCCTTCTTTATTGTGCCTTTTGGAGTTTTACAGATTGCAGAATTATTTCTGAAAGGTACAGTTGTGTGCTCAAAAGTTTACATACCGCCTGCAGACTCTGAAAAATGTTAATTATTTTAATAAAATAAGAGGGATCATACCCTCATACCCTGGATGCATCTATTACTCTTTTAAGTAAGGTTCAACATCATCTAGATCATTCAAATACATATGTTAGAATACTTTTTATGGATTTCTCGTCTGCGTTTAATACTGTTCAACCTTGTCTCCTTCTAAAGCGCCTTTATGATTTAGGTGTCAGTAGTTGGATGATTTTATGGATTAAAGAATTCTTAAAAGACCGACCTCAGCAAGTCTGTATTAATAATAATGTCATGTCAGACTGCTTGGTCTTAAACACTGGGGTACCGCAGGGATGTGTACTGCCTCCAATACTGTTTTCTGTATATATCAATGAACTGCAGTGCAGTGTAATGCCCATAACCTTTATCTTATAAAGTATGCTGATGATATGGCATTGGTTTCCTGTCAAAACGAAATTAATTGCTCTCCAGACTTTGAGTTCATTGATAGTATTATCGGTTGGTTTGAAAATAGTTTCTTACATCTTAATATCGAGAAGACAAAAGAGTTATGTCGGAGAAATCGGTCAAAAGTAGATACCGCCTCTGTATATAAACCAGTTGTCATAAAAGGAAAAACCGTAGAGCAGGTCTCGAATTTTAAATACTTGGGTACTATTATTGATGAGAAACTTAACTTTGAAAGTAATGTAGATTATATCCATAAAAAGGCAAGACAACATCTGAGTCTTCTTAGAAAACTGAGAAGTTTTAACGTTAGCGTGCACACCTTATCCATGCTATATCGATCAATGATTGAGAGTATTCTTACATATAATATTGTTACATGGTACGGTAATTTAACATTAAAATACAAGAGAAAGCTCTCACAAATAATTAACCGAGCTAATAAGATTACTGGGCACAAACAACAGCCTCTTCAGGGCTTGTTTGACTGTTTTATGGAAAAAACAGCAATTGCGATTTTTAAAGATCATACTCATCCGCTTCATTCTACCTTTGAATTGCTTCCATCCGGACGCAGACTAAAAATTCCTCTGGCAAGAAGGAATGTGTATAAAAAATCGTTTGTCCCAATGGCAGTGATTATTTTAGTTTTTTAAAGTAGTATAACATTTCTTTCTTTGAAATCATGTCAAATTGTTTAATTTTATTTCGTTTTTTGTATTGGTTTTGTAAATGTGTGATGTGTTTTTTGTGTAGTAGTGTGGATTTGTATATGTCACCAGTGTCAAAGATAAATTTCTGTTCTGTGACAAACAGAATGGACAATAAAGTTCAATCAATAAAAATGCCTGTTATTTTTTATTTAGAACTGTCTTGAATAAGATATTTTACATAAAATACGTTTACATATAGTTCACAAGACAAAAAAAATATTTTACATACCCTTGATTCCTAAAACTGTGTTATTACCTGGATGATCCATGACTGATTTGTTTTATTTTTTGTTCTCGAGTCCCTTGTGTAAACTTGTGTAAATATTCAAAATCTTCAGTTTGCATTCTGCTAATGGGGCCTGTCAGAGTAATTTTAACAACGCAAACTGCATTCTCAACAAACACCAAACAATGCAGACCGTTCCAAAAAACTGACCCCTTAAAACCAGCATTATGAAAGAGAGAGAGAGAAAAATGTGATTATCTGAAAGACTGAGAGATTGTAACTATTGTGATCAACACCTCAGTTTCTTTCATGTCTAACCTATTTTGCATCCTTAGGTCAGTGTGTCCCCTCGAGTACAAATTGTACAAAAAAACTAACACACCTGCTCATTATATGCTCTAACTAACAAATTTATGTAAAATAATACACAGAAAAGGTGATTGTCAGGGTCGTCTGAAGGGAGGAGACATATGGGCTCTAGATAAATGCACGATAAATCGCCAACATACAGACTTATCTTTCAGAGGCAGAATGAAGACAGAAGCATACATGGGACACGTCAAAAGGTTTAAAGCTTTAGTCATATTTGAATCTTTCTGACTTTATTCTGCTGTCTCTATTTGTCTCCTAATCCTAAAGGAATAAATGTTGATGTTTATTCATTTGTCCAATTTTAAAGTGTGATTGATTCTCTTTAAAATATATATCTAGTAGCTAGTAATACTAATAATCTTCATTTAGAAAATAGAATTAGAGAATGGTTTAAGCATTGAGCTGTCAGTTTAATATGCTTTTTATTTATTTAATTCAGGTCAAAAAGTGGTTCAATTCATAGGATTTATATTTAGCCATTAGGAAATCTAGAATAAAGATTGCAGAATCTTTGCTTCGCTACTGTTCGGACGCTCTTGCTTACTGCTCCGCGCTTTGCTCTATCGCTTCTATATTTTATCTCATAATTTCAACTTCAGCAAATCAGCACAGTTCTCAAACGACAAAGCTTGACTCCAATGATCAAATTAGAAACTCTGGTGACTGGATTACTAAACAAAAAGCGGAATATTTCAACCGACCAGTCTCCCACTGCCTTCAGCTTACATTCCGGAGAAGGGAAAACACAACATTCAAAAGGATAAGAAAATGCCTCTTCTAGAATCTACTTGCTGCACAAACTGCCACAGACTTTTACAAAGGATTGCAGTTCTTGAAACAAAGTTATTTGCGGAACCATCCAACCAGACGAATCACACAGCAGAGCTTCATCATGAACGCCGTCTGCACACTGCCCATAAATGTAGTGCTACTCAACAGGTAGAGAAACAAGTAACTGATCAACACACTAATCGATGGCACAAACGGGGAGCGAGACCCAAAGGCACTCGAGACATCAGATTGTCACGAGCATCACATATTGCCGCAGTAGCATGCTCTACCCCAGACACAAGGATTGCAAACACTAGTTTCCTACCACCAAATATACATCTTGAAAACAGATTTGAAGCGTTAATGAATGTGGGTGAGGAATCCCCAAACGTGATGAATGTGACCGAACACAGATCGAATCAGCCCGTAGCTAACACTGATGCTAACAGGCGCTCAAGGTCGAGCAGACAGCGGCCCTCAGCTCAGAGCGCAGCCGAGCCCAGGACTCTGATAGTGGGTGACTCCACAGTCAGAAACATTAGCAGCAGGGATACATCTACATGCTGCCTTCCACAAGCAACAGTTTCTGATGTCAAAAGGGAACTTAAGAACATTCTGATGAAACATAAGACTGCAAATCGACTTATCATTCATGTGGGGAAGAACGATATTCAGAGAGAGCAGTCAGAACTCCTTAAGAGGGATTTGAATGAACTTTTTGAAACACTTAGAAAACTGAAAGTTCAGCCGTTCATCAGTGGACCACTTCCAGCAAGAGGAACAAATAGGTTCTCATGGCTACTTGGGCTTAATACATGGCTGCAAAAAACCTGCAACATGAAGGGAGTGAACTTTATCGACAACTTTAATCTCTTCTGGAGTCAGAGACAACTGTTTACATCAAATGGCCTCCACCCAAACAAACTCGGTGCAAGAGTCCTAAAGGACAATATTTATTTTTCCCTTCATCATCCTTCAGCTGTGTGTGCTAACCCACTCAACCTGGATGGCACACACACACACACCAGTACAGAGTATGGACAATCACAGGACTTCATTTCAGCATCTGAATGGACATGCGGTTGATACACCCCACAAGGACAATGATAACACCACGCAGCCACAACAACCACTTCTCATGGACACACTCCCAGCTGAGCCACGCCCTCAGAGCTCACCACAGACACACTGTGACGGATTAGAACTGCTCCAAGTGACACAGATCGAGGCACTAAACAGTACCATCTCAGCCCAGACTGTGGAGACTGTGGAGGCACTGGTAAAAATGGGGACCATCGGGGGTCAGACTGGTGAACTTTTACACCTTATGTGTGGTCTGAGCAATAAGCTGGAAGAAATGTCTAAGTCACTCCATGAACCGGACGATAACATATTGCAGCTTCCGGTAACACCAGAGCAACAGCCCCCCTCACCAGACATGTTATTCCTCTCTTCAGCATCCCCGCTTCTGAGCTTCACAGAGAAAATTGATTTTGTTTATACTGGAACCAGACAATCACACTCGATCGCTGCGAGCCCCCAGATATCAACCAAAGAGCATCGAGCCCCACAACCACTAAAGACTGTGGGCCCAGCTCGCTCTGCCCCTCCTCCTGTGAGATTTCTTCGGTCACAACGCCAGGGCACACACCCTCCTCTATCTGCAACAAAAACAACTGATACCAGCTCTCAGTGATATGTTCTGGGTCCTCGCAACGTCAACAGCAACCTTATCAAATGTTTACAAAACAAGCGGGAACCCATTGTGCCTGTCTCTGTCTCTATTTCTGTTCTGTTACGTGATAGAAAGTCTAAGGCCTTCTCAGGCCGTATGGCAAACCCATCTAATCTACGGCCTGTTACTTGTCAAACTAAGATTACTGTGGGGGAAAAAATTTAAATGAATACTGTTAAGTTAGCACTTTTAAACATCCGTTCACTTAAAAACAAATAATTTCTAGTCAACGACTTAATAACCACAAACAACCTTTTTGCTTCTAAATGAAACGTGGCTAGAAGACAGCTGCAGTGCAACAGTCCTCAATGAAACAGCCCCTCCTAACTTTACTTTTATGAGTGTCTGCAGGGCAGTCAGGAGGGGTGGGGGGGTCGCTGCTCTTTTTAAAGATGTCTATCAATGTAGGCAAGTATCATTTGGTGACTATTTGTCTCTAGAATATCTGGACATTGTGCTAAAAGGTGCTCCACGCATCATGCTTATCATTAATTACAGGCCTCCAAAATATTGTCCAGCTTTTATTGATGACTTTACAGAGCTGTTATCAGCAATCTCATCTGAGTATGACCGTTTTGCTATTGCTGGGGATTTTAACATTCACATTGACAATGATGAGTCCAGAAACAGTTCTCAGGTCTTTACACTGGCTTCCAGTTACATTTAGGATCGATTTTAAAGTACTATTACTTGTATACAAGTCACTCAATGACCTAGGACCTCAATACATTGCAGATATCCTGATTAAATACAAACCCAACAGATCACTCAGATCATCAGGATCAAGTCAATTAGAAATACCAAGGGTTCACTCAAAGCAAGGAGAGTCTGCTTTTAGCTATTATGCCAGCCACAGCTGGAACCAGCTTCCTGAACAGATCAGATGTGCTCCAACAGTAGCCACTTTCAAATCCAGACTCAAAACACATCTGTTCAGCTGTGCATTTACTGAATGAGCTGTGCTACTGTACGTCAGACTGATTGCACCTTATCTTATGCTTTTACTGAATGAGCTCTGTGCTCTGTCCGAACTGCTTGCACTTTAATTATGTTTCAATTTAACCCGGTTTTTATTCTTAGTGTTAATTATACTTTTTATTAATATATATCTGTTTTTCTTTATTTTTTCTTTTAATTCCTATTATAACTGTTATACTAGATATATTTTTATTTTTATTTTATTCACTTATGAATATTTTAACTTCATTTCTGTGTAAAGCACTTTGAATTGCCACTGTGTATGAAATGTGCTATACAAATAAACTTGCCTTGCCTTGCCTTACCCATTATATTATTCAGTGCAAATCCAATGAAGTTATTAATTGTTCTCGGTTACTCTAATATATCTTGTTGTCATTTTTCTTAGTTTCTTTTCAGGAGCAATGCTGTGCGCCATATGGCTCATTTTACTTCAAGGTTAGAGCTCAAACACAACTCATACACACAAACTACCTTTTTGCCTTACATACTGCATAACATATTTGTGATTCTCTTTGGGGGTTTTTTCTCATGCACAACGAGCAGAGAAAATTACCCAAGCGATCTGCAAGTTCATTGAGTTGGATATTCTGCCCTTAAGTATTGTTGAGGGCAATGGTTTTCGAGAACTGATACATTTATTGGAACCAGCATATCAAATTTTATCACAGCGTACTATCACCAGACTGGTAGAAACTCACTACGAAGAACGAAAGCAGCAGCTGTTAAAAGAATTGAACAAAGCTGAGAGAGAGGCTCTAACTACAGACTGCTGGACCGCTTTAACAGCTGAGAGCTACATCACCATAACCTGCCAGCTACATCATTCGCCGCGTTTCCATTACAGATTTGCCCAAAACTTTTGCAATATTTTTTAAAGGTTGATAAAAAATATTGGGAAATGACGGCATTTCCATTAACTGATGTTTTTAACGTGCCGCGTCAAAATAAAAAAACAAACTGATGCATTTTTTTTAAATGACGCCTTTACGCCAGGCGTTTTGCGCGTCGGTGTGCACACTCACATTGGCGCCCTTTGTTTAGTAACGAGGTGTTAAACGTTGACGATTTACGCGTGCGTTTAATGCTTCGTGACTAAACAAAGGGCACAAAACGGCAGGCATAAAAGCGTCATTTAAAAAAAAAAAACGCCTCGGGTTTGTTTTTTTATTTTGACACGGCGCGTTAAAAACTGGCCAACCAATGAGATCAGCGCTTTTGTCTACGCGCCTGGAGATACTGAAGTGACAGTAAAACACGACTTGGTGGCGCTCAAACACAAAACGGTCTTGCCGAGCACACATTGATACGACGAAAAAGTAATAAGTAGACAAAGAAGAAGATGAAGAAGACTGGCGCATCGCCAGTGAAAATCGCTTGGGTGTGAAACACTCAAGACGCGCTGAAAAACGTCACGGAAAACGCTGGCGATAAGCGCACGTGATATTCGTCCCGGTGTGTACAGGCCTTAACGCTGCATTCACAAGGGGCGTCGCCGTTAACGCTTCTCATTTACTTTGAATGGGTGATGTCATACGTTGCCATGCTGCATTCACACGGGGCGTCGGCATTAACGCTTGGCTGAAGCTTCGTGCTGATTCAACCTTCATAGTGACAACAGCCAATCACACGTCTGCTCTGGGGTTGCATGAACGCAATTGGCTAGCGTCTGCTCTAAGGTATTTGCAAAGGGCGATCTGATTGGATGACGCCTACGTTGGCGCTTGAAAAGTTGAGAAATCTTCAACTTATGACGCTTGCAACGCGAGCAGTGTTAATTTCGTTGACAAATAATTTGTCATAATTAACGTCAACGACCTTTTTTCACTGACGAAAACGAGATGATAACTAAGTAAAAACTAGTGTTGGATGACAAAAACTATAACGAAAATCAACTGTCATTTTCGTCAACAAATAAAAACGAGACGAAAATGTTAGGGAGGGACGATTAGGGAAGAGATCCAGTCAGAACTGATGTCCTGTGTAACAGACGCGCACATTTGATTTGAACGTGCTGATCTAACCGCTGGAAAACACGGCGCTGTTGCTCTTCTACAGGCTCATCCCCGCATCCCCAATACAGCGCTCTAGAGCGGCTCACAATCAATGAATAACACACATTTATGCCAGGCAATTGTTTATGAACTAATGCTGATGAATAATGACAATGTTTACATTACGATGTTTATATAGTAATATGTTTTAGACGGTCGTAACAATGCATATTTTATCTCCTCATCTGAACTTGAATGAGCTCCAGCAACTGCAATAGTAAGGTGAGATTTCAAAATAAGAGTCCCGGTGTATTTCCAGCTGGTTTATAATTAAAAGTCATACATTATATATTCGTTTTTGCTTACACAATAAACTGTATTTGATTTCATTCTCATTTAATTCATAGTCAGGAGGAAAGACCAGTATTTGACACATATTAAATAAAGTATCAGGGTTATAATAGTTATAATAGTTAACTAAAACTAACTTATTTGAAGCTTTAGCTTAACATGATATACTAACTAAAACAGAAATACAAAGTTATACAAACTATATAGATGTTTTTAAAAACAAACAAAAAAGTGAATTGAGCTCTTTCGTGTATTTTTAATGTAAAAAACAAAATGATGTCAAAATGTCAGTTCAAGTGACAATCGGTTATGTAATGCTTAAATGCTTAATGTATTACAATTTAACTAAACTCATTAGATTTTAGGAGACAATCTACTGTAGATTTAGTCGACTAAAATCTTATGATATTTAGTCGACTAAAACTAAAAACAATTCAGGTGACTAAAATATGACTAAAACTAAATCAAAATATGCTGTCAAAATTAACACTGAACGCGAGTGAAGCGACGCGACAGAACCCACAATTCAGTTCGGCAACGCATGACGTCACCCATTCAAAGTAAATGAGAAGCGTTAACGCAGATGCTCCGTCTGAATGCAGCGTTGAGGGTTCGGTCACGTCGCTTCACTCGCGTTGCAAGCGGCAGAAGATTTCTCTACTTTTTAAGCGCCAACGCAGGCGTCATCCAATCAGATCGCTCTATGCAAATACCCTAGAGCAGACGCTAGCCAATTGCGTTCATGCAACCCTAGAGCAGACGCAGCAAGTAATATGATTGGCTGTTGTCACTATGACGGTCGCACAAGCCGCCCCGTGTGAATGCAGCGTAAGCGCAATCTGGAGAATCCACTATTTGCGAAAAGGAATCTTTAAAAAACATTAACAAAGAATGAAGCATATTTAAAGAGCCTGTTAAATTAGTGCGACTGCATTTTTTTTTTTCATTGTGTTTTTCTTCTTTTGTAATGGCATATTTTTGATAGTTTATGAAAAAGTTATGTTCAGTTTTATAAAGTTACGTTCATTTTTTTGAGACAAATATAATTTCATATACATCTTCCACAAGCTTTCGTTGCATGTGTGACAGTATGACAGTAAGCCCCGCCTTGACATTGACCCAGCGCTGTTAGACCACTGAGGTAGAGCAGCCTAAGAAAATTAATCAGCCTAAAAATCTAACTTTAAAAATTTTTTGTCATCCTAAAAACAATCAGCTTTACTCATTCTACACTAAAAGGATACGATAAGACAAATAAAATGAGAAAATATTAATTATATTATTTTTATTCATAGCTCTGACAAAATCATTGGCTGTGGAATGGTCAATTCCGGGGTGGCAGGGTTCCTCATCCCTCATCCCCAGCCCCGCCCCAGCCCCATCCCCCAGCCCCGCCCCAGACGAACCATCGAGTGTTAAAATGTTGAGGATTGAGGTGAAAACTGATCCCAATACCAACCCAAATGATCCTGAAATCATGAGCAAACTCTTGCAGGAGGTGAGAGCAGTGGAGTAACAATGAGCTGCATCTTTCACTACTGTTTGCTGTCATCTACTGGCTGCTCATGTTATTATTGTTCTCATAGATGGCGAAGCTACAAATAAGCGGACATTTCACATGGAAAACTCAGCCAAATGGAAAAGTGTTCCAGAGAGTCACTCCGAAAAAGGAAGCTCCAAGAACTCCATGTCACTGACATGCATGATAACGCAATATTATTATTTTTTATTTCATTGCAATTGTCAAATTGTAAAATGTACAATATTTAAATTCTTCTACAATAACAATGTCACACTTTACAGTGGTGATTGTTCCACTTCGCAGTTTGGTTGCAGAGTGAAATTTATTTAAAAATAAATAAATATATCCCATAACTATTTCATATAATACATATTTTCTTTGAACATTTTTCATGTTATATGTTTTAAAATGTTGATATTAATGTTACTAATGTAGTTCACTGTGTACTCAATCAATAAAAGTCAGCAATAATATCACCCAATTAATTATAAGAAGTCATTATTTAAAGGGTTAGTTCACCCCAAAATGAAAATTCTGTCATTAATTACTCACCCTCATGTCGTTCGACACCCGTAAGACATTCGTTCATCTTCGGAACACAAATGAAGATATTTTTGTTGAAAGCTGATGCTCAGAAAGGCTTCAGACAGGCCTCCATAGGGATTCAGTACACTTACTCTCACAAGACCCATAAAAGGCACTAAAAACGTCGTTACAAAGTCCATCTCACTACAGTGACTCTACAATAATGTTAGGAAGCGACGATAATAGTTTTTGAGCGAAAAAAAAAATCAAAATAACGACTTTATTCCACAAGTTCTGTCTTCCTCTGTCGTGAACTCACGAAGCACCACGACGCATGCGCGAGAATATGACGCAAACCGGCGTTCGGACACGTGACCCAGAAGCGAGGAGATTTGTTTACAACGAGCAGAGGAAGACGCGCCGTATCTAAGCTGTTGAATTCTACATTGATCGTGCTTTAGGTCTCGGCGTAGAGCTCAAAATGGGACTAATGTGTGTATTTCATGGATTCCCGAACGCCGGTTCTGCGTCATATTCTCGCGCATGCGTCGTGGTGCTTCGTGAGTTCACGACAGAGGAAGACAGAACTTGTGGAATAAAGTCGTTATTTTGATTTTTTTTTTCGCTCAAAAACTATTATCGTCGCTTCCTAACATTATTGTAGAGCCACTGTAGTGAGATGGACTTTGTAACGACGTTTTTAGTGCCTTTTATGGGTCTTGTGAGTGCAAATGCACTGAATCCCTATGGAGGCCTGTCTGAAGCCTTTCTCAGCATCAGCTTTCAACAAAAATATCTTCATTTGTGTTCCGAAGATGAACGAATGTCTTACGGGTGTCGAACGACATGAGGGTGAGTAATTAATGACAGAATTTTCATTTTTGGGTGAACTAACCCTTTAAGTGTTTCAAATGGCAAAGGATGTCAGCCTTGTGTTGTGTATATTCACATGCAGCAACATTCAGCATACATCGCTTTTTTAAAATAAATATCTATCTGTAAACTGAAAAAGACACAAATCCTTCAATATTAACTAATAACGATAATTAAATGAAGTGTTTGTACGGATAACATAATTTTCCTGTGCATTCTCATGTTTTGTTGTGTTCTATGATTTGTTAAAATACATTGCATGTACATTTATAACACTAATATTTTATTACTTTTGCATCAAATTACAAAAAAACAACAACAAAACTGAGGGTGTTTCTAATACAGCGTCTGTAGGAGTGATGGTAAAAATTAACATCTTTCCCTCTTTTCACAACCGTTATCAATCTCTAACTCTATTTTCCTCTCTTTTTGAATGTTGTGAAATCACTATTGTGGCGTTTGTTCGTTTGCTATTTAAACGGGCACACACACAAAAATATTTAATGTATTCTTTCATTTACAACTATATAGTTAACCCAACTATGACGACTTCCGCTCTGAGAAACCCGGATATGTGAGAAGGGTCTAATCCATAGACAGTAAAAGCAATGGACACAGCGACCCCATAGGCTTCGACGGGGAGAATTTAAGTCAGGTAGAAGCACTCACTTCCTGATGGCTGAGCGTACTGCGCAGCCTCAGACTGAGCTTGACGAAGTAGATGTGACGTGAGCAACCTGTCTGACAGTTATAAGTCTTCTAGTAGATGTGCAACGTAAAATCTGAATCACCGAATCTTTTAGAGATAGAGAGCGTGAGCAGGAGCAACTTTTGATGAATGAAGCAGGATTTGCGACATCTCTATCGGCGTTTATGCCTCCATGTCCCCCTGATTGCCTCATAGACAGTAAAAGATTGCCTACGAGCTTCTCCTCAGGTCTATAAGGTACAGCGCGACAAGAGTCGCGTGGTTATGACGCAATCGTTAGCCTACTTTTTACAAAAACAGCTTCTACGGGGCGATAGTGTAAGATACAAGGTAATGGAGCATTTTATACATTGTTGTGTTTGTTTAGAAATAATCAATGGACAAATGGATCTTTAAACGCCTCAGATGTAAAGATATTCGCTGTCAAAGTGAGGCCAAAATGAATGGGAGTCAATGGGATGCTAACAGCAGGTGATGGCTTGGTTAGCAATGGCTGCCCCTATGGAAGGTACGCTTTCCGGGGGCTGGATTACCCCCTTGGTCTAATCCATAGTTTTCAGTCACGTGACTGTCGCGGAGCCTTGGAGGGCGGCGGAGTCTTAACGTCATCACCGGCGGCCATCTTGTCACAGGCAGGGCTCTGTGGTACCTGATGTAAGGCGAGTGATCTGCATGAACACAAATACTCTTATCTCACTGAAATCTTGAAGAATTTACAAATGGTTTGGTTTCTTACAAAAGTTATTAACGTGGCTATAACTATGGATGCTTGAACAAATTATGAATAATTTTTCATAAGTATGCAGTGTCATAACTACATCTCTGACGTTTATAACAAACCAAACAGTTTGAAAATCGGTAGAAAATTGAGCAAGTTATGATTATTTAAAAAGTGCAAGCACCATGAAAACATTGTTACGAGTGAGCGAGCTGCCTGTGACAAGATGGCCGCCAGGTGCGGATGTCGACCTCCATTGGCCAGCAGCGCGGACGAGACATCTAGCTATGGGCAAAACCGGCAAAGAACTCCATAGAACTACAGCACAAGCCTGTCAAATTTCCATCTTAAAACAAAAATATGTGAACAAGTTTTGGGCACTTATGATCCATATACAGCACCTGCTGCAGTATTTCAATCACTGAAAACAGCGGGACGTTTTTAAAACGCTTAACGTGAAAAACACTATAGGGTGAGTTGCACCAATAAGGATTAAATTAAGCAAAGTTTAAAGGATTTGTTGATATGGGTTTTAATTTAAATCAAGTCGTTGCACCACTTCATTTAAAACACAGATAAATTACGCAGTAAAACGTTATAGAGCCGATCAAGCCGCAGACGGAGGTGAACTGAAGACAGGCTAAATATTCCTTAGTGCAGCCCACCCTTAAAGTGCTGTAATGTACTAAAACAGTGATATTAAAAGATCAAATTCAGTTTACACCTTTTTGATGATGCATACTATACACAGGCGAGTAGATGAGGCAAGAATATGTTTACGTGTTTTATACGTGTTTTCTTTATAATGGGTTTCGATGGAGAAAACACCTAACGAGAAACCTCGTGTTGCACTAATATTCTGTGTTCCTCTGCTTTCCTGTACAAAGTATGCAACATCAATAAGGTGTCAATTGAATTTGGTATTTTAATATCACTGTCTTACCGCATTAATACTGACTACAAACCTGGTAAAAATGACTAGCGGGCAATGGAGGAGAGCCTTGTTTTGCCCTCCAGGTGGGCGTTCCTATAAGCGTGTGACGACACGTGAAAACTATGGATAGATATATATAGATCATATATAAGATCTGCATATATATATATATATATATATATATATATATATATATATATATACGGTAGTCAGAAATGTAAGTATCGCCCTCCTGTGGTGAATTGTGTGAATTACAATGCGAGTCGATGGATAATTATATAATTTTTACATTGAGGTAATTATTAAATAACTTTTAATTTCAACAAAATGTCATTAATTAAATTAATATTAATTGTGTGAATTACTTTGCTGCAGCTTGTTGACCGTTTGCTGAGCAGAAATAGGCCTGTTTTATTAAGACATGTAATACAAACCTACACAACTGAGCGCCCTCCTGTTGTGAAATGAGTGAATTACACCAGAGCCCCTCCCTTTAGGGAAGAGATGCTTTGAAAACACGCTGTATAAACCGCTTTTTGAATGGAAATAGATTAGCACATCATACATTAACTGCCTGGGTGCTAACTTAATAACGCGGAGAGGGGGAAATGCATAGGTCAGCCATCAGTGTGAAAACGCCCACACATTTAGAAACGCCCACTTTTGTTCCGTAGAGACCGCATTCTCCACAAACGGCCTTACATTTATTTAAATGATTTCTTGCCGCTATAACTGGAGCCAGAAGAAACGCCTTGATTACATTAATTTGAATTGATTTAAAAAAATAATAATGCTTTAATAAATTGTTGATTACCCTGTGATTTTCAAGATGTTGATTACATTTGCCACCTCAAGAAACCAACGCAACTGAGCGCCCTCCTGTGGTGAAATGTGTGAATTACACCAGAGCCCCTCCCTTTAGAGGGAGACTCCCAAGTTTAGCTAAGAAATGCGTAATGCGTAAATAGCGTCTGAATACGCTGTGTTCTCCAAGTAGGGCTCGTATAAACCGCTTTTTGTATAAAAAAAATAGATAATCGGATTCGGCACATCATACATTTACTGCCTGGGTGTTACTTTTGACATATTTGCATAACATAATCAGTTGTGAGCTGGAATCCGCGTTGATGACATCGCTGAGACTAAATGAATCATGGTTTTACTTCAAATAAAACTAAAACACTACGGCTAACCTCAAATTAACCGTGGTTTTGCTTCACTAACCATAGTTTAACCATGTTATGTGCTTTAACGATACGGAAATGGTCATCAATCCGCCAAAAATCATTCATTATACATGTATATTGTACCTTCATATCTTCTTCGATTGTCATAGATGTTGTTCCTCTTAAACCGTGTGGTTTGAATCTTGTATGATTAAATATTTATCCGATTTGAAATCGTTTTTTCTTCATTTAAGACGCACGTGCACGACTGCTCACGTGGTACCTGTTTCTTTTCTCAGCGCACGGTCAGGGTGGACCGACAACCATGTGTCCATATCATCTGTGTGTGTGTGTGTGTGTGTGTGTGTGTAAAATAATTATATCCTCTTGGGACCCACGAATAGACTTTTGTCCACTGTAGTGGATGTTATATGTAGTGGACATTATATTTTAGTGAATTTCTCTGACATCATACATGTCACATGTCACAGTCTGGATGTCCTGTAAAGAGCACATTCGGGGCTTTGCAGGGATACCAAATGTTTGGAGGTTTCATCAGCAGAACAACTTCTTCTTAGTCTTTAAAAACGGCTGACATTAATGTTTAGCACTCTTATGTAAATATGATCATATTTTTTAATTATAATTTAAATCTGATTAATTTTTAAATTCTTTGTTATAAATCAACATCTCAGGAAAATGTTATGGGGTTTCTAATCAAAATATGACTTTCTGTTATAAAACAGGGCATTGATTTCATAAATGACCACTGTAGTGGACACCAGGACTTAATTCATGTTTATCAGGCATTTTGGAGACATAACAAGTGAACAGGGAAAGAAATTACATATCAATATTCCTATGAAATATTAGATATTATTATAAAAATTTTGCCAATTATTACTCCCATTATTACATTTCTTTTTTCATTACATGTTGCACCAAGAACACATTAATATGCAAATTAGATGCAGCGTATAGATACATTGTATTGAATGGGAAAATCCAAGTATGGCCATTTTACCCACATATTGCATAAAGTAAAATGGTATAATAAATGCATTCCGTTATATCTTTCATAACATAGTTCAGAATCATCTTTAAACAAAGTTTGTTTAAAAAAAAAAAAAAACCCTGAAACCTAAAAATTGATTGGTGAATGAAAAATAAATCCCATTGTTTTTGCCTATACATGCAATTTAATGTCATTTTATTTTTTAAACAACTCAGTCCTGGTGTCAACTACAGAGGACATATCATAACATATGAATAAAATATCATTTTTCAAAAATGTTTTTTTCCCATGCCGTTTCTTATGCTCTAAACAATGTAATGACAGGGAAAAATACTAAATTCAAAACACTTTTTTTCTGGGTCCCAGGAGGATATAGGCTATACAATTAGCCTAATACAGTTAAAATATAATAGTTATACACTCTAAAAAAAAAGGTTCTATATGGCACCAAAAATGGTTCTTCGTCGTAATCATAGAGGAACCACTTTTGGTGCTATATAGCACCTTATCTTAACATGTTCTGTATATGGTAGCGGTGCTATATAGCACCATAGTTAGCGGTGCTATATAGCACCTTAGTCAAAGAACCGGAGAAGAACCTCTGAAGAACCGGCAAAGAACCTCTGAAGAACCGCTGAAGAACCACTGAAGAACCAAAATTGGTGCTATATAGCACTAAAAAAGGTTCCCCTATGATTACGAGCCAAGAACCATTTCTGGTGCCATATAGAACCTTTTTTTTTTAGAGTGTAGGCTACTCTGTATTTAAATGTTTTATTTTAATTTATTTTAATCGTCTAATTATTAGACTATAATTTAAATTCAGGGAAGTTTCCAATAACTCATATCTGAATGTCTAAATGATCAGGCATCATGTACTGAAACAGTGCAGATTCAAAGCAAAAAGATCCCGGACTGACCTGAAAAGCCAGTTGGTGGATGAGTCCCATGTAAAAGCTCCCATGACCCGTCACTAGGACAACCCCAGATAAACAACAGCTCACAACAAAAGACCTCATATGAGAGGGACACATTGGGGAGGAACGGCAACTCACTGGTAGGACAGCCTTTGGGAAGAATTTCTCTTAAAGCGGATTACAAAATCATGTTAAATGCTTTTTAAAACCTAGGAAAACTTAAAGCTTTTTCTTACATGCATTGACAAGGGTCAGTTCACAGTATTGCTGAAAACAAATGGGTTTTTTGAGTGCATTCAAGCATCCAGCTATTGTGTGAGAGAAAGGCACTCAACGATGGTAAGAAATGTTTAACTTCTATCAATGTTTTACGCTTTCAAGATTTCTTTCATTTTTCTCCCTAAAATCTCAAATGAACTCTATAGCCTTCAGGCACCAAGAAGTCAAAATCTCAAAGTGCCAGACCTGCCAAAAAGAGCAAAAGAACGCGCTCCTCCAAAAAGAGGTCAGTCAGTGCCAAATCCACAAAGACAGGTGTGGATATTCTGAGTCCAGCGGCCATGGAGAACGTCTACTACATCTCCCATAATGCAGTGGACTGCTTGGAGTTCAGAGGATTTGGCTGGCCTGGGGCAACCAAGAAGAAAGGAAAAAAGGGCAAAAAACAAAAAAGCAAAAAGTGAAATGTTGATTTGTGCCAATTAAACCTTAACGTGCATATATGCATACACTACCGTTTTTAAATTATTTTGCTCACTAAGGCTGCCTTCATTTGATCCAGAATACAGCAAAAACTGATATTGTCAAATATTATGACAGTTTTTATTTTTTACAAAAGCTTTCCATTTCAGATCAATGCTGTTAATTTAACTTTCTATTCATCAAGAATCCTAAAAAAAAAAACTGTTTTCAACATTGATATTAATCATAAATGTTTCTTGAGCAGCATATCATCATATTAGAATGATTTCAGAAGGATCATGTGACTGAAGACTGGAGTAATGATGCTGAAAATTCAGCTTTGATCACAGAAATAAAGTACATTTTAAAATATATTTAGATAGACATTTATTTAAAATTGTCTAATATTTCACAATATCACTGTTTTTGCTGTATTCTGGATCAAATAAATTCAGCCTTGGTGAGCATGAGAGACTTTAAGAAAAAAAAATACATAAAGATTTTTTTTTTTTTTTTTTATCTTACCGACCTAAAACCTTTGAACGGTAGTGTATAATATATATATATATATATATATATATATATATATATATATATATATATATATATATATATATATATATATATATATATATATATATATATATATATATATATATATATAGACAGTTTCACTTCTTTAAATTGTCAGTTGTAATAAAACAGCAGGATGTTATATTTATCTCAGCTGGCTTTCATTTTGGATTATATATAAATCCAATAAATGTTGGTTTAATGAAACTCTATTAAAGGTGTTTTAACACAAACTACACTCAGGCCCTGTTTACACCTGGTATTAAGATCATTTTGGTCGATCGGATCACAAGTAGACGAGGGAGACACATTCTCGTTTTCACCTGGTGTTTTAATCCGACTTATTTGTCCACTTTTAACCACTTCTGTCCTGATTCCTTCGAGGGGAGGGTCTATGTGTGCGTAAATGTCAGAGACTGTAAAAAAGATGGACGACGCCCCTTCACTACCTTGCATTGAAGAAAAGTGTAGCTGCCAATGTCGGAATATGGTGCTGATATCTTGCACTGATTTGGGACCTGTGTCTGCGCAGTAGAGAGCAGGAAGTAGAGCCGTGATATCAAAACCCCGCCCACACTCCCACAGTATCTGTTAGTACAGTTCACTGCAGAGCTCATTATGTCTGTGTGAAATAAACAGTTATGGAAATGTAGAAATTAAAGCTAAAGCTTCAATCTCGAAAATCCCAAAAAAGCCCATTGGTGCTTCAGTGACAACTTTGTTTATAGTTGTCAATCATGGCTTCACGCCACGTTTTTATAGCATCAATAACTAAAAACCAAACATATTTTAAAAAAACAACAACTAACAATTGAACATACATCAGTGTGATAAAAACTACCTGAAAAGACTGAGAACCCAAGACCAGTTTTGAAGAATGAAGACCAAGAGTCAGGAGTGCAATTCATTTAAGAAGAATAGTTTGCAGTTTCATCAGCAGAAGCCAGCTTCAAGTCTCACAAGGAGTTCGTAGGCCGCGCTCTCCCTACCTTTTTTTCGTACATACAATTTCTCAACACTTATTCTCGTTTCAAGGTCTAGCTACGTCATTACTGCAGGTTAAATGATTCTGGTTGGCTAAGAGAAAACAGATAGCCATAGTAAATTTGTCAGTTAATCAGATGCATGTCTCCATAGATCACTTGTTGACGCTTTCACCCTGGAATTAGGCACGTAGTGTCCTTCCAGGTCTGGAGCAGGCACCAGCTTACTCAGAAAACACGTCCACCCATCTCTTAGGATGCCCGTAATCCACCTCCAATACTGATTTGTAACACAGAATACTGCGCACATACATAGAGACACAGTCTCTACAAGGTTGGAGTTGGTGGAGTGTCAACTGAAAACAACCTAGCTCTCCAAAACATACAGATAACGTCTCCTCAGAGAGAAGTACAGGCAATATTCATCTTATTCTTTAGTGCTTCAGTAAAAGGAAATAAAATAAAATTAATGAAAGGGTTAGTTCACCCAAAAATGAAAATTCTGTCATTAATGACTTACCCTCATGTCGTTGGACACCCGTAAGACCTCCGTTCATCTTCGGAACACAAATGAAGATATTTTAGTTGAAATCTGATGGCTCAGAAAGGCCTCCATTGGCAGCAATGACATTTCCTCTCTCAAGACCCATAAAAGGTCCTAAAGACGTCGTTACAAAGTCCATCTCACTACAGTGGTTCTACAATAACTTTATGAAGCGACAAGAATAGTTTTTGTGCGCAAAAAACAAACAAACAAAATAACGTCTTTTTTCAACAAGTGCTTGTCTTCTGTCTAGGCCTTTGACGTGAACTCATGAAGCACCACGACGCATGCGCTAGAATATGACGTTGTGCCGGTGTACGGGCATCCAGGAAATTTTGAGCACTACGCCAAGACCTAAAGCACGATCAATGTAGAATTCAACAGCTTAGATATGGCGCGTCTTCCTCTGCTTGTAAACAAAGCTCATCGCTTGCGGGTCATGTGTCAGAACGCCTTGTCTATTGTGTCTATTCTTGCGCATGCGTCGTAGTGCTTTGTGAGTTCACGTCAAACGCCTAGACGGAAGACAAGCACTTGTTGAATAAAGTCGTTATTTTGTTTGTTTTTTGTGCACAAAAACTATTCTCGTCGCTTCATAAAGTTATTGTAGAACCACTGTAGTGAGATGGACTTTGTAACGACGTCTTTAGCACCTTTTATGGGTCTTGAGAGAGGAAATGTCATTGCTGCCAATGGAGGCCTTTCTGAGCCATCGGATTAAAATATCTAAAATATCTTCATTTGTGTTCTTACAGGTGTCGAACGACATGAGGGTAAGTAATAACTGACAGAATTTTCATTTTTGGGTGAACTAACCCTTTAATATTAAAAAAAAATATATATATATATATGAATAAAAACATAATTTAGTAAAAATGAATGAAACCAAATACAGACTTTATATATAAAAATAAATAAATAGATGAAATCATCTAAATCATCTTATAGGAGGATAGATATTGATTAAGGCTTTGATTATAAATTTAATTAGGAGTGTGTGTGTGTGTGTGTGTGTGTGTGTGTGTGTGTGTGTGTGTGTGTATATTGAAGCGGCAGTGGATTTCAGAATCCACCCCTTCAAGACAAACCATCTTTGAATTTTTTTTTATTTGAGGTGTAATTTGATTGTTTAGATTGTCTCGCATGCATTAGAATACATGGAGGGGCGGAGTTTATGAGCTTTACTGGGACCAACCACCTGGGGGCGATCGAGACACGCTTCACTTTTCAGGATGTGTGCAGCACGCTTGGTAAATGTATGCGCTTTGTCAGATCTTTCAATCTAATGGACAGAAAAACAGAGAGCAGTGTTCGTTTCTGCTCTGAAAGACACAAGACCATGCCGAACGCTGCGAGTTTGTGTTAGAAATCAGGAATAGTGAGAAAACATTGTGCTTGGTACGTTTTTCACCTTCAAACCAAACTTGGGTCTACAGCCGACAAAGTTTAAATGCAGCATCCAAGATTGAATGCCTTCCTACTATATAGTAGGCAAAAAGAAGTGCGACAGAATTCACAGTACTCATAAAAGAGAAGGCAAAAAGTACCCGATGACCTACTACTTCTGCTGAGATTCTGAAGTGTGCATACGATGGACACTTTGCTATCCCATGAGGCCACAGGAGAGAATTTTGTAAATGTCAGTGAAATGACGTAACGGACGCTGGTAAGTCACATGATCATGACAACATGTCGCACGTCCAGAACATACTACATAGAACATACTTTTGTAGCGGTCGTGAAGTAATTTACTTAAAATAAATACTTACTTAAGAGAGTATGCAATTTCAGACGCAGCCAAAGTCCTGTCTGTCTGTAGCGTGCATCCCATATTTACGCATTAGGTTAGTAGAGGCTTTTGTGGCTTTTCGACCACATGAGCATCTACACTACAAAAGCAATCTGTTTTCGACTACCTCTGGAAACGTAAAAATGTTTTAGACCCCGTATTTAGCGTCAAAAGCATCAAGTGCAAAAGGCCTTAAATGCAAATCATCAGGTTTTCTTAAACATAAATAAATAACTACCATTCAGTCAATTAGTTATCAACTTTATTGGTAATTTACTAGGTTTTACTACACTGTCTTTCCAGACACCCATATAGGTACATAAAATAAGCCACATAAAATGTTACAAAAGAATATCTGAAGCTTGCAAGTGCTTTCAAAGAGGCAAATAAACGTTAGCCTTGACACCAAAAAAATTAAAAACAGCCTCTAGCGCATTTCACTGTTCCACTTCTTAGTGTATAAACGACATGTAACAGTTTTGGAGTGGATGACTAATGCTGGGCTTTGTTAGAAGTTTATCAGAGTGATTTTGCACGCGCACACGCACACACACACACACAAACTCAGATAAATACAGAGCAGAAAGCAGGCTGTTGCGTTAAGGACAGCTCATACGATGTCCCGGGTTCGTCGGATGGCGCAGCACAGCAGCATGCTGAAGATCATGCCAAAGATCTGACAACAAAAGAGACACGGGTTAAATATCTGACACCAGATATTAACCATGGTTAACATGCACAGAAGCATCTACTCACCATGATCACCCCGATGCCAATCCCAACTCCTCCGATCACTTGAAGCCTAGAGGTGAAGATATCCTCAATAGCACTCGGGCAGCTCTGGAGCAGAAACAAAAGAGGTAACTATGGTATATGGTGGGGGGGGGGGGGGGGACACAACTGAAGATAACTGAAGAGACTGTTAATTATTGAGTTTCTTGTACCGTTGTGACCAAGATTTGAAGTCCCTCCTTTTTGGGACATATGTCAGATTCTCCATCCAGCATCGTCCCTGTTGTTCCACAGCAGTTCAACTAAAGAACAGCACACAGAAAACCATCAGTCAGATTAACATTCACAGGGTTTCTTTTTCTGTAAATTTAGGGAATTTTTCCTCATCATTTGCACCTGTTTTGTGTGGTGTGCCCCAGGGATCCATTTTGGGACCTTTATTGTCTTCCCTTTATATGCTTCCCTTGGCCCTCATTTTTCCGAAATACAACATTTCATGTCACTGCTATGCAGATGATTCCCAGTTTTACCTACCAGTAAGGCTGGACACCACTGGTCATCGGATGTGTTATTGAAATGTGTAAATTATATTCAATAATTTTTTTGCAGCTAAATGAGGATAAAATAGAGGTTTTAATTCTGATTTGTCCTGCAAATTCATCTCCTGCTCTGGAAGCCCAGTTAGGTCCTCTTTCAACAAATGTACACAAACAAATCTCTGAACAAAAATCTTGGACTCTTCACTAATTTTTGATAAACAAATTAGTGCTGTTATTAAAGGAAGCTTTTTCCATTTAAGATCTATAGCAAAGTTGAAGCATCTCATTTCAAAATGAGATTTAGAAGTTGTGATTCATGCTCTTGTAACATCACGATTAGATTACTACAACTCTCTTTATTCTGGTCTCCCTCAGTCTTCATCATTACGGTTGCAAGTTTTTCAAAACGCGGCTGCAAGACTTCTGACTAGGTCTAAAAAGAGGGACCACATCTCCCGTATTTTAGCGTCTCTTCACTGGCTTCCCATTAAATTTAGAGTTGATTTTAAAATCCTTATGTTTGTATATAGGAGTTGTCTGGCCGTGCACCAAGGTGATACAAGTGAGCTTCTTGTGCCATACTGTCCTGCTAGGACACTTCTACTTCTAGATCTTCTACTCACTTGTTCTTAACTGTGCCTGGGTGTCACTATAAGTTAAAGGGTGATCGGGCCTTTTCTGTGGCTGGGCCCAAGCTTTGGAACAGTCTCCCCTATCATATGAGGTCTGCTCCTTCATTGGATTGTTTGGACACCTGTAATTATTTTCGTGTAGATCTGCTTTATACAGCACTTTGGATCAACCCATATTGTGTTTAAATGTGCTTTATAAATACATTTTGTTTTTGTTGTAAATGTAATTTTTTTTATTTATTTAATTAAAATAATAAATTGAAGTAAGCATAACACATCAATATGTTATCTAAATGTAAATGTCTAGGGAGCACACAATGAGTTGTATTAGCAACGCTTAAAAAAGTTAAAAAAATACAATTTCCAACAGATCTCCATTACTTTTTAACTTGTTTTTACAAAGAAATAGCTTAAAGTTTAAGATAAGATAAAAAGTGATTTTATAATTAAAAGAAGAACAAACATCTGCCAATGGATCCATAAAAATCAACTTAATTCAAATGCAAGTTAGTTATTTTCATACCCAAGGACAGATGTATATGTATATTTTGAAGCATAAACTCACTTAATTTTGTTACATTACTTAATTTTGCATCTCAAGTAGATGTTTCTTGATTTAAGGATGTTAGATATTTGTACTTGAACAAAAATTGTATTAAATTGAATCATTTTTAGAGTTTATTCTGTTTAAATTTTTCTGGGCTTTGTTTTATTGGTTAATCAAAAAGCATGTCTAATTGATTGAAATCATGAAACAGAAAATGTAACAGCAAGTTATTAAAAGTTAAATTAAACATTTTTAGGACCCTATGAAATATATTTTATTTTTTCTCAAATATGCACCAATTAAAGACATTAAATTGTGAAAGGTCAAACTAAGACTTTTTTAAGACCCGCGGAAACCCTGATTACATTTTTTTTGTCCTCCATTCATAGAATATTTTTGCTCTTATGGCTTAATGAACCATAAAAATGAACACTCACTCCATAGTGAATTGCTCGCAGAGTTTCCTTCAGCGCTTCCTGTTTACTGGTTTTGTAGTTGTTGAAGGTCTCCGTGTAGAACTGCTGGAGATCGCTCACGACCTTGAGAAAGAAAGAAGAGGACCCACTGTGAGAAAATGAACGGGTAACAGGAGAAAGAGAGTATGAACATCACCCACCTTTTCCTTATTGGACAATCCCCAGATTCCAGCGGCCACCTCTGCAGCAAAAATGATAAGCAGGAACACGAAGAACTGGAGGCAGCGAGAAAAAGGGAGAGATGAGGTGAACAAGGACATCAGCAAAAATGTAACATTTCTTGGCAAAAGATGCTCTAAAGGTGATCTAAAGTGCATGTGAATTTTAACTTAGTCTGTTCAAAATGATCCTGACTTTAAGAATGTATACATACATAAAAAAACAAATAAAATAAGTATACTTTTTCTTATTTTTTTAGTCAGGTAACATTGCTGATGGGTTTAACATTTCTTGTGTTCTTTAGTTATTGAAGAATTATTTAATTACCTTGAACAAAACTGAAAATTATTAGCAAGGCCGTTGTCTCAATCTGTTCAGAAATTTTATATTTGTAAAATAATTAAATATTACATCAAATTAGTGCATTACGTTGCTCAAGGATCAGCCAAATTTCCGTGTGCATAGTGAAACATGGATGTTTAGTAAAGTTTTGCAGTGAGTTTGTGCCATCTACTTATTTATATGAGAATAAAATCAAATGCCATTTTTACCCCTGTGCACCTAAATCCCAAAGTATACTTCACTCCTTTTTACACACTGGAGCTACTGGAGTTACCCAGGGCTCTGGAGCTACTGGAGTTCCCCAGGGCTCAGTGCTTGGACCACTTCTCCTCTCCATCTACATGTCATCACTGGGATCTGTCATTCAGAAACTTGGCTTTTCTTATCACTGCAATGCCGACGACACTCAACTCTACTTCTCATTTGAACCAGATGATCCCACGGTTGGTGTTCGTATCGCTGCCTGCCTAACAGACATTTCTGCCTGGATGAAGGAACATCACCTGCAACTCAACCTTGCAAAGACAGAACTGCTTGTGGTCTCAGCCAACCCAGCACTTCATCACAATCTCTCCATTCAGCTAGGATCATCAACCATTACTCCGTCCAGGACAGCCAGGAACCTTGGAGTTGTGATTGATGATCAGCTAAAATTCACTGACCACATTACTGCAACAACCCGGTCCTGCAGATTTGTGTTATACAACATTAGGAAGATTAGACCCTTCCTATCAGAGCAGGCCACACAACTCCTGGTCCAAGCTCTTGTTCTCTTCAGACTGGACTACTGTAATGCTCTTCTAGCGGGCATTCCGGCATGCACTATCAAACCCTTGCAACTGATCCAGAATGCAGCAGCGAGGGTGGTCTTTAACGAGCCGAAGAGAGTGCACGTCACGCCTCTCTTCATCAGTCTGCACTGGCTGCCAAAAGCCGCTCACATCAAATTCAAGGCACTGGTGCTCGCCTACAAAGCAACCACTGGCTCTGCACCAATATACCCAAACTTGCTTGTTCAGACTTACACACTCTCCAGGAGCTTACGTTCTGCCAGTGAAAGACGCCTTGTGGTGCCATACCAAAGAGGCATGAAATCACTCTCACGGACCTTTTCCTGGACCGCCCCCACCTGGTGGAATGACCTGCCTATCTCAATTCGAGCAGCCGAGTCTGTAGCCATTTTCAAAAAACATCTAAAGACACATCTTTTCCAGCAGCACCTGACCACTCAAGAATAGCACTTAACATTCTATTCATTTTCTGTCTGTCTAATTTATAAAAAAATAAAAATTCTGTCCTGTGTGTTCTATGCTAGATTAACTGAGACTTGTTACAGCACTTGCATACTGTTGCCCTTGACTGTTCTAGTTGCTTCTATTGCTCTCATTTGTAAGTCGCTTTGGATAAAAGCGTCTGCTAAATGACTAAATGTAAATGTAATACTGTGGGCTTTAGGGTACGTTTACACGACAACAATGTACTAAACACAGAAATGTTTTTCCATTTGTGTTTCGAATACAGACAACAACGTTGCCAAAATGACCCCCGTTCACACAGATCCGCGAAAACGACTAAAAACGCTGTATTCTGCTGCCAGGCCAGTAGTTGGCGATGTCACTTTGTAAAGAAACACTACGAGCCTATAGACTGAATAGATATGCATGATGTCAGAGTTTTCAGAAATTAGTTAGACAATAACAGTGTTTAAAAAATAAAATAAAAGAGTTTGCGTTTCCAGACCCCCAAAACACCGTAGTTGTGTAAATGAAAGGCCAAAATGCATTAAAAAGTTTCCTTTTTTTAAAAATTGAAAACGGTGTTGTGTAAAACAAAATCTTTTTGTTTTGTGCTGTAGTTGAATATGGGAAGACTCACCAGTCCTAGCATGCATGACGATTCTTTTATTGCTCCACAGCAGCCGAGGAACCCGACCACCATCATGATGGCCCCTGCCACAATGAGGATGTAGACCCCTGAGGACAGAAAACGACAGAACATCTCTTACTCCCCTGTACCTTTACATTCGTCTCATTTCTTTGGCTTCTCCTCTGAAAAAAAAAATACTTGAAATCAAGGGCATTTCCTGTAAATGTTATTATCCTCAGATTCAGTTCATTACACACATTTAGCTTGATGTATAAATGATAACCTTTAAGAATGTAAACATACATAAAAAAACATAAAATAAATATACTTTTTCTTATTTTTTTTAGTTAGGTAACATTGCTGATGGGTTTAACATTTCTTGTGCTCTTTAGTTATTGAAGAATTATTTAATTACCTTGAACAAAACTGAAAATTATTAGCAAGGCATTTGTCTCAATCTGTTCAGCAATTTAATATTTGTAAAATAATTAAATATTACACCAAATTAGTGCATTACGTTGCTCAAGGATCAGCCAAATTTCCCTGTGCATAGTGAAACATGGATGTTTAGGAAAGTTTTGCGGTGAGTTTGTGCCATCTACTTGTTTATATGAGAATAAAATCAAATGTAATTTTTACCCCCGTGCATCTAAATCCCAAAGTATACTTCACTCCTTTTTACGCGTACATGTGGGTCAGCGTACAGTGCAAATGCTGCGAATTTCATCATCAGAAGAGTACATGCGTACTGTACACGCACTGCTAGATTTTTGTAACACGCGCATTTAAATTTTTTTTGCAGTATTTACATGTGTGATAATTGGTGGCGAGAGATTGCTCAAAACTGTGCATGCGCACAAGCCAAAAGAAGTATACTTTGCAAGGCCGTGTTTCCAACTGTGTGTGTACACACTAAAAAAACAAAGTATACTGTGTGTATACTTTGTTACTGGAGCCAGGGCTCTGGAGCTACTGGAGTTCCCCAGGGCTCAGTGCTTGGACCACTTCTCTTCTCCATCTACATGTCATCACTGGGATCTGTCATTCAGAAACATGGCTTTTCCTATCACTGCTATGCCGACGACACTCAACTCTACTTCTCATTTGAACCAGATGATCCCACGGTTGGTGTTCGTATCGTATTCTCAGATTCAGTTCATTACAGACACACATTTAGCTTGATGTATAAATGATAACCTTTTCCTTTAGCTACCATAATGGTTTATAGCTATGCAAAGCAAAATATGCAAAACAAAATTCCATGCAAGTGTACGGTGATGTATCCATAAGGCCAACTCACACCGCACAGACAAACGGCAACAAACAAGCCGGCCGTTGGATTTAGAATTTTATGAAAAAATAACGGTCATGTTCACACTGCCCCAACAAACACTGACTGAACATGCTCAGTCAGGTGAAAACAAACACAGACAGGGGTAACACAGTGATCTGTCAAAACCTAACAAACATGTGGCCTATAGAAATGCCTGTCATTAGAATGTTTAGCATTGCAGGGCGGCCCGCTGTCACTTAAAATGCTTTTGAAACCTCTGGCAGCCACTTGGAAACTTTCCAGCTAAGTTTATCATGTTTTTAGATCGATGGAGGCGAGCATTGTTCTGAAAACTGTTATGAAAAGAAAAATAAACCAGGCAAAACAAAAGGAGGTGGGAAGGGAGCAAACAATTCGGGTTCTGTTGGCGAGGAGGAGAAAGGCATCTCTGTGAGGGATGATGGCAAGGGGCAGAGAGCTGGCATCGTGCGGGCCAAATCCAGTCTCCTCCAAAACAGCACTGCCATTATAACTCAACCAACCTGCCTCTTAAAAAACAAACACGCAGACAGAAACCCAACATCCAGCTCTCTATATTTAGGTGGTTTTCGCCCTTCAAAAACTGAGCCATAATTTATAAGAGGGTTGGTTTTATGGTTTAAAGTTAAATTCCCCGGTTGCTGCAAGCCTCCAAAACTGGCGAGGAATTCAGTCTTTGTGCCTTTCATAAAAACAAACAAAGCATAGAAGAATAGATGGAGTGCTTTGAATATTGGACGTGTTTTGTAGTCGTCATGCCATTTGCGTTGCTTTAAGAACGTGATTGTTCAGAGAGTGTTCAATGACCAAGTCAGGGACAACTGTTCAAAAGTTTGGAATAATTGTTTTAATGTTCTCTTATGTGGCTTTTATTTGATCAAAAATACAGACCATGACATTAGAATGATTTCTGAAGGATCATGTGACACTGAAGACTAGAGTAATGATGCTGAAATTTAGCTTTGTGTCACAGGAATAAATTATATTTTAAAATAAATTAAAATAGAAAACTTCTTTTAAATTGTAATACTATTTCATAAATGTACTGTTTTTACTCTTTGGTGAGACACACACACACACTATATAAATTCTGATAATCTGTAGAGAAGCCAAAACAATTAGTCTCTTTTCACGCTCCTGAATGGCCTTTCATTCGTTTCATGTTATAATCCTAGTATTCATGACGCACCATTCACATGACAGATCGTCTGATGTCGGGAAATAGGTGTGGCTGGTTTCCATGACTACTATTATACCTCATGTATGTGATAAAAGGAGCATGTGCGATGGTATTGCGAGATAAAGGTGGATACTTGATCCACTGAGAAGATAATCAGAGGAATCTAGCTCGGGAATGGCCAAATCTCACCTGTGAGGAACACAGAAGGGGAATTTTCTCCAGTAAAGAATCCTTTAGTTCTTTCATCGAAACGCAGCCAGAGGCCAACAGCTAAAACTCCTGTACCCGCGAGCTGTGGAAACAAACAAAACATTGATACATCCAATTAAAAGTTTAGTTTGAACAATGGCCAGACCAAAAAAAACAGTCTGCATGGTACCACCTGACAACACAGACATTGGCAAACCACATAGAGGAAATATAGCTGCAGGCCAAGCATGGCATTATTAACAAGGGCGGAGAGTACAGGAAGTCAGGCTCCAAACCAAGTATTTTACTCTTTTTCCCTGAGAGAATGAAGTTCAACAGAAACCAAGGCACTCGCGTCCTCAAAAGAGCAGACCAACCTGATAATCTTGTTAGACTGCTTCCAAATGCACTGAGAAAAAGATATGCAAAACTATGCTGAATAAACTCTAATTTGTCTTGACCAACTCCAGCATTTCCCAGGACACTGTAATGTGGCTTCCATGAATGAGTAACATGTAAGAACAAGAACGATTACGATCTTGTACATGTTCTCACAGCCAAAAGTTAATCAACAGCCCACACATACACTTAACAGTCAAAACAGATGAAGAATTAAATGCACTACACCCATTTTGTTCATATTTAATTGTTGTGCACATGGGAAAGTAGGTCAGATTTGTAATTCTCCTTCAACCTTCTATGAATTTGCACAAACGGTGGATCAGTGCAGTTCCCTCGTGTGCTTTGATCAATGACGCAATGAATACCTAGAAACAAACCATACTAGCTAAACCAGATCACACTCAAAGAACCCCCAACACACCCACGCGCGCACACATCTCTGGAACTCAACAAATTGAGCTTCAATCCTCCACTTTTCTTCTGTTTTGGAAAAATGCAGTCACAAATATAAGCTCTGAGTCACAGTGAGTCACTGCCAGGGGTGTGGAGGCTTGTCCCTCAAAGATTCCCAAACCGATCCTGTCTTTTTCCACCCTTACACAATAGGAGTTTCTGATGGGTGGATTTAGTGTTTGCTAGTTTACTCACTCACCACAAAGCTAGCTTAAGGCCAGGCCCAAATACCAAAGCCACTTTAAGACAAGATAAATGCTACTGACCAACCATTATGTTTTGCTGTTATCTGAAAAATCATATATTCTAGAGGTCAGCATCTACATGTGTGCAATGTTAAAGATTGTACATTCAAGGTTTTCAGTGTTCAGCAGGCTCCACTAAATATTTTAAACCAAAGAGTGGTTACTGATTGCCAACCTTGCACATTAGAAACTAGAATTAACTAGATAGTATGACGTGAACAGTCTAACCACCACAGCTTCTGTTTTATAAACAGGCCTGTGAACAAGGAACCCATTTTTCTTGTTCCCGGTTGAATATTGTAGAGGAAATAAGCAGCATGATCACAAATCTCTTAAAGAGCAAAGTTTGTCATACACTACATCCATTTTAGGCAAGCAAACAAAGTATGACATGTAAACAAGCAACTAACAAACTTTCATATCCTCACCACACCACATTCAAGCCACATTTACATTTCTGTGTAGGTATGTTCCCATTTTACTCTACAGACAACCATTTAAATTAGCATGTACTCGTGTAATGACGAAAAAAATACCTACCCAGAAGATGAAGTTGAAAATAAAGAGCAAGTATTTGACACACTGAAGTCCACCTCCGGCCATGGCTAAAAATTAAGTCTAGTTTTAAGAGTAAAAACCCGATACTGAGCACCTGAAATGTGCTTCTTTCCCACCTAAAAACAGGGCGAGTGAACAAAAAAAAAAAAAATTCCAGCAGGTCACACCCTCCTACCTGGTCTTTGTCAAAGGGAAAAGAAGGAGGAGCAAAACCATTTTAGATGTATTTGAGGAAAAACACAGATAAAAGGTTACCTGCTGCTCAGTCCAGTACAAAAAAACCCGAACTAACACAATTCAGTAGCGTAAATGGGGTTTAAAAAAAGTATAAAAGATCTATATTGTGGTTTAGTTGCCAAAATGGCATCAACACAAGCGATCAGGTTTTACTTTTCATGTAACTCGAGCTGTCCCTCGGGAACACTGGGAAGTCAGAACACAGCTATTGTCCATTGCTCGACACCTTTAAGTGGAGGGACGGGTTAGAAACAGAGACTAAGGGCTCTAAAATCCAAGCATTGCTGAAAAACCTGTTGCATATCTTTTGCATACCTTCTGCATCCTGATAGTTTATACTGTTTTAGTAAAGGTCTTTCCTAAAAATGTCCACCTACATCAGGTCCCTGTCTTTTTTGCTGTGAAATCTTTAATGGTTTTTATAAAGTAAACATTTTATATTTTATATTGGTATAAAATAAAACTTTTATATTGGTAGTTATATTTTCAAGTTGCTCATTTGTTGGACGTCTTAGATTGACTTGATTATCCATAGATATATTTCCCCCCTGAAAAATCATGTTGAAATGTAATTACGAAATATGACACGACATGCTTCTGAGGAAAGTTTATTTGTTCATCTCTCAATCATCATTGTATTGCATTATATGTTTTGCCTCCACAATGAAACCTACAGGCCTTGATCATAAAACTAAGCATTTACTAAGATATATTATTGGGATACGCCCATCAGGCATAACATTATGACCGGAGAAGTGAATAACACTGATTGTCTCTTCATCACGGCACCTGTTAAGTGGGTGGGATATATTAGGCAGCAAGTGAACATTTTGTCCTCAAAGTTGATGTGGGTAAAAAATGGGTAAGAGTAAGGATTTGAGCAAGTTTGACAAGGGCCAAATTGTGATGGCTAGAATAGATGACTGGGTCAGAGCATCTCCAAAACTGCAGTTTGTGTGTCCCTGGTGTGCAGTGGCCATTATCTATCAAGTGTGGGCCAAGGAAGGAACAGTGGTTAACCAGCGACAGGGTCGTTGATGCACGTGAGGAGCGAATGCTGGCACGTGTGGTCCGATCAAACAGACGAGCTACTGTAGCTCAGATTGCTCAAGAAGTTAATGCTGGTTCTGATAGAAAGGTGTCAGAATACACAGAGCATCTCAGTTTGTTGCGTATGGGGCAGACCAGTCAGGGTGCCCATGCTAACCCCTGTCCACCACCAAAAGCGCCAACAGTGGGCACGTGAGCATCAGGACTGGACCACGGAGCAATGGAAGAAGTACACAATATTAAGAAGGTGGTCATAGGTTATGCCTGATCGGTCTAGAGTGACAACTGATATAGGCCTACTGCATTTTATATAATGTCACTGATTTACATTACAACCTATTCGAATTTCGTCATACTTTGTGGCCATATAAACAACAACATCTGCAACAAATTGCTTATTTTTGCTCAGTTTGGGCCTCTGAATAAAATTGGTGTTTTTTCCTCCTCAAGTATGAGTTCCATATTCTCAATATATCATATTATATGAGCCATAAAAGCAATCAAATAATGATAAAAAACACACATATTCACACAATATTTTGCCTACAGGTTTAATAAACTGTTCCATTGGGGAATTTTTTTCTTTCAGACTATTATTTCATTTGTCAGGCTTTACAGGGTTCAGGATGAAGGTGTGGACAAATCTTAATAGTCTCTAAAATAAGATAAACCCATGGGGATTAGATTACTTGAATCAGATAAGCAAAATCATTATTTAGGTAGCCTAATATTTGGTTGCTGTCCTTCTTTCATTATTTGTGAGAAGATCATTCCTGGGGCTAAATTTACACTAATTTTTGGGATGGATTAGTGATGGAAAACTTTTACTTTACCACCAGAAATTACCATCTTGAACATAGCATATAGTAACTCTTCTAAAAATGTGTCTACTCGTGAACTACTCAACCAATATCTAAAATTTTTTAATATAAATAAAAACAGTTAAAGGAACAAACAATGGCAGAAAGTTAAATGTTTAGGTTTTGCTTACCAGCTGCACCATAACGCTCAATTTTGAATCACACTATATTGCAAAGAGTTAGCTCATGAATATTAATTACGTTGTTAACCTTCCTGGAGATGACACACGGTCACGTAATCTAAGGAATAGTTATCGATTAGCATTTTTTTATTTTGAAAAACAAACACGTAAGAGGTTTTTCGTTTAGTTAGCTATGGGAATATTATGAAGACATGTATTCGCCACAATCTGCGATCATATAACAACTTAATGTTTTCAAGATGCCGAAAATCACGTTACATAGCCTAATCAATATTAATAAGTTAGCCTTCTCAGGCCCGGTTCCAGAATCAAATCACTGAGGGTGCTTCTGAAATTACTGAGGGTGCTCTAGTAAAGTCTAAGCAACGGCTCCACCACAGCAGGGTACAGTGAGAAATGTATGATTATTTATTTACAAGTCATTTACCAATAATTGGAATTTCAAAAATATTTTGCTGCAAATTGTCTATTAATCTATTAGACTGCCTATACATTGCTTTAAAGGTCCCGTTCTTCGGGGTTTTTTTTGAAGCTTTGATTGTGTTTACAGTGTGCAATATAACATGTGTTCATGTTTCGCGTGTAAAAAAACACAGTATTTTCACACAATTTACTTATCTGTATACCGCTGTTTTCACTATTCTAAAAACGGGCTGATGAGTTCCTTGTTCTATGAAGTCCCTCCTTCAGAAATACGTAACGAGTTCTGATTGTGCCAGCGGTTCCCGTGTTGTGATTTGACCGCAGCTTAGCAAACGTAACTTGCATGGAAAGGTCACGCCTCTTAACGGGAGATGTATGCGCTCAATGATCTCTACAGCGTCCCTGGGAAAGCCAAACAAAGGTGATTTGACTCCGGGATGAAAATAACAGCGTCTCGACGACATGGCGACAAACACACTCAAACGCAACAATTCCTTTTCTCCACGCGACACGTCCTCTTCTCCACGTGGGAGAGCAACAAGACCACGCCCTCTTTTTTCGCGTATTCTTGTGGGCGGAGGTTAGTCTGTTCTACTGACGTCATTTATGTAGGAAGTACCAGGATGTAGTCCAAGCCAGCCGTTCGCTGTAGGCTTTGAAAGGGAACTTCTGTTAAATAAAATATCTCGCTTGGCATTGAACTTTGAGCTTTATAATTTTACAGGTATTATTTATGCTCTAACAGCAACATTACACACTAACTAAAGTTTGAACAGTGGGATCACGAAGAACGGGACCTTTAATGCGTTACTAGCATTATAACATGTCATCTTCCTGAGAAACAGAATTATTTTTTTTTAATTCCTATGTTATATGCTATATCCTCTGCTCTGTAGAGGACACCAGAACACATTTATTGAGAAAATTAAAAGACATGAATAGACAAACAATGGGATTTTTTTTTTCATTCACCAATCAATTTTTATGCTTCAAGTTTTTATTTATTTAAACTTTGTAAAAAGATTATTCTCAATGTTATGAAAGATACAGAATAATTTGATATAGCTAGCATTCTAGGCAATGCGTCTACACTGTATCTAATTTGCATATTAATGTTTTGGGACAATATGTCATGTAAAAAGACGTGTAATAATATTTGTCTTGTATTTCATAAGAATATCCCGATTTAAAACTGTGTATGTTGTCAGATAAATTCGCTAAATAATGTCCTCTACAGAGGTAAAATTTCTATTCTGGGTCTCAGGAGGATATTTCTGTCTCGTGCAGAGTGGCTTTTAGATGGTCACTTCCGAGACTTTGCTGCATGCAATTTAGCAACAATAGTTCGGTAATAAAAATGAAGTTGTCAACAAAAAATATCTTACTCACTGACTTTGTTTGTTAATGAGAGGTTTCGCAAGACTGCATTAATTCAGCACTGAATAGGCTAAAAACTCTGACGTCTTGAGCGGTGAGATTCTGATCGCGTTCGAGAGATCAATAAACTATATCTGTGTTTGGCTACATTAATCACAAACACACTGTAAATAAGTTCTCTCCAGAGCTCGAACACACATTTTCAAATCTGCCAAATCTGTTTCGCCAATATTATTACAGTATCAACCGAGGGTGCTTTTGCTTGCGTTTGACCCTCTAGCACCCCCTATTTAGCGTAGCCTAAAGCTTTCACAGCGTTTTTTTTGAAAAATTATATTTTATTCATATGTTATGATATGTACTCTGTAATTGACAGCAGGACTCAGTTGTTAAAAAAAATTAAATGACATGAAATTGCATGTATAGGCAAAAACAATGGGATTTATTTTTAATTCACCAATCAATTTTTAGGTTTCAGTTTTTTTTTTAAACAAACTTAATTTAAAGATGATTCTGAACTATGTTATGAAAGATATAATGAAATGCATTCATATACCATTTTACTTTATTAAATATGTGGGTAAAATGACAAGACTTGGATTTTCCCATTCAATACAATGTATCTATTCACTGCATCTAATTTGCATATTAATGTGTTCTTGGTGCAACATGTAATGAAAAAAGAAGTGTAATAATGGGAGGAAAAATTGGCAACATTTTCATAATAATATCTAATATTTCATTGGAATATTGATATGTAATTTCTTTCCCTGTTCACTTGTTATGTCTCCAAAATGCCTGATAAACATGATTTAAATCCTGGTGTCCACTACAGTGGTCATTTATGAAATCAATGCCCTGTTTTGTAACAGAAAGTCATATTTTGATTAGAAACCCCATTACATTTTCCTGAGATGTTGATTTATAGCAAACAATTTGAAGATTTAAATTATAATTAAAAAATATGATCATATTTCCATAAGAGTGCTAAACATTAATGTCAGCCGTTTTTAAAGACTAAGAAGAAGTTGTTGTCCTGGTGAAACCTCCAAACATTTGGTATCCCTGCAAAGCCCCGAATGTGCTCTTTAAAGGACATCCAGACTGTGACATGTGACATGTATGATGTCAGAGAAATTCACTAAAATATAATGTCCACTACAGTGGACAAAAGTCAATAGACTTGGGTCCCAGGAGGATATAAATTCAGCACAAACAAACATAATCCTTTTACATATCTTTGTCGCGCTTTTTATGTTTAATAACCCAAAAAGTAGCCTATTTATTTAGGCTATGAAGCATAAGACTAGGCTACTGGTTAGAACAAGTCTATATTATACTTTTTTTGGTTATATAAATAAACATTCAGGAGTAAATTGTATTAAACTCACCCAAAATATGAAATTAAAGGCGAATAGGATGTATTTGATGCACTGCTCTCCACCGGACAGACCTAACTTAGCCATCATGTAAATCCAGGTTATAAGTAAGCAGCAACAGATATTGTTGTTGTTCTCGGATGTTTCAATGCCCAAATGTCTGTGTCTGCCCTGTTGCTCGTCTGTGACTCAATGCTGCTGCCCTGAGGGGAAGTCACTTTTTATAACGGTAAACTCCCACCTCTAGTCTGAGAAGGGAAAAGCTCTTTAGTCTGTCACATTCACTTGTCTCTATTTCTTTCTGTCTTTACTTGATGATCATCTTATGTTATGAAATAATTAGCAAGTATGCATTTGTATATGCTCAAACTATGATTGGCATTTGTAGAACATGTCAAAATTGTCCTCGCGTGACCTCTCTTTCTTGTCTTCTAGACTGTGGAGCTCTTTCACAGACTGCGGCACAAAATTGGAGTTGTCTTGTCTTGTGATCAGAGTATTAAAATAGCACTTTGCACCTTTCTGTGACATTTTTCTGTGTGTTTTCAATTTTAGGCTGGTAATAAATCACTTTCATCTTTATCAGCACAACAAAGAACTGCAATAACTAGTTCTTCTAATGTCAATTATTGTGATGCTATAGCAAATAAGCAGATCTGCGAGCATAATTTAATCTGTGCATTAGATAAAAAGTGTGTATGTTCCGAAAAAGCCAGCAATGCACTGCAAAAACTATTTTCCAACTCAGCATTTTTATTTTGTAGTACACATATCTCATTTTAAAATCAAGATACACTTAAGCGAGAAGCAAAAGAATGAAGTATTTTGCCTTGAGAAATGGATCAAAATGAAGTGAATTTCTGCTTAAAACAAGAAAATGATCTGGGGAAATTTAACCCATTGGCAGATATTTCTTGTTTTAAGCAAAACTTTCAATTCAATCAATTCTTCAGAATTATTATTATTTTATTTTGCTTCTAAATTTCTGTATACAAGTAATGAGTTCTACTGTGTTTTTTTATTTTATGTTTGTTTTCTATTAACATCTTCATTTCAGTAAAGTGTGTTTTTGTCATTTTTTTAAATAATTGTTTTATGTATGTTTTTTTTTCTTGAAATATGTGTATAATTTTTTTATTATTTTTATTCTATTTATTCTTTTCATCAAGTTAAACTAAATGAAAATGCGAAATGTTGCCTTGGCAACTAGCTGAAATAAGTTGGTAATACTTTACAATATGGTGCACGCATTAATTCATGCTTAATTTGCAAAGGTATGCCTTTATTTATTTATTTATTTATTTATGACTTTACTTGTTGAGGCAGCCAACCTTCAAAAGCCATAACCACAATGACATAGTACTTAACAATTATTTAATAGTCATGTGCCTCAACAAGTAAAGTCATAACATAATGATACCTTTGCAAATTATTAGCTAATGATTATTTAAAGCAGACAACTGGTAGTTGAAATGCATGGCTTTGACCCATTGTGGTAATTAGCACATTCATTTACATTATTAGTTATAATATGTTGTTAGGGAATTAATACTTGATGTCATATTTAATTAATATCCATCCATCCATCATCTTCCGCTTATCCGGGGCCGGGTCGCGGGGGCAACAGTCTAAGCAGAGACGCCCAGACTTCTCTCTCCCTAGCCACTTCCTCCAGCTCTCCAGCTCCAGAACACCCCAAGGCTTTCCCAGGCCAGCCAGGAGACATAGTCCCTCCAGCGTGTCCTAGGTCTTCCCCAGGGCCTCCTCCTGGTGGGACGTGCGTGGAACACCTCCCTGGGAAGGCGTCCAGGAGACATCCGAAATAGATGCCCGAGCCACCTCAGCTGGCTCCTCTCAATGTGGAGGAGCAACGGCTCTACTCTGAGCTCCTCCCGAGTGACCAAGCCTCTCACCCTATCTCTAAGGGAGCGCCCAGCCACCCTACGGAGAATGCTCATTTCGGCCGCCTGTATTCGGGATCTTGTGCTTTCGGTCATGACCCACAGCTCATGACCATAGGTGAGAGTAGGAACGTAGATTGACCGGTAAATCAAGAGCTTTGCCTTACAGCTCAGCTCCTTCTTCACCACGACAGACCGGTACATCGACTGCATTACTGCAGAAGCTGCACCGATCCGTCTGCCAATCTCCCGTTCCATCCTTCCCTCACTCGTGAACAAGACCCCAAGATACCTGAACTCCTCCACTTGAGGCAGGAACTCCCCACCAACCTGAAGTGGGCAATCCACCCTTTTCCGACTGAGAACCATGGCCTCGGACTTGGAGGTGCTGATTCTCATCCCAGCCGCTTCACACTCGGCTGCAAACCGCCCCAGTGCACGCTGAAGGTCCTGGTCTGAGGAGGCCAACATGACAACATCATCCGCAAAAAGCAGCGACGAAATTGTATGGCCCCCAAACCGGACACTCTCTGGCCCTTGGCTGCGCCTAGAAATTCTGTCCATAAAAATAATGAACAGAACCGGTGACAAAGGGAAGCCCTGCCGGAGTCCAACATGCACCGGGAACAGGTCTGACTAACTGCCGGCAATGCGAACCAAGCTCTTGCTCCGGTCGTACAGGGACCGAACAGCCCTAAGCAGGGGGCCGCCGACCCCATACTCCCAGAACACTCTCCACAGGATGCCACGAGGAACACAGTCGAATGCCTTCTCCAAATCCACAAAACACATGTGGACTGGTTGGGCAAACTCCCATGAACCCTCCAGCACCCTGGAAAGGGTATAGAGCTGGTCCAGTGTTCCACGACCGGGAAGAAAACCACACTGTTACTCCTGAATCTGAGGTTCCACTATCGGCCGAATTCTCGTCTCCAGTACCCTGGCATAGACTTTCCCGGGGAGGCTGAGAAGTATGATCCCCTATAGTTGGAACACACTCTCTGGTCCCCCTTCTTGAAAAGAGGGACCACCACCCCGGTCTGCCAGTCCAGAGGTACAGTCCCCAACCGCCATGCGATGTTGTAGAGGCGTGTCAGCCAAGACAGCCCCACAACATCCAGAGTCTTGAGGTACTCAGGGCGGATCTCATCCACCCCTGGTGCCTTGCCACCGAGGAGCTTTTTAACTACCTCGATGACTTCAGTACGGGTGATGGACGAGTCCTCCTCCGAGTCCCCAGCCACTGCTTCCTCAACGGAAGACATGTCGTGGGATTGAGGAGATCCTCGAAGTGTTCCTTCCACCGTCCGAAGATATCCCCAGTTGAGGTCAACAGGTGCCCATCGCCACTGTAAACAGTGTTGGTAGGGTACTGCTTCCCCCTCCTGAGGCGTCGAACGGTTTGCCAGAATCTCTTCGAGGCCAACCGATAGTCTTTCTCCATGGCCTCACCGAACTTCTCCCAGGCCCGATTTTTTACCTCCACGACTACCCGGGCTGCAGTCCGCTTGGCCTGCCAGTCCCACAAGCCATCCAGGCCCGATAGGACTCCTTCTTCAGCTTGACGGCATCCCTTACTTCCGGTGTCCACCACCGGGTTCGGGGATTGCCACCTCGACAGGCACCGGAGACCTTACGGCCACAGCTCCGAGTGGCCGCAGCGACAATTGAGGTGGAACACATGGTCCACTCGGATTCAATATCTCCAGACTCCCTCGGTATCCAGTCGAAGCTCTGTCGGAGGTGGGAGTTGAAGATCTCTCTGACAGGGGGCTCGGCCAAACGTTCCCAACAGACCCTCACAGGACGTTTGGGTGTGCCGAGTCTGTCCAGTTTCCTCCCCTGCCATCGGATCCAACTCACCACCAGGTGGTGATCAGTTGACAGCTCCGCCCCTCTCTTCACCCGAGTGTCCAAGACATATGGCCGAAGGTCTGATGACACGACCACAAAGTCGATCATCGACCTCCGGCCTAGGGTGTCCTGGTGCCACGTGCACTGATGGACACCCTTATGCTTGAACATGGTGTTCTAGCACAGAATTCCAATAACAGAACACCGCTTTGGTTCAGATCAGGGGGGCTGTTCCTCCCAATCACGCCCCTCCAGGTGTCACTGTCACTGCCCACGTGGGCGTTGAAGTCCCCCAGTAGAATGACGGAGTCTCCAGTCGGAGCACTTTCCAGCACCCCTCCCAGAGACTCCAAGAGGGCCGGGTACTCCGCACTGCCATTCGGCTTGTAGGCACAAACGACAGTGAGAGACCTATCCCAGACTCGAAGGCGCAGGGAAAGGACCCTCTCGTTCACCGGGGTGAACTTCAACACATGCGGCTGAGCTGGGAGGCTATAAGCAAACCCACTCCAGCCCTCCGCCTCTCACCATGGGCAACTCCAGAGTGGTAGAGAGTCCAGCCTCTCTCAAGAAGTGTGGTTCCAGAGCCCAAGCTACATTTAGCACAATTTCCAAGTGAATAGATCTTGTTGATCTAAACTGATTGTTTGATTCTCAGTCAAATGGCCGTTCGCTCCAAAACGTATCAGCGTCATTTCATTGTATAAGTCATCACATGCACAATAGTCTGTTCAATTGTCAAAATTAGTCAAGAACATAATACCATGAATACCATATATGAATCCCTTGGAACATTTGATAAATTTATTACAGCAATTGACAGTCAGGTGAAACTAGAACTTGACTAATGAAGGAGGACTTTCACACATCTCAGATGACCAATCAAACAGTATGTTTAGTTACCTGACAGGTGCTGTCCATGACTGTGAATGCCAAACATGTATGTAAAGAGCTTGACCATGCAGGACCAGTACAATTTCTGAACATGGAGGCACCTGGCCAAGTAAATGAACAAGGGCAACTGCCTGCTCTAGGAAGAGGACGAGTGAGGATGAGAGGGGGAGCCCGTGGAGGAAGAGGGGTTGAGAGGGAAAGAGAGGGGAAGGGGGGATGAGAGGGGAAGAGAGGGGAAGGGGGGATGAGAGGGGAATGGAGGGGAAGGGGGGATGAGAGGGGAAGAGAGGGGAAGAGAGGGGAAGGGGGTAGAGAGGGGAAGAGAGGGGAAGAGATGGGAAGAGAGGTTAAGGGGGGATAAGAGGGGAAGAGGGGGGTAGGAAGAGGACCTGGAGTAGGATGTGGCCAAAGAAGACAGGGACCAAATTTATCAGATGCGAATCTACTGAGTACCCATGGGTTGACATTGAGAGAGGCTGAACAGAGACTTTAGCCCAACCTCAGCAGATATAAAAAACAAACCTTTGAAAATGCATGAATGAATCGAATGATTTTACAAATGTGGAGAGAAATAAATATTTTCATCAATATGCAGTACTGGTCTTGTGTGTACTGTTTGGTCAATATATTCATATACTTTACTCTAACAATATTTCTGAAAAAAATCAAACCCAGATTATTTCATTAGAAAAGTAGAAATTTTACAAGTGTTTACAGTAAGATTGAGAACAGCAGCGTGTGGATGGCCAGGAGGGTGAGGACGGTAATTTTCATTGTTTTTTTGTTTGTGTGTTATATTACAGTATATTATGCTGTATAGATTTTCTTTTTACTCTGATGTATGGAAGTTACTTTATGTGTGTGAATGATAATGGTAACAATTTCCTTGGCAGTATGAGTGCAATGTGTGATGTCAAACCTTGGAGGCTACTCTTACCCTAAAATCCTATTGCCTATTTCAGTTTTATACACAATTGTATTCTGTTAGCTAGACAAAAAACATAAAGTCAATGAAGGACTGGGCTAAGACTGAAAGGTGGACATGAGGGATATTTCAATGGTTCTCTGCCATAGTGACAAAACATCTAAACATTTAGACTTGCAGTGCTTACACAATGCCAAAGGGACGAAGCATTTTGGGGGCACTGACTGTTTAAATGAGAAGGAAATTTAGTTTTGACACATGAGTGAACTGTTTTGGGAGGGGTATGAGCTTTTGCAGATGAACCATGGTGTTGTGCCGAACCATCCATGTTATTTAGGCAAAAGCACCAAGAGTGTTGAGAACGTCCGGTCTGTTTCAAGAAATGAGCCAAAGCAATTGAGAAGGATCTTTGCCATTTTCGTGGCACTGACTATTTATATGGGAAAGAAATTTACTTCTGAAGCATGAGTGAACAGTTTTGGGAGAGATATTAGCTTTTGCAAGTGAGCTATAGTGTTGTGCTGAACTGTAAGACTGTTTTGCCAAATGATCTTACAGTTTTGAGAATGTAATTTCTGTTTCAAGAAATGAGCCAAACCAATGGAGAAAAACTGTAATGCAGATTAAAGCACCCGTATTGAAAAGTGTTTTCAATAAGTTACCAATACGTTTTTTTATATTTTATTTACTTTATTTCAAGTAACGGAAATGTTTTTATGATGATAACCCTGATTACAACTGACTAAATTTGTCCAAAACCAGCCTTAAGTTTCTCATGAACGCACAACACATAACACTTCCCTTTCTTGGGTATGATCTAACCATTACAGGATGTCGCATCACATGACACATCAGTTTGCAATTTTTCAGTTGCGGTTTCCTGCTCAAAAACTGCATAAAATCCCCAAAACCCAATTTATTAAAGCATTTGCACAACATGTGGCATTTGCAGAAAACACTGATAATTAACATGCACTGCTACCTTATGCAATGATTACTCATCATGGCTGCTTCCACACTGAATGCTTTCTGCTCTGTTTACAAAGTCTGTCCTCTGTCTAATTATAGAAGTTCAATGCTTTGATTGATTTTTCCTAAAGCTGCTGGTGCCGGCTCTGTGAAGAGGCAAGTACAGTGAGGCTGAGGAAGAATGGAGCCCATTGTCATGGTCATGATCAGAGCAGCGCAGTGTTTTGACACCCATCCATCTCTGTCTGTGATGTATGTCACCCACAGCAACCACAAAAACAATGACTGTCAATCACACTGCCATGTTCTCTTCGGAATATTTGAGCTGCAGTTTTGTAATGAAGTCAAGTGGAATGTCTATTTACTTCACGAAGCCCTTGTCAAGAAGGCAGATGGCGAGGAACCGAGTCACAATGTTTCTCACCTCAGCATCCCAGATGCTCATTAAATTCAATGGTTCAAATTCTCTGCACACACAAGACCTGTTTGACCTCAGAGCGACATTTCACCAGTAATTTCATTTCGAGTGAACAACGCCTGGTTTTGTTAACACTAAAATCAAATTCTTTTATATTTCATGGAATGCATATTGAGCAAAGACATGACCACATCTAATCTGCATCAGAGTATAACCAAAGATCCTCTTTTTGTTACTAAAGAAACCTATTGCACACATCTTAGTCACAATCTGGGGTCTGGTATTGCAAATAACCTTTCACACGTTGCCAAATCCACAGTTTTTCCACGGAACTGGCTACTTTTACACTGTTGTTGACGTGGGTTGTCATGTTTTAGTCCGTGGGTTGAAGCGACCCAACACTTCTTCATGTTCCTCAGTATCTCAGCTTCCAACACATGCTTAATATTTCTTAAAATGTATTTGAATTGTGTTTTGTGCACTACACTAAATAAAAGTTATTTGTTTGCATCTATGGTTCCTTTAATTTACCTTTAAAATGTTCTTTACAAGTTCTTTGGGTAAGGCATGGTTCTTCTGTGGCATGGGTGTGAAAACCCCCTTTGTGGAACCATTCTTTTTTAAAGAGTATACCGTGGATATTTATAATATTTAAGCATTTCATTGACTTCCTCAACTGAATTTGAACTTCTGAAAAAGAAAGAGTGGGAAGGGGAAGGGAAAAATAAGGGTCGATTTGAGGCCTTGTGTGAAAGGATCTCTCTTCAAAACAACTTTGTATTCATACTGGCACAAAGACAGTTTTGGGAAAAAGAGCTCTTTGAGTGCAGGGCATTGGAGGATAGTGCTGGTAACGATGCTGCATTAACAGCGCCCTCTTGTGGTTCTTAAATGGACAGACAAACTAATTTTCTACACCTACAGCACTCAAATGGTATTGGTAATGATGACTTAGGATGCAGTGTTGAGTGTTGACCACATGAGGGCACACAATTCTAAAAATCTGATGGATTTAACAAAGAACAACCAACTTTAACCACAAGAGAGCGCTAATGTCGCATCATTGCTCACGTTCTCAAACCTCTTGGTGCTCAGATGGTACAGTATCTGTTCCAGTATTCTCCACAAACACACATATATTCACTGTATACATGTTGGTTTGCCGGTTCACTGCTGACTTTGATCAATACCTTGCCTTAACCTCCCACTGAGAATGGATTAAGATAAATACATACATCTAAAAATGATGGCTTTAAAAAAAAATGCAAATCCCTCCCTTTTCAGTGGGCAAGATCCATCCCAAATATACCCTCCAGACCTGTGTGAGTAAATAAGTAAAGCATATATATCTATAAGTAAAATGTGTGAAATGAATGAGAGCATCAAGGCTGATTTAACGGGCAGGCTTTTGAAGAGTTAAACGTGACATACTCCCCTTTCTTGTTCCCAAGAGGAAATCAAGCAAATCGAGAGCAGTGTGGGTGAGCTTTTGAGGGGCATAAGAAACGCTTCTGAATGGAGGAAATTCCACGTCTCCTTTCTGATCTGAATGTGTCAAGTTCCTATAGACCTATATATAGAATGTATCTTGGCAACACGAAAAGCATGTAATTTATGAGTTCAAATGTATGTTTTACTGGTCTTTTGATGTTCTATATGAAACAGCAACACATGCTGGGCCTAATATTTTAGTGTGCAACCTGATTGCACTGAATGGGGCAGGTGATGATGTCAGGCAAAATAATCACTTCAAGAAATCAATGATATCTATCTATCTATCTATCTATCTATCTATCTATCTATCTATCTATCTATCTATCTATCTATCTATCTATCTATCTATCTATCTATCTATCTATCTATCTATCTATCTATCTATCTATCTATCTATCTATCTATCTATCTATCTATCTATCTATCTATCTATCTATCTATCTATCTATCTATCTATCTATCTATCTATCTATCTATCTATCTATCTATCTATCTATCTATCTATCTATCTATCTATCTATCTATCTATCTATCTATCTATCTATCTATCTATCTATCTATCTATCTATCTATCTATATCGACCGACCGACCGACCGACCGACCGACCGACCGACCGACCGACCGACCGACAACCCAAATGCTGGGTTTGTCCATTTTCAACCCAACTTGGGTTATTTTTATCCCAGCATTTTTTAGAGTGTGTCTGAATGTCTGTCTGTCTCTATCTGTCTGTCTGTCTGTCTGTCTGTCTGTCTGTCTGTCTGTCTGTCTGTCTGTCTGTCTGTCTGCCTCTATCTATCTATCTGCCTGTCTGTCAGACAAACAGAAAGACAGACATAGATAGATAGATAGATAGATAGATAGGTAATAATCCCACTGATTATTACAGTTTTTCTCAGTCGCTTTGGTACATTTCTCAAATCATCCTCGACATTTGCAAAACAGTAAGTGCATTTCTCAAAACAATTCGTACAAATAGCAAAACACCATGGATTACATGCAAAAGCCAGTCTCTTGCTCAAAATCCTTAGTTCATCTCTCAAAAGTAAATATCTGTGTCAATGAACATGTCAGTGCTATCAGAATGACAAGTCCTTGTGTCACTGTGTACGGATAACACAGTCAAATTTCTTAGTCATGTTGTCAATATAACAGTGTACTCTGGAGGGATGTTCTGATGTAAACTATGGCTAAAGTTTTGATGACAATTATTGTAAATTGTAGGTTACACCTTAGTGTGTGTGAGAGTTTGATTGCAAGAGACTGGACAAGATTCACATTTACACTTTTACTGTTTGTACTGTAATTTGTTGACAGACCATGTCATTGTGATATAGAAAGGAAAAGACAGCACTGCATATAGCACAAAGAAAAAATAAACACAGGACAATCTCCTTAGGGAAAACTGTACATGAAGTGCTGTAGGAATTACAGTGCAGTCTTCCTACACCTCCTGACGTTCCTGTCTGTTAGACCACAAACTCTCACCCACATCACAACGAATATCTTTAGAAAAAAAGTCTAATGGAAATGTATAGAAATATGCTTCACATATTATGACAACTTGTTCAACCATTTTGCATGTAAAGACTTACGCTATGAACTAATGCCTAAATGTTGGGGGTGAGACTATTCAACAGAGACCCATTATAATACATTTTGATCAACATGACATAAGCAACTGATAATGTAGGAAACAGCAGATAATTGTACATAATCATTTGCATGGATGTACCAATGCATTTGCAACTTGTTCAAAGAAATGAGAAACTGCTTTTTTGATGTGCACAAGTGACACAATGATGTGAAGATTGAACAGGTAGTTTTGAGAATTTCAATTCTGATCTGAAAAATTTACCAAAGCGACTGAGAAAAACTGTAATATGCTAAAAAGATCCCTCAAATTCTGGATGCACCTAAAATCAAGTCTCACAGAATCGCTACATTTTAAAGCATTACAAACCCAAGAACTGAACCCCGAAAAAAGTCCCCTCAGTCAGCTGGTTCTGAGACTAACCCGACTAACCAGTCTCAGACCAACACTGCTTCTCACACAAACATCAGAATAAACCAAATTATCAAACAATCTATACATATATGGAACATTGGGATAAGGAAAATAAAACATAAAGTAAATTGCAATTCTATTGAACTCTAAAGTCAAATGATGAATTAGAAGACTATCTCCAGAGACACAAAGCAGAGACGGATGCTGACCAAGTACAGGCTCAGTGAGCACAGTCTAGCCATCGAGACCGGCAGACACAGAAAGAGCTGCCTTCCTCCTTCACTGTCACAAATACATTTCCATAAGAGACCTCTACTTAAACAAATTCAGAAAGTCAATAAAGAACTTTACAGTCATGGCTGAAGTAGAACAAATAAAGATGATATTAGGAGAGGGACAGACAGCAGCACTGGCTGCGAGATACGTGTGGATGTGCCACACCCTGAGAGACAGCAGGTGAATGTGTGTGTAATGTGTGTGTAATGTGCGTGTAATGTGCGTGTTGCGTCTGACCTCAGTGTGTTTACCTACTATCCAAAGTGACCCTCAGTATGTCTGAGTGTGTATATACATGTTAAAACACTGTGGTATCAAATGTTCTAATTGGTTACACTGTTTACTTAAGCTAAGGTTATGATGTAATATTTTCCTCTATTATTTTGATGTTTATTATTATCATCATTAATATTATTCTGAATGTTCATATATGTATTATTATTTATGTTCATATATGTATTATTATGTATGTTCATATATGTATTATTATTTATGTTCATATATGTATTATTATGTATGTTCATATATGTATTATTATTTATGTTCATATATGTATTATTATTAATGTTCATATGTATTATTATTTATGTTCATATATGGATTATTATTTATGTTCATATATGGATTATTATTTATGTTCATATATGTATTATTATGTATGTTCATATATGTATTATTATTTATGTTCATATATGTATTATTATGTATGTTCATATATGTATTATTATTTATGTTCATATATGTATTATTATTAATGTTCATATGTATTATTATTTATGTTCATATATGGATTATTATTTATGTTCATATATGGATTATGGTCATGTATTCTTAGCTTTGGCAATATTGTATTATTTACATTCATGCCAATAAAGCAATTTTGAATTTGAATTTGATTTTGAAATTGAAATTGAAATTGAATTTGATAGATAGATAGATAGATAGATAGATAGACAGACAGACAGACAGACAGACAGACACACACACAGACAGATAGCGACAGACAGACAGATAGAGACAGATAGAGACAGACACACAAACAGACAGACAGACAGACAGACAGACAGACAGACAGATAGACAGAGACAGACACAAAGACAGATAGAGACAGACAGACACTACACACTACACACACACACACACACACACACACACACACACACACACACACACACACACACACACACACACACACACACACACACACACACACACACACACACACACACACACACACACACACACACACACACACAAAGACAGATAGAGACAGACAGACACACACACAGACAGATAGAGACAGACACAAAGACAGACACACACACACACACACACACACACAGACATATAGAGACAGACAGACAGAGACAGACAGACAGACAGACAGACAGACAGACAGATAGAGACAGACAGATAGAGACAGACAGACAGACACACACACACACACACACAGACAGATAGAGACAGACATATAGAGACAGAAATATAGAGACAGACAAACAGACAGATACAGACAGATAGAGACAGACAGATAAAGACAGACAGACAGATAGATAAGAGACAGACAGACAGACAGATAGATAGATAGATAGATAGATAGATAGATAGATAGATAGATAGATAGATAGATAGATAGATAGATAGATAGATAGATAGATAGATAGATAGATAGATAGATAGATAGATAGATAGATAGATAGATAGATAGATAGATAGATAGATAGATAGATAGATAGATAGATAGATAGATAGATAGATAGATAGATAGATAGATAGATAGATAGATAGATAGATAGATAGATAGATAGATAGATAAAGACAGACGGACGGACGGACGGACGGATGGATGTTGTCCTGGGTAGACAACAATCATCTATGGTGAACTGGATGGTATGTGGGCTTTATTCACTCGTGACAGAAGGCCCTGGAAATTAGTTAAAGTTTGGCACTATCATAAGCCCTCTCTCTCTCTCCAGCAGTCATGGTATTAAATTAAGCCTGGCCAAAGCCTGGTGAGGATTTTGCGCCTTCACAGTCTCTAATCACCTCATACCTGATTGCGCTTCTGCTCGCCGGCATCATGGTTGTGGATGGATCCTGTTCGGATGTTGGTAAGTCATGGCAAACACTGTCCACGGATAATTGGCTATGCAAGGGTTGACAGTGCTTTAAAAACTCCTGAAGTGCACCATTATATATATATATGTCTCTATATATATAGCTGATTGTTTTGATTGTATGGAACTGTCTCTGGTGTTGAATACAGTTTATGCAAAGAGATGTGCGTTTTTGTTTTCCGTGATTAAAGAGTTAGGAAGAATTCTCCTTTTAAGTCTCTTTTTGAGGTCTTTTGAGGTAGAAGTGCATCTTTAAACCTGTGTGTAGTCACATTCTCAAAGTAAGATCAATATAAATGTTAAATGTTAAATTAATATAACAATATAAATGAAAATGTTACATTTAACGTATCTACTACTGTTTCCCATCAACAGAGGTGCATAAGTGTGTTCTGAATGGAGTCAGCACTGCTTTGAGTGAGTCCTCCTCTATTGGCAGTGATTTAAGGGAAATATCTGAGATTGAAGTTATGAACTCCATCAGTGGCATCTTTAATGATCCGTTTGACTTCATTGACGAGTCTTGGCATCACGTGAGTAGCATATCTATGTGGCAATTACATTTTTGTGTGTTAAAATGTCAGGGCTTAAAGGACGCCTATATTATAATAAGGGTGAAGGGGTTGGGTTCAACGGCACTAAAGACGCCCCAAACTACTGAATAACAACAAACACACACCAGAACAACACTTTCATAACCACCTGTTGGTCGCCTGTTGGAAACGTCCCTGATCCATGAGGTCTCTGCATATGCAGGTAATGTGATGTCATTTGGTAACCCTTTACAATAAGGTTGTATTAGTTAACATTAGTTAATGCTTTAGTTAACATGAACTAACCATGAACAACACAGCATTAGTTCATCTTTGTTAACGTTAGTTAATAAAAATCCAGCTATTCATGGTCATGTTAGTTCACAGTGCATTAACTAATGTGAACAAGATTTTAATAATGCATTAGTAAATGTTGAAATGACCATTAACAAAGATAAATAAATGCTTTATAAGTGCAGTTCATTATTAGTTCATGTTAACTAATGAACCTTATTGTAAAGTGTTTTAAATTTTAAACATTTTAAAATGTTGCATATGTATCTTCTTAATAGTTAATAAATGTACACTGCAAGGATGGCAGAGGAGAGACAACAAAATACTTTCCTTCAGTGGGGGGAATAGATTTGTGGATGTGCAAAGTAGTCCCAATCACAATGGAGATTAATTGGTCCGAGCCTGTTTACCAAAAGCAGGAAACGTTTTGAACATTTGAGATGTTATGAAATGCCAGACGTGACTGAAATTAATAGGACTGTTAAGCAATATCTGAAACGTTTTTGCATAAAATGTCACTAGAACATATAACTAGTACTAGTACTAGTATAACTATACTCACAACAGGCTTCTGTTATAATTTATTTGAACAAAAAACGTGTTAGTGCATCAATTTCTTCATGTAGAAGCAAGCGCATTGTGCTTATGGGAGCATTATGAGAGCCCCACTGAAGCCTTTTATTAAGCTTTAAATCACTGCGCTATTTCGTAGAGAACGGTGTGTGTATTAATCGGATGTGCGCAGAAAATGTTTGAACCTGTTGGCGACTCGATCCATCTTCACACACGCGCGCAATCCCCTCCGGCGCGTAATGATGCGCTCTGGCGCTTGGAGACGCGCTAGGTATTCCTTCAGGGACAATTAGTCAGGGACAAATCAGAAGTTTCTGTGGAGATGCGTTCTGTTGTGCGTGAAGCAAATCTTTGCGCTTCCTACTCAACGGTGCCAAAATCAGACAGACGGATGGATTTCATGCTTTGCGCGATCGATGGATAAACAGAGGGAAAGATGGATGGCGCCGTCTCTGTAGGGTGACATCAGAAACGGGCATGCCACCAGAAACGCACACAATCTTCCGGGAACGCCGAGGGACTGTTGCCGTTTCATCTTGTTTTTGTGTTTTTCTTTAAGTGTGACAACATGCTGCAGACAAGTGACAACAAGATACATGTGAGTATGCTTTTGATTTCTCCAGAATAGTACTTCTAGAATACTTGTAGGTTAGCATTAGTTCTACAGCCAGTAAATTGAATGAAGGATAACCCAGAAATGAATGGCATCAATGAAAAGTGTCTATTGCCTTCTCACTTTCAATCTAAATTGTATTGAGAGCAGCCAAATTAAGAAGCAATAGTCTGACCTACATCTATCCTCACCATACTCCCTCCTCCCTTTCTTCTGTGTTGAATTTGATATGCGCACACACTGCCGATGAACACTGAGCCTGGGTACATTGTATACTCCTCTCACCTGTTCAGGTGGCCAATAACCTGATGGACGTGGACCAGGACCCTCGCAAACGGCTGTACTTTGCTGACGGCCGAAGGAAAGTGGACTATGTGCTGGTGTACCACTACCGAAAACGTTCCTTCGTCAGGGGGTCTCCTAGTCAACACAGACTGTCCACCATCTCCAATGGTAGTTATCCGTTAGGAGTGGAGGGAAAAGACCCAGAGGGAGGGAAGGATGAACCTGTGGAGGTGGTGGTGGTGGACGTAGGACCCCCGGACCCCGCCGATGGGGAGAAAATCATGATCCGAGAGGAGTTCGAGGGCAATTTAAAGGACGCTGGGCTGGAAATTGAGCGGGATATGGAGGTAAGTGGAAGTTGATTAGCTCTAGTTTGTGGTGTACAGTGGGATATTACATTCAAGTACATGCCTTCATTCAAGAATGAATTGATTTCGCTTGAGCCAGATGCATCTAATTGCACTTTTGATCTTTGTAAGGGCCACATCTGGTGCTGATTTTACCTAAAGCTGTCACTTTGGATCAGTTGAGTTGTGCCTTGTCAAAAACAATATCAGTCATGAACTAAGAGTGACCGTTTCTAGCATAGCCAAGAAATCTTAGGAAATAAGACCTTGACTGTGAAAAGGGACTCTAATTTGGTCTCTCAAAGATTGTTTACTTAATAGTCTATGTGTGTGCGTGAATTATCAGCTAGTATTGGATTGAGTTACCATTTCACAGGGCATCAGACCAACTTGGGAATCATCCACGTATCATTGTTTTGTTGTGTAAGCCATTGCTCTGAAAGAGTACGTCGGACCATTATGTAGTAATTGGACTGAATTTGTATGGTATTATTAATGGTCCTTGGGAATCATCCACATATCATTGTTTTATGTAAGCCATTAATTCGAAAGAGTATGTCAGACCATTATGTAGTAATTGGACTGAATTTGTATGGTATTATTTATGGTCCTTAGGAATCATCCACTTATCATTATTTTGTTATAAACCATTACTCTGAAAGAGTATCAGACCATTATATAGTATTGGACTGAATTTGTATGGCATTATTAATGGTCCTTGGGAATCATCCACATATCATTGTTTTATGTAAGCCATTAATTCGAAAGAGTATGTCAGACCATTATGTAGTAATTGGACTGAATTTGTATGGTATTATTCATGGTCCTTAGGAATCATCCACATTTCATTATTTTGTTATAAACCATTACTCTGAAAGAGTATCAGACCATTATGTAGTATTGGACTGAATTTGTATGGCATTATTAATGGTCCTTGGGAATCAACCACATATTATGGTTTTGTTATCTAAGCCATTACTCTGAAAGAGTACGTCAGACCATTATGTAGTAATGGACTGAATTTGTATGGTATTATTAATGGTCCTTAGGAATCATCCACATATCATTATTTTGTTATAAACCATTACTCATTATGTAGTATTGGACTGAATTTGTATGGCATTATTAATGGTCCTTGGGAATCAACCACATATTATGGTTTTGTTATCTAAGCCATTACTCTGAAAGAGTACGTCAGACCATTATGTAGTAATGGACTGAATTTGTATGGTATTATTAATGGTCCTTGGGAATCATCCACATATCATTAATTTGTTATAAACCATTACTCTGAAAGAGTATCAGACCATTAGGTAGTAATTGGACTGAATTTGTATGGTATTATTAATAGTCCTTGGGAATCAACCACATATTATTTTGTTATAGACCATTACTCTGAAAGAGTACGTCAGACCATTACTGTATGTAGTATTGGACTGAATTTGTATGGTACTATTAATGGTCCTTGGGAATCATTCACATATCATTGTTTTATGTAAGCCATTAATTCGAAAGAGTACGTCAGACCATTATGTAGTAATTGGACTGAATTTGTATGGTACTATTAATGGTCCTTGGGAATCAACCACATATCATGGTTTTGTTATCTAAGCCATTACTCTGAAAGAGTACGTCAGACCATTACTGTATGTAGTATTGGACTGAATTTGTATTTGGCTTAGTTTTGTTATCTAAGCCATTACTCTGAAAGAGTATCAGACCATACTCTGACCATACTCAGACCGTACTGGAGAGGTGGTGGTCCAGTGAGTTAAACCACTGAACTGAGATGCAGAAGGTTGCTGGTTCGATCCCAGCGGTCACCACCAGTGTGTCCTTGAGCAAGGCACTTTACTCCACGTTGCTCCAGAGGGATTGTCCCTGTAATAAGTGCACTGTAAGTCGCTTTGGATAAAAGCATCTGCCAAATGCATAAATGTAAAAGTATTCCTTGGGAATCAACCACATATCATGGTTTTGTTATTTTAGCCATTACTCTGAAAGAGTACGTCAGACCATTATGTAGTAATGGACCGCATTTGTAAGGTATTATTAATGGTCCCAAATGAACTTACATCGGAGCTTACATTGTATCTGGGGAATTAGGTGAAATCTCCTAATCGTTTACTTAAAAAGCTGACATACATTCTTGTCTTAATGAAAAACTGTGGCAGAAAACACTTTGTTAGTGTGCATCTCTGTCTTTGTGATTGTTTTGTACTGTGTGTCTTCATCTGTGGGGTGATTAGACTTGTGGTGGGAATGCTTGTGGTGTGAAGCCAAGTAAGATTATCAGGCTGGTAATAGTAGTGATTGTCTACTCTCTCACAGAATAGCTGTGAACCGGCCTTTGACAGCACACTGAGTTAACTGTACCCTAGCCTGAAAGGGGACCACATTTCTGCTCTAAATTTAACGGTTTGCTATTTGCCATTGTTGTAAATGATAGGTTCCCAAATTTCTAACACTGACTTAATCACCTGAGTCTTTCAGATCATTTAGAATTAAAACAAATTTTTTAGCATGTAAACAATTTAATATAATGCACAAGGTATTAAACAATGCACTCTATAGCATCATTTCCCCGTGGGAAGTCATGGTGAGGTGGCAAGATATGCCTTTGTCATGATGACTTTCATCATCTTCATTATCATGATCACTGAATCCTGATTCAACACTCTTCTCCTGCTTTGTTCGAACACCATCATTACATAATGTTTTGCCCCGGGCGGTTCTTTCGAGGTGTGCTCTGTGACCGCTACAAATACCTGCAGTCAGACACTCTGAATTATTCAGCCGGTAACTGAAGTTTGATTGCAGGCAGCCTGAGCAGGGACAGCAGGTCAAGTCACACATTAACCATGTCTCACCAGCGGTCTTCCTCTTATCTCGGCACATTGTTACAGTTTAAAATCGGTCTGGCGGATACGACGTCTCGGATAACTTCAGGAGTTTTAGCACAGGCTAGTTTTGGTTTACTGTTTCATGAGCTGTCTGGTGGATTGATTTTATAAGGAGTGAAGTTTTGTTTTGAATATCTTCAATGCTCAAGGGGACGTCGCTGCTGCTGCTGCTGCTGCTGGTATCATGTTTCAGTGGCAGTGTGTTTGTTTGTCTTAACAGCCCCAGTTTGATGGACAACATTGGCTTTCTATAGAGGCAATACATATACATAACCAGAAGGAAATGTGGCTAGAATGCTTGCCCTGTAGTTAATTGCTATTTGGTATCAGCTAGTGATTGCTGTGGGATCTCCTTTGGGGTTTAACTAGTGCTCCTTTCTCAGTAGTGGGAATATGCATGCATGATGCATTTATATTGCTGTCATTAATATCAACTGAACCAACTGATGTAAAGTCTCATGTCGTTGATGTGGAGTCCAAGTCGAGTCACAAGTCTCTTTTAGTCAATTTTTATGCATTACAGGTTCATTTCATAAATTTGTAAATGCACAAAATTTCTCATACTCCCCATAGTAAATGAATGGGTAACTATGATAAATATGATGGGATTTGATTTCCATTCCATTTAACTTTATATATTTTCATTTTTCTACAATGCCAGTGCTTCTCTGGTTATCAATGTCTGTAAAAGCATTAAACCAATTTAAGTTGCCGTGTTGAAACGCTGCTATGTAATACAGGAGAAAATACATGCGTTTACATGACACGTTTTGCTTCAATCTGAATGAATTCATTGCAATTGATGATTTCGAACGTAGTGTTTACATGAACGCTAAATAAAATGATCAGGTTGATGTGAGAGTTATGTCAGAAGCTTATGATTGGATTTATGCGCACACTGCAGTGCACACATATACAGAGTTTCCCACTGTTGTTGCATACTAACCATCCTCCTTTTCTTTGTTTTAAAAAGCAGACTTAATATTTTTATATTTCGGGTCCTAATTAGCCGACAACGAGCAAATGAACCGTAATGCCGTGCTGCTTACATTTCACAAACAGAAAAAAACGCCTATTCCCCCAAAACAGACGTCTGTGGATGAGTCCGAAACAAGGACTGGTGGGACGTTGTCCTTCTCCACTTCACAGACGTTAAGTGACAGGACAATCATTTCTGACACTTAATTTAACAGGAAGAACAGCCCGTTCCACACATCATACGTCATTTCTATATGCTATTTCTATGTCATTGCACATGTGCAGTACTTTTCCAGATTTCTGGATTACAAAAGGAATAAACTGCCCCTTACAAGCCAAATTAAATTTAATTAGATCTGACCCATTCATTCCGACTGACGTGGTAACATGTGACTTTTAGGTTCCGATTGTGCTACTAGCCTGGTTGCGATCAGACAGAGGTGGACAAAGTACACAACTCTATTACTTGAGTAAAAGAGTTAAGTACTACTACTAGTCAAATATTACTCCGTTACAAGTGAAAGTTCTAAAAACAGAGTTTTACTTTAGTAAAAGTACAGAAGTATTTGTTTTTAAAAGTACTTAAGTATCAAAAGTAAATTTCATGTTTTTTTATGTCAATGCATTATTTTATTATTGTTGCATTGTTGTATAAATGTACATTATGCCACCAAGGTGGTTTAAGCCAGTCAGTGATGCTCCATCCGACATGCTAGCATTCGACTACCCTAAACTAATTGAAATACTTGAATAAAAGTTACAAATCTCTTTACAAAGCTGCTGTCACTTTAAGGCCAAATGCACGGATCCAAAAAACTGATACACATCCGATGTTCTCCCAACTGTTTACTCTTCTCTTTCTCCCAGACGTTTACATTTTGTAATGTTTTATGAGACATGCATCAAGTGTATGCCAACTAAACTAATATTTAATCTTTTCAGGAAAAAAAAACACACTGCGCAGAGGAACCGCCTTCTTCCATTTTGCTATAAACTGATCGGTGTTCAAAAAATGTTGGGAAACTTCACATGACTCTATACAAGAGTGATTACTGATAGACTGTCTGCAAAACAACAACAACAACAACAACAAAAACATTTTAAAGGTCCCGTTCTTCGTGATCCCACTGTTCAAACTTTAGTTTGTGTGCAATGTTGCTGTTAGAGCATAAATAATACCTGTAAAATTATAAAGCTCAAAGTTCAATGCCAAGCGAGATATTTTATTTAACAGAAGTTCCCTTTCAAAGCCTACAGCGAACGGCCAGCTTGGACTACATCCTGGTACTTCCTTCATAAATGACGTGAGTAGAACAGTAGAACAGACTAACCTCCGCCCACAAGAATACGCGGAAAAAGTGGGCGTGGTCTTGTTGCTGTCCCGCTTGGAGAAGAGGAAGTGTCGCGTGGAGAAAAGGAATTGTTGTGTTTGAGTGTGTTTGTCGCCATGTCGTCGAGACGCTGTTATTTTCATCCCGGAGTCAAATCACCTTTGTTTGGCTTTCCCAGGGACGCTGTAGAGATCATTAAGCGTATACATCTCCCGTTAAGGGGCGTGACCTTTCCGTGCAAGTTACGTGCGCTAAGCTGCTGTCGAATCACAACACAGGAACCGTGCCACGTTCGCTAAGCTGGGGTCAAATCACAACACGGGAACCGCTGGCACAATCAGAACTCGTTACGTATTTCTGAAGGAGGGACTTCATAGAACAAGGAACTCATCAGCCGTTTTTAGGACAGTGAAAACAGCGGTGTACAGATAAGTAAATTGTGTGAAAAATACTGTTTTTTTACACGCGAAACATGAACACATGTTATATTGCACACTGTAAACACAATCAAAGCTTAAAAAAACACGAAGAACGGGACCTTTAAAGAAGACAAAAATCATCCACTGACTTTCAAAGCTGCTACAGGAACGACTTTCGACTTTGAGGACCTTGATGGAAATGTAAAAAGTACGATATTTGTCTTTCAAATGTAGTGAAGTTAAAGTCAAAGCTTCCCGAAAAAATAATACTCAAGTAAAATACAGATACAAGTAAAGTGTACTTAAGTACAGTACTCAAGTAAATGTACTTAGTTACTGTCCACCTCTGCGATCGGGTTATATTGGGTCCATGTAAACGCAGCTAATGACTGCATAATCTCACTAGAGTTACAGCATGCTCAAGAGACTTTTATCCGAACAGTGTCTTCTCCTTGTAGACTGTTCACAAGTCTTTCATTTGAGTCGAGTCACACACCATTTGCGACTTCAGTTCGAATCTCAGGCTAGAGTTTGCATCTCTGGTGTGAGCCGTGAATTCTTAGGATTGCGTCCGTTCGGAGATGCTGTTTCTCGACTTTTTGTTTGAGTTAATTATGCCAAATGTCAAAGACAGGGCTCTGCCATGAAGAGCCGTTTCCGCTCACAGGTTTTTGGGAGCCCCTCAAATGTCAGTTGCAGTCGGTTCCTGTAGGGATGGCTCCCGCTCAGACTGTGCTCAAATCGACCTAATTGCCTTACCCTGCTGAGATGAAGTACTAATTGGAATATCTTATCCTAATTAACCTTCTCAGATCCACATGTTATTTTTATCTCTCTTGGAGGGGGCAGAGAAAAAACACCCGTGGTGTTGGAACGCAGGGGACGGCGAGGATGTCCTCAGGTTTCCATCATCTCTTTCTGTCTCATCACTCTCATCTCATCTCAATGTCTCTTTCAGTTTCATCTTCCTTTCTTCTTAACACATGCTTCTCTAGATGGCATGACTGACCACTGCCAGACAGATACAGTTACTGTCATCTCTGTATGGGCACGACGTAGCTTCAGTGTTGGATTTCATGGCTACAACTCGCAAAAAGAGATCATTTCCATGCCCCCCAAGTTTATGTAATATATATAGTCCCTCTTTAGGGACTCTCAGATGGGCTTGATGACAATCTGCCACTCTTCTGACAACGATACTGCCCATTCTGGGTTATTTTCAGTTTATGTGTTTGTGGCATGCTATAGATTAGCACCGGCAATCATTTTCACAGTATGTTTAAGCGAATGTGAAATGCTTTTACAGTAAAATACTTTTTACAGAAACCTAAGATGCAAGTGGACAGCAACTCAAATTGGAGTTTAAAATATGCAAGTATAACCACAACACTTAAACACTTCATTTGTTAGCGTGAGGCTGGTGTTGAAGTGAATCTAGAAACTAGAATAGCCTCACAACTTCGCAGCTCAAGTAACACATTTATGTGCTTTAACCTTAAAATCCACAACCCCAAAAAACCTCCAAGAATGCATAAAGGGCCTGTATTGAATTATGTTGTTTTCTTGTTGTCCATGTGATGATAGCATTTAAGGAACTTGCACAGATGCATTTCCCACACTTCTAGAAACAATGGCAAACATTTTACCTTTAGGGGTTCAACAGCTTGTCTCTGGGGCAGTACCCTTAAAGGGACATCTTATAACTTATTTACCTCTCAAAGGTTCATAATAGTACCTCAAGGGTACATATTACAACTTTAAGGTACTAATGTGCACATTTTAGGGGTAGATAATGTAGAGGCGAGCGGGGCACAACCTAACGCGGGGTTAGCTGTAACACACATGGTTTAAAACTTTCCCCACATGCTAGCATGACGAAACATAGGGTATTTACTAGTTTCCATATCAATACGATAGAGAAAAAATTGCACCAACATTTAAAAATCTTTGGAAGATATCACTGAACATTTATACAGTAAATTTACTACTTGAGTTAATTTTTCATCTCTGTTTGTTTTTTGTTGTTTGTATATAAAATTAGACAAATCAGATATTATTTTAATCTTATATATTTAATTTAACAGTTGAGATCGTTCTTTAATGCTGATCTAAGACACTAGCCAGGTTTAAATACCAGTTGCACAGGTGGGGCATGTTGTCACACTGCATTACAATGAGCCCCTATTATAACTACGCTATCGTATTCTATACTTTTATGAATTTTATTGAGAAACCGCATGAGAAAAAAATGAATAATGACTGAGAGTCAATGTTCAGAAGTTACTCATTATTATTATTTTTGAACTATGCTGTATGTCTGTGTTTTGAATGCCATTATTTTATTTGAAAAAGTTAATAATTGTATTTTATTGACAACATATTTTAGTTTGTCTTGGATATTTTTTTGATCATATCAGATGATATTTTAAGTTGTCATCTGGTCATGTTACATTGTGCCCCTCGCATTTTACAACATGCCCCACCTATCGGCCCTGTTGTCACATTTCACTTCCATTATTTTGGGTTAAATCAAGAAAAGAAAAAAGTATATACTGTAGGAAAAAATATTTGTGGGAAGAAATAAATAGTCTGAACCCCAAGTGGATTTACACAAACTGAGAAAGTCAAAAAGCGTTAGATTGCGCCCCGCTCTCCCCTATAATGTTGTCCCTTTAACTGCTCCAGTGACAAGCTGTTTAATCTTATAAAGGTACAATTTCAAAGCTAAATACCGAAATACTGCGGTAAATCAAAATTCAATAGGAAATGCATACATGTTTATCATGTCTTAATTGTCCTCGACCAAAGTTTGTGTTAAGAACAGGTTCGTTGCTTAAGCTTTAGGATTTTTTTCTCTGTTTTTCTCTGATTGTAACATTTTACTCAACATGGAGGCAGTATGTCAAGACCTTTCTCTTTGATTCTTTCCCCAGAACAAGGCTCATGGTCATGCTTTCATCCGGCTACATGCACCTTGGCAGGTGTTGAGCAGAGAGGCAGAGTTTCTCAAGATCAAGGTGCCCACCAAGAAGGTAGGATACAGCAGAGCTTTCTCTTATTATCAAGACAGACACGAGTCCCTTGGGATGTCCTTATGCGAGTTCTCCACAAGCCCTCAGAAAGCCCTGCATGCGTTATGTAGTGTGTCTCTGATGTATGTAAGGGAGAGAGGGAAAAGCACCAACGAATGATGCTGATTGATGATCCAACGCTTTGCTGCTGAATTAGACCGTGAAAATTGTGTCTTTTGTTCAGAGTTACGAGTTGAGGGAAGAAAAAGGTCTGGCCGCCACCATGAACGAACTCTGGAGGAAGTTAAATCAACCGTTCCAGCCCAAAGTACCCCATCAGGAGCAAGAGCACAGCCGCACCAAATTCCTCTCTCACTGTTTCTCCCGGGACAAGCTCCACCTGTGAGAACCTGCCGTGGTTGGGGTGATGTGGGGTTAAATGTCATCAGGGGCCACATGGGATTTTCTTCCTCTCTTAGAGGACTTAACAGGATTTGTTTGATTGCCAAAGGCATCTGTGTTATTCATGGATGTCTCATCGCTATTTTTGGCCTTTTTGCAGGTACAACATCAAGTCAAAGGACACCTTCTTCGACAATGCCACAAGGAGCCGAATAGTGAGTCTGTTTTGCTTTGCTTGTGAAAGTTATGTTCGGCCCGAATGGTACAATCTGATAGGTGTTCTTTGGTTGTTGAGAAGAGAACACGATATACAAGAGGGAACAAAAGTTATTTGCTATAGCAGCAGGGGATTGCTGTCTCTAGGCACAGTTCTAGGAAACCAATTCCACTGGGAGTTTTCCAGGAAAAAAATTCAGGTTTATTGTTTGCTTGTATCTCGCGCTCACTCTTTCTCTCTCTTGCTATTTGCCTCAGGTGTATGAAATCCTCAGACGCACCACCTGCGCACGGACCTGCCAAACCATGGGTTAGTAATATGTTAATCCATAACCTAAGTATGGACTAGTGTTCAGGGAATCCTCAGGATAGCCAGAATGTGAGCTTTGAAAGTGGGCACGGTGCAGTTGGGATAGTGTGCAACACAAGCCCATGCCATATGCTCCCTTGGACCAAGCCAGCACGCAGACGGACCACCGGGGGCTATTGGGAGATTGAGGCTATCCGGCAGAAGGGATAGCTTGTGCTCTCTTCAGTTCTCCGTCCGTACCCCTCCCTTCCTTTCTGTCTCTCAGACTTTCTCTCATACAAACTGAGTAAATTGGGTCATAAAGTTCTGGGATTGGGATCCGAATTGAAGCCGGGTCCATTGAGGTGGAAAGAGGGGGGCGGTGGGTAGTGGTGGTCTTTCCAGCTTGTTGCTGGGGAGCTACTTTATTAATTGAGGGCTAATCACCAGAGCGTACATGTCGTTCCTTTGAGGACTGATTAATTACTTTGATTAAAGCCTGTGTTCTACATGTCAGCTGTCTTCCGCCTCCAGGACTCGGGCTGTCGGCTTTCCAAACACAATGAAGTTGGGTCACTTTAAAGTCATAGCAGTCAATCATTATTCCCACGGATGATGTTGAGTATTTCAGGGTGCTCTCTTTTTCGCCTTGCAGGTATCACCACGCTGATAGCTAACGGCGTTTATGATTCAGCATTCCCGCTGCACGATGTGAGTTGTTGTTTTTTTCTAGATTCCTCTGTACTTTCTTTCTCCTTTCAGGTTGACTTGAAACGTGTTTTTGTATGATTCCAGGGAGACTTTCATGCCAGTGGACAAGCCGAGGCGAAGAACGACAGACAAGTATGCTGCTATTGTGTTGCTTTTTTTTCTTCAATGAATCAGAAGGAAGATTATTACCATATTCTGAATTTGTTTTTGTACCTGTTTCAGCTGTTACATGATGAATGGGCAAGATACGGTGCTTTTTACAAGTATCAGCCTGTTGATCTGATCAGGTAACTGTCAAATCACGTTGACGAATTACTTTAGATCAGAAATTCCCAAATCAGTGCCTGACTTCACAACAGGGGAAAATAGTCAAACAAAATGTGTTCTTTATGCATATCTTCATTTCTAATTTACGTTTTTGAACTTTGTTTTTTAGAGGATAGAGAATATGATTGAATTTTATTTAAAAACATACATTGAAATAAAATATAGTTGGATACAATGCAGCATGCACTTTTTGCACACATCCCTTAATCAAATTTGATTAAAAAAAATTTGGCACCTCTGCTTTTAGATATTGAAGAATATTTCATTGATGCAACTCCCATGTTTTCTGTGTAACCTTTAGGAAGTACTTTGGGGAGAAGATAGGTCTCTATTTTGCCTGGCTTGGTGTCTATACTCAGCTTCTAATGCCTGCATCTGTGGTGGGCATCATCGTGTTCTTCTACGGCTGGGCCACTGTGGAAACAAACATACCTAGGTATATGCCAGTAAAGCCCACCGAGAGCTGGGCACGGGTCCCTGTTGTGGGTGGGCACGGGACAGCTGCCAGGTTGAGAGTAACTAACTGTGATTATGATAGTCCACTGATATTAAAATGATAATTAGAATCAAGGAACATAGTTCTGGTGTTTATGCTGTTGCGTCTGATTCATGTGACTAATTTATGCTAGAATAGCAAGTGCTCTAGGAATGTGCTCAGCATGCATTTGTGACAGAAACATCTCAGGGGAGCACAGGGAATACTGTGATCCTTTTAAATGTCAGCACTTGTGTGAGTACACCGTGAACCAGGCAATTTTCTTTTTGAGACCACAGTGAACTTCTCTGCCCAGTGCAGCCACGTTTTCAGAGGTCACAAGATAAAATAGTGTTGCATTTTTAATTGATACTTTAGACATTGGGCCACGCTGATGGATGAACACGCTGCACCATATCAGGGCCATAATTAATTTATTTCGTTGGACTGTTGCACGGCTGTGTCTAATTTTGTGTGTGTTTCTGCCAGCCAGGAGATGTGTGACGAGGATCAGAACTTCACTATGTGTCCCCTCTGCGATCGGGCATGTGACTACTGGCATCTGAGCACAGCGTGTGGCACAGCGCGTGCCAGCCATCTCTTTGACAACCCAGCCACCGTGTTCTTCGCCATCTTCATGTCCCTCTGGGGTACGACCTAAAATCCCTCTCGTTTCATTATCTCCATTGTTTTATTCCAGACTCGATGAGTCTAATTCTTGAATGAGTACATACATCAGCATTTAGCGCAGGGGTGACAACTGATTAAAAATGTGAAGATAATTATTGAAGAGTATTGCGGCAGATAAAAGCAATCCATACTTTGTCAAAATATCTCAGGACCCAAAACATTCAATTCCCCTGCTTTGCTTTTTGAACACAAGAATGATGGTATTATTAGATATTAGCCACTTTTGTATATTATTTACTCCCTCAGATCAGTTATTCAGTCCTGTTGAATATGAGACCAGTTCAAACGGCTAGCATTAACATGCAGAAGTGCTGCAGTCTCCATAGTGATGGAGTTGAAGAGATGTTGAATGGCCAGAGAGTAGTGTTACCTTTTTCTCTCACTGCCTGCGTCCCTGGGCCTGGCTGATGGAGGCATTGTGAAACCGCTCAATTCCTGACACTGACCCGTCTTTGGCACCTACGTGGGGTAGCAGAAGCTATACATTATTACTCATACAGAGACCCCCAGCTGCGTGAGAGACTGCATCTGTTTATATGTAGGTACTGAGATGCATTAATAAGCCATCCAATGCCGTTTCAAAGCAAACACACACTGTCTAGGCCTTTGCTGTGAAGCTTTAAAGGGATAGCTCACCCCCCGAAAATTCTGTCATCATTTACTTACCCTATTGTTCGAAATCCTAGCTTTACTTACATAGCTATAGGTTTTTTAGTATTATCAAAGTGAGTGAAGGAGAAACATACAGTGACCATTGACTGTGAAGAAGATTCTCAGCTAATAACTTAAATTTTGGTCGAACATCTTCAGAAGACTTGTATAATATAGTGCACGTCATATATACTTTTATAGGATGGAAAAGAGCACATTCTACTAAACATCTCTTTTTGTAGCCTGACAAGCCAGACCCACATCAAGATGTTGGGTCTGGGAACACACCATTGGCAAGGCTCAATCCGAGGGGCGGTATTTGCACGCAATAGGATAGCGGTACAACCAATCAGAGCAACGAAGAAGGTGAAGCGGAGCTATTTGATCGATTAAACTTTTGCCGTATCTTCCTTTTTTACGAATAACTTCAGTGCCGTTCTTTGTTCTTTTCTCACTAAAAACCTTAACTCCAAGTCTTCCAAAACCGATTCGAAAGACCGATGTTCGCCAGCTTCTTTGTTTACGAGTAGCACGCGGAATCGCCGCAACTCTGCCTTCATTATGTTAAGCCCGCCCACCGACTCTATACACGATGTGATTGGCCTGACCAGAGTTTGGTTTTTCAAGCTCGCAAGCCAACGGAGAGTTGCTAGACGCCCTGGCTGCAAACTACATTTGCTGCCGCTAGGGTGCGTCTAGATTTCTAGGCTACTCTTTTTGTGTTTGAATAAAGAAAAAATAATCCTACATATTTGTAATGATATGAAATTTGGTAAATAATGACAGAATTATTAATCATAAACAGTGGTTCCATATGATGGAAACATGTTATCTCTACTCAGGATGAACTTAACCCAGAACGTCAAAATAACATAGTAGCAAACTAAATAAAAATGTTACACTTACAATTTTAGGTGTTGGCAGTCACAAGATGGTACTAGTTACATCCACATCCCTCCCATAGTCCTTGCATTTGTTTTTTTTATTAACGCAACCTAAAATTGAATTCTTATTAGCATGTTTACTTCACCCCGACGGTAACCCTAAAAACCACCAACATTACAGAAACTCTTTTAAATACCCACATAATAGAGCATTAAACATTAACAAGTCTCCCCATTCTCTCATAATGCTAAAAAATGCATAAAATAACACTTTATTTCAACATTTACTCTCCCTAGCCAGCCCAAATGCAAAGCATGATGGGAAGTAGAAATCGTGTTCCCAGTTTTGTAATGCTACTTTAACACAACAGAGTTTCAACACAAATGGATTCAAAAAAATGGTTGAACATGGATTAACTTGTTTTATTCAATCAAATTAAACAAGCATTTTTAGTGCTGCTGTGGTTTTGTAGATTAGATGTGATTTATCTTGCATTAGGAAATGGCACTTTGCCCCTTATAAATCATTGTTGGCTTCTCTTCTCAAAGTCTGGTTTTGTCAGCTCTCATTTACTGTATGCCTCATCTCTCTCTCTCTTTAGCTGCCATGTTTCTAGAGCACTGGAAGCGCAGACAGATCAGTTTGAACTATAGTTGGGATCTGACAGGCATGGAGGAGGAGGAGGTACGTTCACACACGTACACAGTCACATTACGTTACTCACAAGTGTTTGCGCGTCTGGATTACAGCGCAGTGACCAAGAGCTGATTTCAATGACACAGTGGTTTTTTTAACACTGACCGACTGAAAATGACTAATGCTGACAGTTATATGATGCGACACAATGGTGTCCCTATCCGATAGTATTAAAGTTTGTCCCCCAACTCTGTGTGTGAATGTCCTCATGCGGTCTCGGCCAAAAATGGACTCACCAATATGTCAACTTGTTGTTTCTCTAAACGCAATCTTTCCCGCCAGGAAAAAGCGAAGGTTTGAGTTTTATGTTTGAAACTCTCTTCTTGCATACTGCTCTTTGAGATGTTGAGTCTGACTTTGCGTTGTGTCCTTGTGTTGCCCTGGATTTTTGACCTGTTTGAATGGTTTGAATCTCCTCTATCTGCAGCAGTCCACTGGGTCTCGCAAGGAGTAGAAAGCAATTGCCTCTTTGTCCTCTTCTCTTTAGGAGCATCCCAGACCTAAATACGAAACAATACTCCTTCAGAAGATGCAGAGGAAGAAGAAAACTAAGAAGGACAAAAATGAGGTGGGCAGGATTTTTTTTATACTCGCTTTATGCATAATGCATTTCATTAATGGCTGACTTAAAAAGATCTAAATATATTTCCTTTTGGCTCTGGCTTAGGAGCAATATGCAAATGCTTTATTGAAAAGAGTCAAAAAGGGAACTGCCATGGTTGTAGGGGCAGAGGGGGTGCCAAATGCTGTGGGCCTTTTGCACAGCCTTCCCATTATGCACTGCACTGGCCTGAAGCATTTGGCACCAGCGCTTTGAGGCTTGTAGGCTGCGCTTTGCGTTGGTGATGCCCAAGATAAAAGGAAGATCTGGTCTGGTTTATGGGAAACCAAGATTTGCAGTGTTTGCTAGAGTTTTACCCTCTGTCACCAGCGATTGTGTGACGGTTAAGATCTGTGTGTTCCAGCCTGAGAGAGTTGTGGACGAGAGCGGGGAACTGGGGAAGGACAAATGGAGGCAGAGGTTACTGTCAGCCATGGCAGCTGGGAATCCGGTAAATTGTGCTCTCTCTTTCTCTCTCTCTCATTCTCGCCTCAGTCTCTCCAGAGCCTTGTTTCCATCTGCTTTCGTTACAGTTTCTATATAATACTCCCTAGTTGTGAGGTTGGAAGGTTTTGAACTGTAACGCTGTGTGGCAGCATCCTGACCCAGCAATCCAGCTCTTTATTTGGAAAGTTTTGTGCTCTATCTACAGCAAAAAAACATTGTTTTCTCATGCACTGGTCAGTTTTGAGATTTTGGGCTATTTGGCAGTGGTTTCAGACTAGTGGAAAGAAATCATCAATGTTTATCACTATTTGCGGCAAAAAGGAGTTTTTCCCTCATGCACCGAGCCAGAAACCTCCCTTTACCAAAAACTTTTCAGTTGTATTCCTATCTATGTTGTGAAGGTTTTTAGGGGTGATTGTTCTTCATGTATAATTTTCATGATTTCATACAAGCCTGTTCTGTAAATTTATGCAAACTAGTGCACATTGAATTGAATAATTTGCATATACAAAAATAACAGAAGACTTGTGATTCAAAAAATGTTTGAAATTCTTCTAATCAATCAGCTGGGGAAGTACATCTATAGCTGCTTTTCCACCGTAAGGAGTAGTTTCGGTTATAGGCTATTTCCACTTTTCTGTTGCCTAGCCTCGGACCGTTGGCTGAACGTCTGATGCATAAAGCACACAAAATTGGAAACACTCATAGACTGTAAAAAAATATGGACGTAGTGTTTGTGACGTCACCCATAGGATTCTGATGAGCAGCAAAGTATGGACGAGATGGCCATTGCCATCTTGGCAGCGCGTGATCGCACGTCACTCCCGGATAACAGAAAATGGGCAAAGAGGCGGGACGTGGGCGGAGCTGAAGTGACACGATGACTAACAGACAGCAGATAAATCACTCGAAGTGGCCACGCCCATAATTATGCAGGACTTTAATGCTTTATATAATGTAATCGAATGAGTTATAAAAAAATTCACCTCCCTCACAGTTGTCATGAAGGGCAAAATTAGCCGTATGGACCAAAACCACAATTTGTACCAGGCTTTAAACATGTTTTAATCTGCTTTAAAGTTGGGCATTTTAACATGGGGCTCAATGAGATTCTGCTCCTTCTGGAGCCTGTCCCTAGTGGCCAGTCGATGAATTGCAGTATATGTCACTTCCGTATTGGCTTCAAGAGAAACTGCGGGAGGTTGCCGCTTGGAAACACTTCAGGAGTCATCTGATTGGTTGACTTCCCCAGGATTTCCGGGAGACTGTGTGTCACGTTCTTAAGTGGCCCACCTGGAAACAAAGATGCCGTGAGGGCAAACCTCCTCATGGAAGAAGAACGGCGTTGTGTTTACAACTGTGACAATGAGCACTTATCAGGATCAACTAAACGCTGGATTTTCAAAAGCATGTGAAGTATGTCAAGTTCGCAGCATTGATTTTATACACCAGTCTGTAATTGTAGGGACATCAACTTTACATTTTGACACGGAACAAATCGAACTGATTGGCTGCTTTACCTGTCAGTCAGATGGCCTGTGGGCGGTCCTTAGCCAATGAAAGCTGCTATGGAGTCCAAACCTTCTGCCATCAGTCTGTTGCCTGGCTACCAGTTTCTCTGTGACTGGCTAATTTGAGAGAGATGTAGATGCAAATTATTAATAAAATTAGACTAAATATCTGTTCATCCTCCATAACACGGTGTAACAAGGTTCGGATGACGGTAAGGAAGAAGACAAAGGGGTCGGCGTACTGGGATTCGTAACTGGTTTAATAACTAAATTCACTCAGGTTACAACACTGTGCACGTCGCACAAACAAAAGCCATTCATAAACTCTCATTATCAATCGTCGGTTTTCTTTCCAGCAGTTCCTCTCTGCTTATGCCAGCCGAGTCTCAGTGTGTCTGTCCGTCTCCAGCTCTCTCTCCCTCTGTCCTCGTTTCCTCTGGTATATATACTCTCTCCATGCCAATTACTGCAACAAGAGACAGGTGTTCATCATTTGAGCTTGATCCACTTACTTCCTGCCGCTCGTCCTCCGACACTCTCTCTCCCGTCACAGACTTCGCTAAACCACGCCCCCCTCGCCAAACACGGTCACTATTTGCATCTCGTATCGTGTAAACTGTTGCATGACTGATGTATTTGTACTAGGCCTACATTCCAAAGAGCTCCGTTATCAGCCCCACATTGGAAAATGATCCGTACTGGAATGGAAGCAAAGAAAAGAGAACAGTTTGACCCGACGATGGAAAAGCAGCTTATTAGTAATTTTTTTTTTACCCTATTCACCAGGGGTGTCTTGCCTCTCTCTCTGTCCTCTATTATATTACCATTTCCTGTCAATAACTTTGAAAGAATAACTCACGGCCCGTTCACACATGCACAGCACTTTCAGTGAGAGAATTTGAGCCTCGTTTAATTTGCAAATGGCCCGTGTGTCTGTCAAAGGGGCTCAGCGGGGTGGGGTGGTCACAACGGGGTCGCTGGCACGAGACATACGGCCGTCTCTCACTGCTGTAATCCTCTTGCTGTAGGACGTGCATGTCGGGCTAATACAATTAGATCTTGTCAGTTCCCTCTTTCGATTTCACGTAACCCAACGTTAGTCACGTCGTAACAACATTTAAAGGTCAAGAGTGCTTGTGAGCTGTTCAGTAGTAAATAAACTGCAGGGCACTACAAAAAACATATGCTCAGAAAGTAAATATGTTGTTCAGGAAGGTCTCATTATTTCATACTTCTCACACTCAAGGTGTGAACCTCAGAGATTTGAGTGTTTCTTTCGGAAAATGTAGGTCGTGATCATCAGTTTGACATCTTAGCTTGGGGCCTTTGTCATGCATGAACTGTGATTAGGTAAATTAGCCCAATAAATTAAGACTTATTAGTTGATACATGATGTGGCTTGTAAACCGGTACACCCGCATCCGTAGCATCGTTTCTCTGTGTGTGTGTGTGTGTGTGTGTGTGGTGTTATGAGTCCAACTGTGTTAGTAGTTCAAGCTTCTTAAGGTTTCCCAGGGCTTGTAGAACATTAATCCTGGTTTAAAATCAAGCCTGGACTTACTGTGGGGTTTGTGGCCTTAAAGATTATTTTTTTTACAAATAATAATATTCATAAAAAAATCTAAATTCAGTCCTCTGGGAATGAAAGTGTTTACCAGGCTGAGGGGTTAAGAAGAAGAACCAGTCACTAGATTTGCAAAAGGTTCATGGCACCAAAATCTTAGATAGGCAAAAGAAATCATTTAAATGCAGTCAATAGCAAGTAAACATGCTATCCTTCACCTCATCCGCATACTGTGGTTCTTATGTCGGATTTCAGATTTATCTGCCCATAAATGGCATGTAAAAAACTGAATATCCATGAAACAAGATACATTTAATTGTGAAGCAAAACTATTTCAGTCTTGTTTTCAGAGATGTATTATATATAGAATGATTTGTCCTTGTATCAGATGCTTTCTCTATTTTAAGCATAGACCTCTCTAATTATAAAAACATAAAATCTTCATGATTTATTTCATTATTATTATTATGGACCCATTTTATATTAGGTGGCCTTAACTACTATATACTAACTTTTTGTTTAATCATTTGATAAAATGCACTTATTCTGTACATACATGTTTTTACATTGTATTTACATACTTTCATTGTACTTTCTTACACCTAGCCCTATACCATCCCACCACACCGGTCCCTAACTTTACACGTATCCCACCTCAACATCAGCAAAAGTGTTTTGCAATACAATATGAACACAATAAGTACATTGTACTTATTTTTTGATGTAAGTACATAGTAGTTAAGGCCACCAAATGTAAAGTTTGGCCATTATTATTATTAGAAAATCTGTTTGATTTGGTAAGTATAGTGTAGTGAACGATTACTAAAGATTACGATTACTGTCTTTCAGGTGTTTTTTTTCTCTTTCCAGTGGTAAAGGTTCAGCAATAATATTATATTTTTTTCTCATTGTGTATCTATATTCCTTATTAAAACTTGTTCAGAACAGGAGGCATGATGTGGCATACTTTTGGACAGATTTGGTGACCTCTGACCTAATGTGTAGCCAATTTTTGTTTTGTTTTGGGGGACTTCATGTCCACAGATTTAACTTTGTCACTTGCAGTATGGCGCTTTCCCCTCATTCTTATGTTTAGCTACTCTGTCCCAGATATCATGGCCTACGGTCAGTCCTGACCTAGATGTTCTGCAGAACCTTAAATCAAGACCATGCATCCTTATGACTTCATTCAAAACACCCTGGACTTAGATAGGTGGTGTTTTTAAAATCACATCAGTATGGCTTTGGTCGGCCAGACGTTGTAAACGGAGCAATATTTACTTAATCTCTATGTGGGTGATAAACAAGCAGTAGTTCAGTATATTATACAGCACATATTCACTGTAGAGCAAATAAGCAGCAGTCACCAGGGTCCAGTTTGATGCTCATCAGTTTCTGACCGCTTTCGGGAAGCGATGTTGTGGTGGATGTGGCTGGAAAATACACGGCCCGCGGGATTTCACGACTGAGCGCTGATAGACCTGCCCGTGTTTCTCACAGCTCATTTGTATTGCCACAAGGTCCTAAAAAACCTTGGAATAAACCAATAAATACTGGAGAGTCAGTAAGTCTAGCGAAACCCCCTGATCACTCATTTAAGAGCGACACATGGTGTGTGTGAGGTTTGGGGTGACTGTGAAGAGAGCGGATGATGAAAGGTGTTATAAGAAGAATGTCTCTGTTTATTTTTCTTAACACACATACTGAGTATTTTTTTATTAAATGTTAAAGATTGAAGTTTTCTATGAGACTTGCTCTGCAAGTTTAAGAGATGGGAATTAGATTCAGTCCAGTTTGCTACACAGACTGACCAGCAGAGAGCACTAGACTCCAGTGCGTTTGTGCATATATGCATGGCCTGTAAGCGTCCTTCCATGCCGGGCTGAATGCCAAACCTCTGAATTAAGCAAAGTCCTCACATCTCCATGGAGACACGGGACACTCGAATCCCACTGCCTCGTACGCTCGGTTAGGTTTGCTCTTATCTACGGCACTTTAAAAGCCTTTATCGCATAACTATGTCATCTTGGCAGCTATCATTAGGACACATTAGTGACGTTTGTTAATAAAATGCAGCACACCCTTTGCGTGGCTAATTTTAGAGCAAAATGTTTTCATCGCCTCCGGAAGTAAAGTAAGGGAACATTCCTCATTATCTTTGAGGAGGAGAGTTGCATTTGATTTTTGAAAGTGTGCAAAGAGGAGAAGATAAAATGATTAACCTCCAACTGAGTTGTTATTTGTGCTTTTTCCAATGCAGATTGAATTTTTAAAAAATAAATTATTCTGGGTCCAAAGGACTAAAACTCTCTTTGGCCAAATATTGAAAGTTTCGTAGCAAAGATATTCCAAAGATTTAGTAAGAGAGAAGCAAACATCTGTGTATTGGAGATTTAACTTGCCCTAAATGTCATGCAATACAAACCTTTATGCTGTTTGATACATTTAGTTTAGAAGCAAAACTAAGATAATCATTGTTTTCAGAGAATATATAGTGAATTGATGGTTTTTGGTCCCTAATTGGCAAATTCTGTCTTATAAGCATAAAAAAACACACACTTAATATCTTATGCAATTCTTATGCAAGGAGTTTCCTTTGCTTTCGGAAAGTGTGCATGTGTGCGATGGGGTTGATTTGATTTGGAAGATTTTTCTGATTATATTAGTGTCTGCTCATGATGATATTGAAGTCTGAGCAGGAAGTCTGGGACAGTTAATACACAATGTTGCGTAATTGAACTGTGCTTTAAATGTAATTCGTCCTATACTTAATCTATGGCCCGCCCGGTGTGTTCCTGTACCAGCTGTTTATTAGAAAGATCGCAAGTAGGTTTCTTTGCGTATAATCCTGCTCTGGTGGTCTTCTCCGATCAGAGCACAGAGCTGGAAGGAGATGAGAGAGTATTTTAAAGGGATTTCAGATGTGTCAGATGGGGCTCACATCAGATTATTCCCTTCAGTACCCGACGCCCAAAAGACAATCTTCAGTCAAGCCGCTCTTAATAGGCCTTCGCCTCTTTTATCGCTCATGAAGACCATAGAAGCTATTTCCGTCAGTCCACCAGTCACTGGTAGGCTGTGCGTGTGTATTTCTAACGCAAATACAATCCTTTCTGTAATGTTTCTGTATTGTGTAAAGCCGCGTGTGTGGCGGCTTACATGTTCTTGGTTGCTAGCGTGGGCGCTGGCGTGGTTCCGGTTCTTGTTCTCTCTCGTCTCTGGCTAACAGTATTGCTTGGAGGGAGGGGGTTGAGAGAACGGGGTGTACAAGTGACGTCAATGTGAACGCGGCATCTCTGCAGAGCGACATATGGCCGTGGAGGAAATCCCCACACTGGTGATCCTGTCACTAATTTCCCAAAGGGCTTAGTTGTGTGTCGTCCGAGTGAGTATGTGTGTGTGTTTGTTAGAGAGCGTGTGGCGACCACGCGCTAACAAAACCTGAGCCCATTGACATTTTCATGTCTGCTTGGCAGATCAATGTGGGTGATGTCAGGTTGACATGAAGTCTCATCAATGAAGAGATCATCCCGTTACAAAAGGCCACAAGTCGGAAAGGTTGCCATAGAAGAACCATTTTGGGTTCTGCAAAGAATCTTTCAGTGAACAGTTCTTAAAAGAACCACTTTTATTATTTGATGTGAAGAACATTTCAACAATCTAAACAAATGTGTGCTTTGAAAAGGTTCTAATGATGTTAAAGGTTATCATACTAGATGCCACCATTACTTGTTTTGTGTAAATGGCAGCTGTAGATGTCTCACAACTTCTATGCAAAGATGAGTTTACCCTTCTTTATCTTGTAGTCTTTCGAGTTACATTTCTGCATAACCCTCTAGACAGCCAAAATAAAAGGCAAAGAAAGTTGCGCAGCATCTTGACTTAAGCTTAAGGAAGCGATATTCTGCATCCGACAGCTGCTGTGCACAGGAGCAGCGCCCAACCCACTCCACAGTCACCGAGCTGTTGAATTAATCCAGTGATCTATATCCAATATATAACAGACAGACAAAGGCTTCTGTCCTGCGCCCACTGTCACGCAAGCACATAATCACACGTGAACCATCCATCACACTTTTTTTTTTTTCTATCAACCTCCTTTAAGTCACAATTCCTTTGAGTTTCTTTCACAGGAACAATGACACTGACTCTTTTCTTTGTTTGCAGTTTTTGGTTGCTGTTTATTCACATTTTATATGAAACCAATCAAATACATTTTCTTACTTTCATCCATCAATTTCAAAGGCTAAAACAATATTTAATAAAATTAAATGTGGAAACATTTTTTACATTTACATTTTATGCATTTGGAATGTGCTTTTATCCTAAGTGACGTATATCAAACGTATAGCGTAAGTTCTGGCAGGTCACGTTAGTCAAGCTCGCATCAGCTGACTGTCAGCTGATCACGTCTACGTATAGGAATATGACATCTATCACAGCATACATACTGTATATAAGCTCCTTCAGTATTATCAGTATTATTATTAGTGGTGGGCATAGATTATTTTTTAAAATCTAGATTAATCTAGATTAATTCCAAAAGGAATCTAGATTAATCTAGATTAAAATGGCTCATTTGAATTCTGCCGAAGGCATTCAGAATATGTGTGCTCGTAAGTGATCATTTGTCTTTTTGTAGTTTGAATAATAAATAACTTCTGTCCCTTTAAGACCTGACGCACGCATGGATCCCAAACACTGTTCCTGTGAGCTGGTTACGACTGTGTTTACGTTAAAACTCACCAAGGTGGGCATTGAGACATTTTTGAGTGTATTTGACCATTAATAAGATGGAAAAAGGAGCTCATCTTTGCACTTGTATGTCAGAGGCGGCTTTATTACGGTATGTGTGTGTGCGCTTCAGATGCGAGTACGAAATCTGCAGGAATTAGTAAAATTAACATTATGTGCAACCCAAATTCAGACCGGTCACACCAATACTAACAAAAGTCCAGCAGAACACGCGTTTGCAATGTTCAGAGGATTAAACGGACTGAATGAGAGGAGGCGGGTGCGTGTCACTCGCTGTCGGTCGGAGAGGAGAGCGCAGCTTATATCGATACTGTAGAAAATGAGTATTGTATCGTTTCAGATATTTCAGTATCGATACATAGCGAAATATCAATATTTTTGACAACACTAGTAGGCATACACACAGGTTCGAAGACTCGTTCTCTCGCCCCCTACAGTGCAATTCGGCTAGGTGTACATCCGCGCTAAAATATCAAGGTGAAAGTCATCATAGCTTGCGTAGTATAGACCCAGCTCCCAACCCAACTTTGAGAATAGATTAACGGCGATATTTTTTTTATCGCCCGATAAGAGTCTCACGTTAACACAGCACGTTAACACCAATAACGGCCCACCACTAGTTATTATTATTATTATCATCATCAGTATATTCAGTATTATACTTATTTACTCTCCTCCATCCCCAGCTCCTCCTCTCGTCAGTCAGGATTTAGTATTCTGATTCCGCTTGAATCAGACTAAATTATCAACATTAATGATATCTGCAAATACATTATGTTGGTTCTGTTCTGTTTACCCTTAGTTATTGCTGTTCTCCTTGCTCTTATCCATGCTAGGGAGTTCTTGCCCAGAACTGAATTATACCGCCAATCCAAACTTTATGCTAATAGTCAATCAATCATCTTTGACGATAGTGGTCCTGACAGAAATTGCATTTAAGGAAAAAAAATCAGTTTATATATTCCCTTTTTTATACTAAAATATAGTTTGACTGTGCCAAATAGCTTAACTGCTAATTTTGGGTATCCATTGTTTCACTTACCTGAAAGTCCGCACCAAGGTTCGAACCAAAGTTCATGTTTTGATACATTTTATACATTTGGTTAGTTTTGTTTTGGTTTAATATTGCAATTATGCGAGCGTACTAAAGAACTTTACATGACATGCTTGCGTCCTGTCGTCATCATCTATGTGGGCTGCATCTTGACATTGATTGGTTTGTAAACGGACGAGTGTCTGACGTCAGCGTCTTTGACAAGAATGAATAAACAGACGCATATCGTTGCCACTGAACAGTGAGCATTGCTTGACTATTTCTTTTAGTTTCAAATTGTTTTACTATTTGCTTCTTATGTATTAAATCCAGGCAACTGGCTGATGAAACATTGATTAAAATTAAGATACAATTAATACAAAATGAAAAGAAAGAAAGGCTTTCTATAAAACAAAATAATTTCTTACTTTCTGTCTTCTGACATATTGCGCATCTTTTCAGTTTTCATAATCAGTATAGCCTAGATGAAATTTAAAAATAACATTATAATATTTAAACATAAACAGGAACTTCCTGTAAATGGTCTGAAAATCCGAACCATACAGAAAATGCTTTCACACTAGAAACGAACCGAACCTTTGTTCAGTTTGATCCGGAACGAGACTACCTATTTTCATCGGACCAAATTTCGTCTGTTTGGTCCGGACAGTGGTCCAGGGGAGGTTTCACACCTGTATTTTTGATTTGGACAAAACTGAAAAGTCCGAAAATTCAGACCAAACAAGGTAGGTGTGAAAGGGCCCTTAAAAGGATAGTTCGCCCCAAAAATGAAAATTGTGTCATCATTTACTCATTCTCAGATTGTTCCAAACCTGTATGAGTTTCTTTCTTCTGTTGAACACAAAAGAAGATATTTTGAAGAATGTCTGTAACCAGTTGATGGCCCCCCATTGGCTTCCATAGTATGGAGAAAAAAAAGCTGTTTGGTTACCCATATTCTTCAAAACCTACTCAGCAGAAGAAAGAAATTCATACAGGTTTGGAACAATACGATGGTGAGTAAATGATGACATAATTTTCCTATCCCTTATGTATAATTTCTCAGTACTTTTCTCACACATCAATTCTGTATTTTAAAATTAAAAGGTGTTAATTATTTAAAAACCATGCCACCTGTCTTCTTCCTTCCTTCCTTCCTGTCTCTTTTTGTTTTTACAGTTTTCATGATGTGGCTGATTACATAAATGATTAATGCCATTCCTCTGCATTCTTTTGTCAGGCATCGTTTGTTATTGTTATTTATTGCTAAGCTTGCACGGAATCTGCGCCTGCGGAAATCCACAGAAAGATCCACAGATATCAGCGGAATTCAAAGGGGCCACATTTATAAATGTTTTATGTAAATCTATTTTCATCCATTACATTTACATCCATTTGTGATTTCCCTTCACAAATCAACATAGACTATGAGAACAAATGTGTAGATCTCATGTGGCCCTACACTGTAAATAAAACAAAGATTATTGGAGTCTGTTTTACATTGTACACCATTTTTTTCAAAATACTTACATACTTGTGGCACCTCACGGCATGTTTGTGGTATTAGCTCTCTGCGTGACCTTGTGCCAAATACAGCCATACTTCCCATGGACTTCACACAAAGTCCTGTAGTGTGACCATACTCAGTTTCACATTTTAAAAGGGCATCGCAGCCTGTCACCAAATAGCGTAACACGTCTTAATGACGAGTAAGCAATCGGTGAGACCGCAGGCCTGCAGTAATTCCTCTCATTACAGGGTGAGGGTTTGTGAGCCTAGCCTGTGGATCACAATTGCGTGACCCACATTCATTATTCTGGAGACCCTAAAGCTGTGGCATCTCGAAGGCTGTGCCTGCTTACACTTTCCAAGTTCCTGGGTGCCAGGGTTTAGTCATGCTAGGTGGTGCTGTTTGCCTCATAATGAGTCTAATTGCAGGAGGTGGATATCTGTTGTGTCAACACACTGACAGCATTTGCTCCACGGGTGCCTTGCAAAACCCTATAAATCTTCATTCCGCAACATAGGCACACTCCCAGTGCAAAGGCTGTTCATAATAGACAGCCAAATTGCATTTTGGCCAAACTGTAATCCTGCAGTATTGAATATATCATGCACAGATACAGCAATCCCAGAATGCATGCAACGAAGTTAAGGAAATGTTGAGGGAAATGTTTTATTCATTATTGAATAGTTTCAGAAATAGTTCCATCCAATTAAAAAGCAAACTATCCCTACCAGTGACTGTGATTTTGCCAAGATATGTTCCTGGATCAACATATTTTGTCTGAAAATGAGCCCTACCGATAACTTATTCTTAAAATCAGAGGGAAGAGAAATGTTACGTTCCCAGAACGTCCCCGCTGGTGTCAAGAACGTTCTGAGACGGTCATGATGTGGAGTTCTTTAAAGGGTTCAGGGACGTTATTTGGCAGACCTTCATGGAACATTCAGGACGTTCTTGGAACGATTAGGGGACCATATTTTATGTGGAAATTTGATGTTTCCAGAACGTTCTCAGAATGTCCCCGCTAGTGTCATGGGCATCACCTGGTAATGCTCCCAGAACGTTCTGAGACGGTCACAACGTGGAGTTCTTTTAAGGGTTGGGGGACGTTATTTGGTAGACATTCAGGACGTTCTAGAAATGTTTATGGGACCATTACTATAGGACGTTCCCTCTAGGTCTCTACACTACATTTCGTTTACATACCATTCACATACGTAACGTTTGCGGGACCTTTAGGGGACCAAGCTAGAATGTTATTTTTTGGTCCTATTTAGGTCCTATCATGTTTACTGAATGTTTTCAGAACATGTTTGTGTGAATCAATGTACACTGGGCTGCTTTGCAAAAGAGGGCCAGTAAAACGCAGGATTTGCCCAAAAGTTGCTTCTTAAAGATGGGAATGTAGTATAGAGACCACTGCACTGAACAAGATATGTTGCAGCGCAGTCCCGATGGAAACGTCCCCATCTGACTAACCGGGAACTGTATGGGAACGTTCCCAAATGTCCTCTTTGTAATATTGCTATGTAACCATAGAATAACCAATATGGAACGTCCCCCTAAAGTCATATCGGTAACGTTATTATATGACCAACAGAGGACCATCTGGGAACGTTCTGGTAATGTCCCAAATGTCCTCTTTGTAATGTTGCTATGTAACCATAGAATAATAAATATTGAACGTCCCCCTAAAGTCATATAAGGGACCTTGAACCGCAGCGCTTTCATAACCAAAAGAGGATGTTTTAGGAATGTCCCTAATGTTCTATAAAGGTCGGGATTTTCATCACCTTTAGAGATCATTTAGAAAACATTGCGCAAGATCACAAGAACGTCTCTTCCTACGTGGGTAGCACTTATAGGAGTCCATAACCCTGGTTGTAAGCCTAAACTTGACAAACTATAAACTTGTCACGCAAATCTGATTGGTTGATTGGAATGCTATTCCAGTATCAACAAAGATGATGCACCATCTCTACCGGTGTTTATGTGTGCCTTTTGTTCTGGTGCACTTTGGAGAACGAAACTTAGCAGCATTATAACCTCAGATTGCTTTAGAATCAACAGAGAACAAATGAACGTTAAACATTAAATCAATCAATCACTTTTAATGTAAGACAATAGCTACAGTCGGTAAACAGTGAGAACCATTTGTGCACTTGCTTCATAGAAAAATGTTCTCAGATGGCTTGTCAAACACTCTTTCGATTGCAATGGCATTTTTGTAATGACTTGAAAGACACAGAAGCTGCCTCTTAACATTCCTGTGGCCTGCTAATTCATTTCCCTCCCTTCCACAGAACTGAAGTTGAATCATTGAATCAATTTTTCTGCTGTTTGTAAAATGTACTCCTGAGTGGAACCACCCTCACTCCACTGCTGCCTGTTGTTTTTGGCTTGATGAGGTTTGATCTAAATGCAAAGCAGGCATATTTAAGTTGTTTTGGTCACTGAAATGTGTTGGCCGGATGTTTTTGAGATACACTATGATCTACTTGAATGTACGGAATGTGCAGTACTCACTCTAGAGAACGGCCAGGTGTTGATGGCCTTAACATTGTCATGTTTTTACAAGTGGACAGCTGAATTATTCCCCCTAATAGGCTAGTTCTGAGTCACTCTAAAAGCAACTCAAAAGTAAAGAGGCAAAGCTAAAAACAGAAACGCACGCATACAAGCAGTGAACAGCATGCATGCTCCCATTAGTCACCTTAAATGTCTCTCTTCCTTCACAGACTGGACACGAGAAGCTAACATGGAGGGACAGACTGCCTGGATATTTCATCAACATTTCCTCCATTCTGTTCATGGTAACCCTCGAGAAAAAGAACAATTGAATGTCATTTCTATTAAAGCTTGCATGTCAAATATATTTGCACTTCAGTACATTTAAAATATATTAAATGTAATTGTAATATTGAATAACACGCAACAATTCAAATTATAATCATCTACTTTACATGTGCTTTAATATGGTACCAATGTTATCAAAATAACTTCTTTAATGCATGATAAAAGATTAATAATGTCAGCATGAAATGGAAGTTGCGATAATCTTTTCTTCCTCATCATGAGTAAAGAACAAGAACAATTTTAGGACGGGACTAGATTTTGTTCATCTGGAATTTATTGGATGGATGTGGTTTGTTATTGGTCAATCTCATTTGACAGGTTGCCCCGCCCTTGCACAAGTAAACACATCATCAGAGAATAGATTAGATCTTGTTGCAGGGGTGAGGTGAAGTTATTTTAATTAAAGATTACGAGGGCACATTCATTTAAAAAATAATGAGGATGTGCATGGATAAATCATTTATAATAAACACTGCAATATTGAAAACAGGAATTGTCCATTTTCATTTCATAGTGACATTAAAGCATTGCTTTAAAACTTTTTATTATAAAGTGCACTTTTTAAAAGTGTGCAAGTACACTTAAAGGCACAATATGTAAGATTTTTTTAAATAAAAATTTCCAAAAACCATTAGAACAGTGTTATATATTTTGTTGACTTGTGTACTTGCATTATCCCATATGTTTCTAAAAATGCTTAAATCCAGAGAAATAAGCAATTTTAACCAGGATGTCGATATGTCGCCTATCAATGACATCATACCCGCATTACCCTCGATTTTTTATTTTATTTAGAAGAAACCATGTAAACACCAAACATGCATGATGTGTTTTATTAGACAGGTGAGCAACTGTTTGGAGACATTAATCGACAGAAAACGAATCATTGTTATATAGCTCAACACAGTTAGTCTTATTTTTTATATCTCGTTTTTTTGATTTACCATGAATAGCATGTTTTACCATGCCTAATATCGATCTAGCTTACTGCAGTGTGCAACAAGTGTCTCATTATAGCCGCAGAGCAAATGCACAGAGTAACTTTCAACACACTCAAATGCATCTAATATGATAAAACTGCGCTGCTTTCCCCCAAATACGCATGAGCAGAAGAAGCGGAAGCGCTCGTCTATGGCATAAAAGCTCTGTGAAATCAAGGCGTCATCAAGCTACGCCTTTGATTTGAATAAGCGGCCTTTAGCGGCAAAACATGACATATTGTGGCTTTAAGTGGCCTTTTATTTAATTAATAATATTTTATCTGCAAGTACTTTTTACTTTTAAAATTTGAAGTGCGCTACAAATGTACATTCAGTACAATTAAGCACATTTCTTTGCCTGTGTGGTGCAATGGTTTCTTACTTGACTCCTCGTCCACTGCTCCTTGTTCCTCTCTGCCTGTAGTTTGGAGTGACGTGCTCTGCCGTGTTCAGCGTCATCATTTACCGCATCACCATCTCCGCCCTCATGGCAATGAGCCCAGACCCAGACGTCAAGTCCAACGTCCGAGTGACCGTCACAGCCACCGCCGTCATCATCAACCTGGTGGTCATCCTCATTCTAGATGAGATCTACGGCATGGTGGCTGCCTGGCTCACAGAACTGGGTGAGATTTGACTGCCGCCACCCATGTCACAGCCTCAGTATTGTTGATGTGCATCACTTTTGGTCAACTTATCTCTTTTTTTGGTTGTCCTTCTTCCCCTCTTCGCTCACCCGCACGGCATGAATCTTTGATTCGAGCCACTCCAGGAATGCTGGGGAAACTTTGCTTGTCAGTTAGCCATCACTGAGATTTCCCTAAGAGACATTTTAATAAATGAGAGTCTCTGGGGATATGTAGGGAAGGAAGGAAAAAGGGGAAAGCACGTGTTATCATCTCGTGAATAAGACATAGATTTTCCCGTACTTCTTTGATTTTCACTCTTAAAGTCTGACCACACAAAGTCTGTCTCACCCTAATGCTTTAACCTACTTCCGAACCCATTAATTCATGCTTGAATATGTTTTACCAGACTTACTGGAATTTGGGCTCTTTCTCGAGCGTGCCCTATTAATGAAATATGGTGAATTTATGGCCAAAACCACTGTGGCACTGCCTGTAATCTGTTGAGGCAGATGAAGATTTAGGGAATGCCAGAAAACATGTAATCCCGGCCCAAACGCAACCATATGGTCTTCTGAAGAGCTTTGTTTCTCAACCTTCAACCTAATAAACAGAATATGCTAAAGAGAAACCCCCCCTTTTATTATACTTGTCACAATACAAGCTTCTGAAATTGTCTGCAGTTTATCCAGAACATATCTGTCTAAATACCAAAATAATTTAATTCATGTGTCTGCAGAGATCCCGAAAACGGAGACCAATTTTGAGGAGCGTCTGATTCTGAAGGCTTTCCTCCTGAAGTTCATGAATGCCTATGCACCCATCTTCTACGTGGCCTTCTTCAAAGGGAGGTAGGTGGACAAGCTCAATGGCAAACAGTTTATTGTAGGAGAAAGAGCAAAGAACACAACTACGCACATATTCAGCCTCTGGTAAATGTGAAGTCTGACTGCAGCACAAACATCTGGCTTCAAATAAGACAGGCATGTGACCCTTGCCACTTCCTTTCTTGGGGTGAGATATATCCCGTGAACCTTATTCATGGGTTTTTTACAGGTTTGCAGGCCGCCCCGGTGACTACGTTTATGTCTTCAATGACTACCGTATGGAAGAGGTGAGTACGCTTTTGCTTGCAAGTGCTACAATACCATGTACAACATCAAGGGCTGCACAATTAATTGAAATAAAACAAATAATGAAACGGCAATTCAATTAAATATACGCATTGCGTGTTTCACAGTGAAGCGCAGCACTGTGTTCTTTTACAAGCAAGCCGCTCATGATCCTGTGTTTTCAGCAGCTCAATTCACAGTAAATGCTGCTTCACACAAACTGATTTCTGCGGCTGTTTTGAGTTTGGGTCGCTTATAATGTGCATTTGGAAATGCATCTTCCCTACATCTTCCCTTGTAAAGAGAAGCACTTATAAACAAGGGTGCACATAAGTTGTGGGCAAGTGCGCATGCATGACCAAAATAAAAAATGCTCTGGGTACAAAAGTTCAGCCCACTCATTCGTGTACTGACATAGTTGACAGCTGTTAATGCACAATCACCATTTTAGATCTGTTTGTATAAGATTTCAATTTGAACTGAATGCGTAATAAATCTGCCGGTTTCAGAGCAAAACGCAAAACTGTGACATTCACTGACACGCTTCACTCAGCAGTTCGAAAACCGGTAGTGCATATACTTACTTCCTGGCAACCCGCCAAAACAAAAGCCTGCTGAACTTATGCTTAAAAATGTTGAAAATTCACATAAAAAAAAAAGTTAATGTAAGTATTAGCATTGTATTTTGAAGTGTACTATAAAATAATAATATTTTGTATTTAATACTCATTTTATTAATTTAAAATATAATAGTATTAATCACACTTTATTTAATATTTTGTTTATTATTTTATTTTTTTAAAACTAACTAAATAAAGTGCAGTAATGCTATTATTAAATTTTTTTTATAGTTATATTTAATGGGTCACACTATGTGATCACCAAACTGAATCTCCAGGTGCTCTCATGAGAACCAGACTGAAAAACTTATGTGTTACCCCTGCTTAAAAAACTTGGTCAAAAATAGTTTTCCACAAAATTAAAAGCTCAGTGGTTTGAAAAGGAAGCAAGAAGGACAGCCATAAGTATTACTATTCTAATTTTACAGTTGTGCCGTAAAATAAAATAATAATAATTGTGCGACTCTATTCAACACTCAAAAAATTATTTTATGATGCTGTTCACTTTATTTAAGCAATTCATCTTGATTTAACACAATTATATCAGGTTTCTGGTTCAAATGTAATTGATTCATGTTAAACTGACTTAAAACCGTTACTCTTTGACATAACTTGATGTTTTCATTTTGAAGTAACATGTTTCAATCAAATAACCCAATCAAACAAGACTTTCACTTCCCATCATGCTTTGTAAAGGGGCTGAATTCGGAGAGCAAATGTGAGTGCTAGTTGATGTGCGTTTTTAACAAGATGAGAAAATGGAGCGATTTTTTAATGCTTAATGTTTTGTTATGTTGGTATTTAAAAGTTTTTGTTATGTTAGTGTTTTTGGAGGTTACCATTGTGGTGAAGTTTAGAGCATGTGCTTGGGGTGAGGTTAACAATTTTTAATAATAAAAAACAACTACTTTAGTATGCCATGGATGTAATAAAACCGTCTTCTGGCTAGCCAATAAGACCTTGTAAAAGGTTGTGTAAATGTTGTAAAAATAGTAATTCACTAAATAAAAATAATCAATTAAACTGGATTACTTGTATTGGTTTGTTTTTTTATATTCATTTTAGAATAATTAAATTGAATAATTTTGGACAAAATTAAGAACGTTAACCTGATTTAACTAAATGGCATTGAATTAACCTAAAAGTTTATTGAAATAAACCATTTTAATTAAATTCAACATAACCCAATTACGTGGAACCTGTTGACATAAAAAAATTAAGTAAAACCCACGTATCATTTTTTTGAGTGAACATCACGACACTGTCATAGCATCTTTTACTTTTTCTTCCCAGTGCGCTCCTGGTGGCTGTCTAATTGAACTCTGCATCCAGCTCAGTATCATCATGCTGGGGAAGCAGCTTATTCAGAATAACATCTTTGAGATCGGCATTCCGTAAGTTCCCGCCATGCTCAACCACTAAACAAAATAGCTTTTCTATCTAGAAACTTTAGAAAGATCACTCCTTCAGATAAACAGCCAATTCTGCTCCTTTCGAAGTTGGTTTATATCTACAGGAAATCCCGAGATTGTAAAGTGGGCTTCTCTTAAACCCTCTACTCCAATTCCTGCATGACTTTCTTGCTTTTCCTTCTGCTCCCTTTTTGCACACAGGCAAACAACTTTCTAGCATGCCTATCCTTGCACTTTAATAGGCGGATTCCTGTCTCATTTCACATGTTTGCACAAGTGCCGCGTCACGTCATTAATGAACCTGATAAGATGCAAATCAGCATGAGTGATGTTTTTGCCTTATATGAAGTAAAGCCTGTACTTGTAGAGAATGTAAACATAGAGAGACATATCATCACAGGTGCCTTGCGTGTGTGTGTGGTATGCATGCATTAATACTTGTGCATATGGAACGATTGCAAAAATCTGGGACAAGATTTTCCCTGGGTGGCGGAAAGGACCTCTGAGTCGTGGACTTTGCGTTCTGTGGAAATCCCTTTTTAACCTATTTCTCCTCGTCCTTCACAAGTACACCCATCCTCTATGTTTCTCTATATCCATTTCATTTCCACACAGATCTCTTTGATGTGTGCAATTCAGATTGACACATCCAGTTGGTTGCAAGTTATCTGATGAACATGAGCACTTTCATTTATGATTCATCGTATGACTCAGAGTGCTTTATCTCTACATCTATGCGGTGCATTTTGGTTAACTGAGCTCACACAACTCACTCACTCCCATGGTTGAGGCGGCCAGAAACACTCAAGGCACCTGTCTTTTGTTCCTTGCGGCATGCACCCGCAAACGTATTTTTACAAACTACAACAGCAACTCAACGTGAGTTAAAGGGTTAGTTCACGCAAAAATGAAAAGGTATTCCTCACCCTCATGCCGTTCCACACCCGTAAGACCTTCGTTCATCTTCTGAACACAAATGAAGATATGTTTGTTGAAATCCGAAGGCTCAGTGAGGCCTCCATAGAGAGCAAAGCAATTTACACTCTCAAGATCCATTCATGTACTAAAAACATATTTAAAGCAGTTCATGTGAGTACAGTGGTTCAATATTAATATTATAAAGCGACGAGAATATTTTTGGTGACTTATATAGTGATAACTGATTTCAAAACAATGCTTCATCGAATCAGCGAGTCAAACCGCAAAACTGCGGAAATCATGTGACTTTGGCCCTCCGAACCACTGAACTGTCTCGCTGATTCGATACGCTCCAAAGCTTCGTGAAGCACTGTTTTGAAATCGGTTATCACTATAAGTCGTTTTTTTTTTTTTTTTGCCGCACCAAAAATATTCTTGTCGCTTTTTATTTATTAATATTGAACCACTGTACTCACATGGACTGCTTTAAATATGTTTTTAGTACATTAATGGATCTTGAGAGTGTAAATTGCTTTGCTCTCTATGGAGGCCTCACTGAGCCTTCGGATTTCAACAAACATATCTTCATTTGCGTTCCGAAGATGAACGAAGGTCTTACGGGTGTGGAACGGCATGAGGGTGTAAATAATAAATGAATAAATGACATTTTTGGGTGAACTAACCCTTTAAGTGACAGCTACTAGTCGTCCTTCACGGCAGCTCTGTCTTTCCTCTTTCTTGTGAAGTCAAGTCAAGTTGACACAATCTCTCCTGACACTCCAGGGCTGCGTTGTGGTCAGTGTCTAGGCGCAGGTCCACTATCTGATCTGGATCCGGCAGACTACAGTAAACCTCGGGATAAACAGAGAGACTAACATTAGCATAGATGCCATTCATTTTATAATGTATCGAGTACATCAGGTGTTAAGCTGCTGCGTTTTGGACCAGCTGCAGTTTATTTATTAAGCGAGCAGGGCAACCACCCAGTAGAGCATTACAATAATCTAGCCTTGAGGTCATGAACGCAACTGTTCAGCATTTTGCATTGAAAGCATGTGCCGTAATTTAGATTTTAGTTTCACAGATGCCAGGTTTTCAAATGAAAGTTTGGTATCAAAGAGCACACCCAGGTTCCTAACTGACGATGAGGACTTGACAGAGCAGCCATCAGAGCAGATAACCATCCAGCCATCCTGTCTTGTCTGCCCTTACTCTAGTTGTAAACCATGTGTGAACATAAAAACATATAAAGAACATAAAAACATATAAAGAACATAAAAACAGTGGAACATATAAAGCCTGCGCCAATAAGTCTTTGGCATGTTCCACAAAATTGTCATTGCAATTGACCTTTCTATCTCCCCCTGAGTGCAAAAATAGTTAATTTAAGAATGCAAATCAAAAAAGCAATATGGCCCATGAGGGGAGAACAAAGTCAAACCCATTCTCCTGTTCAGTTCTATAAATACTCGCTTTGAATTCATTTTTTTCGGGGGGAAAGCACAGAAGTGGACTTTGGTGGAAATGTACCATGACTGTGGCCAGGACGACTCAAGATCCCTGACCTACTTAACAGACCTAATCTCCCCACAGACCAATGCCATCCCGCAATATTATAATAATGCACATGCTAAAAACAGAGCCTTGTACGTTTAAAAGGGTGCTGCATCTTTTTAAAGTCTGTTTTAGTTGACCGGTCAACAGTAGGGGTTTGCGTGTGACTCGATGCACATACACCAAATGCAAATTCCTCCCAACAGCTGGTAAACGAGAGCTTTATCACGGATGGAGGAAAGCACTTATGATACAAAGGCGTGCATTAAAAAGTAATGTGCTGGAAAAGGCTGTAGTTTTGCAGACTAAATAATGCAGCAGAAGCATTTGGAGGGTTTTATTGTGAGCGTTAATAAGCTATAGACGGATGGACCACACGGACCATTTCGTCCACTATATTTGGCCAGTCCAACGTGAGCTGTCATGCTCTCCCGATGAGGCCTCTCCAAACACCAAGGCTTGAACACAGAGCAGCTCCTTTTCACGTTCCAGCTGTTTTAATGAGTTTTTTTAATGACTGTTTTAATGACTTTAATGAGGTCAGAAGTATGTTGTGGTTGTGATTGCGTGGCATGTTTGCTGGCGTGCTTTTATGGTGAAATATATCCTGTTACATTGAGCTTTTGAATTCTACAACTTGGGTCATTATATTAATTGTCCTTGTTTTCAAAACCTAACCTTTTCTTCGTGTCTCTGAAATTCCAGACTGTTTAATGAGAAGTTTATGAGGGGTATGTCTCTAAATGTGGAATAGCTCCGAAAACTTTGGGAGTTATTTAGGGTCACTGCCAACTGATGAAAGTCCTGTGGTCTCCACTGGCTCTTTTAGGTGTTGTAAGGGTTGTTCTGGAGCTGCTACTAGGACCTCTAGTCATGCTGTTCTTATTTTTTAGCATTGAATTTAATATGATAGAACGATCTGTTTGGCTTGACTCATTGACAGATTTGCTGTAGAGATTTGCATTCTTTTTGCTTTTATTCTTCTCCATGTAACAATTTTGGAACAGACAGCCTTGTGTCTGTGTGGTTTGTCTGCGTGGTATGAAACAAGCGAACAGATGTGTACAATAATGAGATTTCCAGAGTCTTCTGTTTATGTGTGTATCAGATGTACCGGTCTGTCTCCTGTATGCCCCTGGTTTCATGATTAATTGGTTTATTAACCAATTAATCATGAAACGTCTGGCCAAGTTCATTCTCATACCAGATCACTGAATTGATTCACTCAAAGGAATAGAGTGCAAGAGTCGGGTTCCTGAAGTAAAAACTCCATTCATTTTCTCCATACACTCTAAAAAAAAAAAGGTTCTATATGGCACCAAAAATGGTTCTTGGCTCGTAATCATAGGGGAACCTTTTTAAGTGCTATATAGGTTCTTCGGCGCTTCTTCAGAGGTTCTTCAGAGGTTCTTAACCGGTTCTTTGACTAAGGTGCTATATAGCACCTCTGAAGAACCGCTGAAGAACCGCTGAAGCACCAAAATTGGTGCTATATAGCACTAAAAAAGGTTCCCCTATGATTACGAGCCAAGAACCATTTTTGGTGCCATACAGAACCTTTTTTTTTTGAGTGTAGGGAAATTGATTTTTAACTTCTAAACCTTTAAAGACAGCCCAACTGTGAGCTACGAGCTTGTTAATCGGCTGGATTATTTCAACGTATTTTTTTAAAATAATCGTGTTTAACAGCGGAATACATGGTGGAAACTACATAACCCATGAAAATTCCACCAATCAGAGAGTAGAGACCTGCAAAACTTGCCAAAAGATCTTGTTAGCTCCACCCACTCACCATGAGTGATGCAATCGAGTCTACATCTCCCTACACTCTCAAAATGCTTAAATATTTGTATATATGTGCATATTTTGTAATAAACTTAAAATGTATTGTTTTTATACATACAATCTCCATCGTTTTTAATTTGATTGTGCTGTTTGCAATGCATCATGGGATTGTAGTTCTTTCTATCACTAACATTTGTATTTTAGTCTGATTTTTAAATGCTTTTTTTGCTTAAAATCAAAGTTTGTAACTTTATGATTCACCTTGTTGGTTTGGTCCATACCTTGTAACGCTTTTACTTTAGACTTTTTAAACATCCCTAGAAATGAATACAAAAAATAAACTAAGCACACATCATGTTGATGAGCCATATGTTTGCATAAAATTCAGAAACATACCTGACACTTGACTCACTATCAAATCTGGGTCGTGTTGTCTTCAAGGTCAAGTTTATAGCAACGGTTTGTGTGTTTACATTCTGTCTCTCTCTCTCTTTCTCCCTCTCATATCTCACTTTAGAAAGCTAAAGAAGCTGTGCCGCACGCTCAAGGATAAGGCCCCCAAGGAGATTGTGGAGCAGCCGGGTCGCCGCCAACAGTGGCACCTGGACTATGACCTGGAGCCTTTTGATGGACTCACACCTGAATACATGGAGATGAGTGAGTGACACTGTGTAAAAGCAAAAGTAGAGTGTCCTCAGGGTGAAGTGCTGTGAGAAAACATCTGGTTACAGTAACTTGTCCCCTTTGGCGGAAACAGCAGGATTTGTTGTTGGAGGAACGCTTTGGTCTCTGGATTTGACACGCCCCCAGAGTTTCACGAAATATGCTAAAACTCTGTTATTAGAGTTTGTAATGGTTAAAAATTATAAATGACTTGTGAATTAGACTTCATTTGTTTTACATCTGTGTTTACAAGCGGGAAAGGGCCTACATTTGCTAGCATGTGGCTTGCAGTGATACACATCTGACTTGAGTGTTTATGTAAGTTGACGTGACAACGTCTGCAAAAGATCTGAATGCCTAGTGGGTAAACAGCAAAGTTAAACATATGAAAACCAATCCAAACCTGAATTGCTATTATTCATTCTGCATTTATACAACCCAGTTATGCTGAGAATGCAAGATGCCGACGGATGTTTCCTGACAAATTTGCAACAAAAAAAAACTTGCCTTGAAACAGCTACGTTTGAAACAGCTGCTTTTTTTCTTCTTTTATGTATTTTGCTATATACATTTAATGCAGGTACACACCACTGTCTACAGTGATAATCTGTCGAGTTTATTTTGGTTCCCTATCATGACTGTTGATTGAGTGGTTGATGTGGGACGGTTTAGTCCCTGGAGTTCTTGCAAGTTGCATAACAGTCTTTCAGAGACTTGTGCGTGAGAAAACCTGCGCCTTAGTCTTTTCTCAAAAATGCATGGATGCTTTAATCCACTGCCAAGTAAAACATATCTTCTATTTTGTTTTCATACAAGTAGACTCATTAAATCAAAGAAACGATTGGGGAGAAATTGAAGATGTATTTAGGACCCTCAGTAATAACACTGGTGGGAGACCAACACCTACATACTGTTAATGATATTCTCAGTGAGAGCGGGAGAATGACAGCCAGTCATATGGATGTTTATGTAGGATACCCTCTAGCCTGATCTCTCTCGAAGCCATTGTTTGGTTGCTACACAGAAGGAAAAAAAAAGCCATGTGTCAATCAAGCCAAAGAAGGAAATGCAGTTTCCCACAAGGCTTATGTTCCATGCGTTGTTGTTGATTGACCAATAATCAGCTTTGTGCTTGACACCCATGCTGGTAATGTTAGAAGTCAGAAAGAACAATCTTCACATCAAATTAGTACTGTTTTTCCCATTGTAACTTTCTTGAGAAGTTATTTGATCTATATGTGAACATATGTTGTATAAGGCCATTTTAATTTGTTTCCTTTGTCAAGAACAGCCTATGCACTACATTTCAAACGTTTTGTTGTTGCTTTTATTTAGCAAGAATGCATTCAATTGATCAAACGTGACCGTAAAGACAAAACTGTCTATTTCATATAAATGCTATTCATTTGAACTTGAAATCCTAAAAGAAAAGTATGGTTTCCTCAAAAATATTACTTTTGATAATAATAAGACATTTTCTTAAGCAGCAAATCAGCATATGTGACCCTGGACCACAAAACCAGTCATAAGACGCACGGGTATATTTGTGGCAATAGCCAACAATACATTGTATGGGTCATTTTTCTTTTATGCCAAACATCATTAGGATATTAACTAAAGATCATGTTCCATGGAGATATTTTGTAAATTTCCTACCATAAGTATATCAAAAATGTATTATGAGTAATAATATGCATTGCTAAGGACTTCATTTGGATAACTTTAAAGGCGATTTTCTCAATATTTAGATTTTTTCAAATAGTTGTATCTTGGCCAAATATTGTCCTAACAAACCACACATCAATGGAAAGTGTATTTATTAAGCTTCCAGATGGTGAGTAAATATCAATTTTTAAAAAATTGACACTTATGACTGCATGGTTTTGTGGTCCAGGGTCACATATTAGAGTGATTTCTGAAGGATAATGTTACACTGAAGACTGGAGTAATTATCAGGAATACAGCAAATTGTAATAATATTTTACAATATTACACTTTTTACTGTATTTTTGATAATGATTTGAATCAGTACAGCCTTGGTGAGCATAAGAGACTTCTTTCAAAAACATTAAGAAATCTTACCAACCCCAAACCTTTGAAAAGTTGCATAAATTCAATATTGAAATCTTAATGCCTGGTAACAGAGAGCAGATCAATCTAACTCCAGCTTGTAATCCGAATGTCTCCTCATGTAATCTCCATGTTTGTTTGTTTTCCTTTCTGCAGTCATTCAGTTTGGCTTTGTGTCGCTCTTTGTGGCCTCATTCCCACTGGCTCCGCTTTTCGCCCTCTTAAACAATGTCATCGAGATCCGCCTCGACGCCAAGAAGTTCGTCACGGAGCTTCGCAGGCCAATTGCCGTGAGGGCCAAAGATATTGGTGAAAATCTAATATCAATATTTACATCACAAAAATTCCCTGGCATTGTTCCTGGATTTACTCATTTAGCCTCTGATTTGAAATCTTTCCTCACACAGGTATCTGGTTCAACATCTTGAGTGGTTTGGGAAAGTTCTCAGTCATCATCAATGTGAGTTTCTTCTATATAACTCTGCTTAACATATGCTAGTCCCATAAGTCCTTTTTATGGAAAGTTTATTATATAGAGGGATTCATAAGGTGCATCCTTGTTAAAGAGATCCTCTTATTGTTTTCATAAGACTTAGCTGACCAAGATTCTTCAGACTTATATGCCTGGGTTCACATTATTCATGCAAGAAATCGATTAATGTCACAATTTATGTTCTAGCCATGCAGGGATGTTCTTTCACCCCTACGGTTTGCTTCATGCATGTCTCTCCAACTTAAAATTGAACGATAAAGCCCAAGCAGATTTGTTTTAATAGATGTGAGGTTCCCAATATGAGAAGTAAGCCTCATGGCAAACCTGGTAAAGATCTTTCAGCTTCTCTTTGACCTTTCATTAAGGAAGCCATATTTACTCGGCAGCCCAACATCTGATTCAGTCCAGCTGTGCTGTTCTGTTAGAAATCAAGTATTCGTTTACTGTTACAGCTTTAAAAGACCTCTTTACTCCAATTAAATGCCACCTATTAATAATCAATGGTACCGCACTGCGTGTGTTCCATAGTGGTCTGAACTTTGTTACAGTTAAAGTGTAAGTTTTGCAACCCCGATTGCATTGTTACAATGTAAATGAACAATGTTTACTCTTTCACCTTGTTACTGGGACCAAGAAATGCCTGCAATTATGACAACAAAAGTCTGCCGGATGATGCTTCAGGGCTTTCGTGAAAGCAATAGATTGTACTTCCGCATTTTTGTATGCCCGCCCACTGACAGTATCAACAGAAGGTTAACAAAACTGTTAAGGGTAGGTTTATCACTGAAAATTATTGTACTTTGTCAGCTCTTTAAAATAGTACAGAATGCAATGGCGTTTTGCCTTTTCTTTTCTTCCCAATTAACTGACTGGTCCCAGAATGGTATGATTATTTATGGATTATGGATTATTTCGGTTTTTGCCTCTCAGTTTGGCCTGTTCATTGTCATCCAGTTTGAAATGGAGACTACAAACACGAAGGTCTGTCAGCTTTTCCGCCCGCGGTGTTCCTTCACAGGAAACCCAAAAATAACTCACTTCCACAAAATGTTTGAATTCTTGCACCTGGGAGCAATAAAAGTCGACACCATTTGCTAAAAGTTTGCTAAGAAGTATTTTCTACTCAAGCAAGGACTCTCGTCAAGCATTTTAGCATGTTCTTTTTTGTATCATTTCAGGCCTTTGTCATCTCCTTCACATCAGATTTCATCCCTCGCCTGGTGTACCAGTACATGTACAGCGAGACGGGGACCATGCACGGCTTCATCAACCACACGCTCTCTTACTTTAATGTCAGCAACTTTAAACCTGGAACTGTGCCTTCCCTCTCCAGTCTTGGCAAAGACATTACAGTCTGCAGGTCGGAAAAATGAACTCTATTACTATGAACTATTGCAAAAAAAACCTAACAATTTATTGAACATCCACTGCCAAACACAAAACCATGAACATTATCGTCCGTGATCAGTTCAAAACTAAATAGCAGTTGTAAGTAACCTAAACAAGCGCTGATTGTTCACATCAAAGTGGTTCTTCGTAGGACAGCATAAGGACTCCTTATTTGCACCTCTTAAATCGTATCTGAAATAAACATGTCAAAGCTATTATTTTCTGAACATATTGATCTTCTTGGACGCCACCTGGGGAGATTCTTCATAAAAATTTTCCACACCTACATGTGGAAAACTTAGATGGGAGGGCAACGCAAATGGTTCTTTTACAGACCAGGTGTAGTAGTAGTACAGTGGTAAATTATGAAGAACTGGATCAATCGACTTAATGAGAATAGGAGGGGGTAGCCAAAATATTGAATACATATTTTGGATACGTATGTGTGCATATGTGTCTTTCTCTATAGAGGGGAAGGGAAGGAAGCCTTCACAGGGGAGAGTCTAGTTGACACGATCTCTACTGACACTCCAGGGCTGCGTTGTGGTCAGTGTCTAGGCGCAGGTCCACTATCTGATCTGGATCCGGCAGACTACAGTAAACCTCGGGATAAACAGAGAGACTAATATTAGCGTAGATGCCATTCTTTGTATGATGTAACGAGTACATCAGGTGTTGTGGGAAGTGTTCCTGGTTCCGACTGACCTAGTTATAATGACAGTGACGGGGTTCTTTGAGTTTAAAGCTCAAAAAAGCACATCCATCCATTATAAATGTCCTCCACACGGCTCCGGGGGGTTAATAAAGGCCTTCTGAAGCGAATTGATGGGGTTGTGTAAGAAAAATATCCATATTTAACATGTTATAAAGTTAAATATCTAGCTGCCGCCAGACCGCCTTCCGTATTCAACTTACAAAGAAAGTGTAACGGCTCTCGCAGTTCAAAACGCTTACGCTACATCCGACGTCATCGTCGTGCCAGTTACGCTTTTTTCGTAAGTTGAATACAGAAGCCGGTCCGCTGGAAGCTAGATATTTTACTTTATAACGTATTTTTACACAAATGCATCGCTTCACTTCAGTAGGCCTTTATTAACGCCCCGGGACCAGTGTGGAGCACTTTTATAATGGATGGATGCACTTTTTTGGGCTTCAAATTTTGGGCTGCAGTTCACTGCCCATTATAAAGCTTGGAAGAGCCAGGATACTTATAAAACCTGATTGTATTTGTCTGTAAGAAGAATATCATATACACCTATGATGGCTTGAGGGTGAGTAAATCATGGGCTAATTTTAATTTCTATCACTTTAAGACTAATAAATGCTGTAGAATTATTGTTCATTTTTAGTTTATGGTGACTAATGTAGTCAACTAATGATATTTAGCTTCAACTAGTAATGCAATTTACAATAATCTGTTCCACAGAATTCTGCGAGAGAAAATGTGGGAAATCATGCACCGATTCCGTGTGGGCCTAAATAGTTATGTAAACCGTCTTAATGTGAAAAACTGGTTTCTAATGAAGCAGTGCTGTTCGCTTGTGTAGATAGTGATAGCAATTGTGTTCATCGGTTCTCTGGAAAGAATTATCTTTTGTTAAGATCGTGAAAACAAACAGCATTTAACCCTCACGCCCAAATCACCGCAGGCAGCTGAATGGAGGAAAGAGAGAGGGAGAGAAACTTCTAGATGGGACTCCATCACCCTGGCGCGTGAGATTTCACCATTATCTCGGGCGGCCTTCACAACACAGATCAAAAGCTTGTCAAGAAAAGTGCTTTTATCAGAACCTGTCCGCTTTTCCTGCTCCAAGCAGTTGAGAACGAGATTACGCTCGTTTGTTGGTGGACATCAGCTACTCGGGACCAAAGAGAAGTGGCAATCTAATGTCTGGGTTCCTTTGACCCTCGGTCTGTTTGTTAAGAGGACAGATAGATGGAGAGGGAGCAAGAGAGCAAGCTTGTCAGCATTCTAAAATTGGGTTGGGGAACAAATCAAGCCCATGTTTTTACTGCACCATATTTGCCCTTTCTGGACCAGTATAACCAAACAAGGACTTCACCCCAGGGACCGTGTCTTTAGATGAAGCTATCTGACTGTCTGAGGAAATCAAAACCAGTCTAACACATTCCACCTAGATTACTGTATATGGCCATGAAAGCAACGTCTTTAGTACGTTATTAAAGACTCAGAGTTTACTTTTCATAATTCAATAGAGGAAATCCAAACTTTTGGGAACAGCCTGCTCTAATGAATAAGGCCAACTCCTGAAGAAATAATCAAAGGAGTTTTCAGTCCTGACCAAGAACGTCTCCTCCTATTACAATTACACTCACCTAAAGGATTATTAGGACCACCTGTTCAATTTCTCATTAATGCAATTATCTAATCAACCAATCACATGGCAGTTGCTTCAATGCATTTAGGGGTGTGGTCCTGGTCAAGACAATCTCCTGAACTCCAAACTGAATGTCAGAATGGGAAAGAAAGGTGATTTAAGGAATTTTGAGCGTGGCATGGTTGTTGGTGCCAGACGGGCCAGTCTGAGTATTTCACAATCTGCTCAGTTACTGGGATTTTCACGCACAACCATTTCTAGGGTTTACAAAGAATGCTGTGAAAAGGGAAATACATCCAGAATGCGGCAGTCCTGTGGGCGAAAATGCCTTGTTGATGCTAGAGGTCAGAGGAGAATGGGCCGACTGATTCAAGCTGATAGAAGAGCAACTTTGACTGAAATAACCACTCGTTACAACCGAGGTATGCAGCAAAGCATTTGTGAAGCCACAACACGCACAACCTTGAGGCGGATGGGCTACAACAGCAGAAGACCCCACCGGGTACCACTCACCTCCACTACAAATAGGAAAAAGAGGCTACAATTTGCACGAGCTCACCAAAATTGGACAGTTGAAGACTGGAAAAATGTTGCCTGGTCTGATGAGTCTCGATTTCTGTTGAGACATTCAGATGGTAGAGTCAGAATTTGGCGTAAACAGAATGAGAATATGGATCCATCATGCCTTGTTACCACTGTGCAGGCTGGTGGTGGTGGTGTAATGGTGTGGGGGATGTTTTCTTGGCACACTTTAGGTCCCTTAGTGCCAATTGGGTATTGTTTAAATGCCACGGTCTACCTGAGCATTGTTTCTGACCATGTCCATCCCTTTATGACCACCATGTACCCATCCTCTGATGGCTACTTCCAGCAGGATAATGCACCATGTCACAAAGCTCGAATCATTTCAAATTGGTTTCTTGAACATGACAATGAGTTCACTGTACTAAAATGACCCCCACAGTCACCAGATCTCAACCCAATAGAGCATCTTTGGGATGTGGTGGAACGGGAGCTTCGTGCCCTGGATGTGCATCCCACAAATCTCCATCAACTGCAAGATGCTATCCTATCAATTTGGGCCAAGATTTCTAAAGAATGCTTTCAGCACCTTGTTGAATCAATGCCACGTAGAATTAAGGCAGTTCTGAAGGCGAAAGGGGGTCAAACACAGTATTAGTATGGTGTTCCTAATAATCCTTTAGGTGAGTGTATATCATTGAATTGCACCTTTTAGGTGCTTTATAACAATTCAAAAGTTGTCAGCGTTTTCCAAAGAGGAAACAAATCCACAAGTAGTTATTAAGTGACACAACATGCAATTCCTGTTTTTTAGCACTTTAAAGCTGTACGTTTTTGACTTTCTACAAAAACATAAAAATACCATAATATGTTTGCAGATATCAGACCTGCAAACTCCTCAGAGTAAAAAAGGTGACAGTGTCGGGGGTTGTTTTTTGTGTGATTTTAATATGCAAATGACACATTTCTGAGCGTGAAAGAGAATGACACATTTAATATTTTAAAAATAAAAGACTGACAGTAGGGGTGTAACGGTACACAAAACTGACGGTTCGGTACGTACCTCGGTTTTGAAATCACGGTTCGGTACGAGTTCGGTACAGCAGTTTTACAAAATTGCTTTTTATTTATTTTTATATTTAACAGTGGTTTACTGAAGAAGAAAAAAAGTGTCTGTCCTTGAATTAATTAAAATTATATCTAAAAGTTTATTGAAGATATTTCTGTAAATTATATAGGGAGCCCTTACTTGCACATTAATATTAAAGGTTAACAACAGAGCCCAAACTATTAGCCTAAATTCAGTTGCTATTTATTTTTAGGTATAATAATCAACACTCAAATAACACATTGTGTGCAAATATGTAAACTTCACATGAGGCAGTTTTTGCATAATCTAATTATAAAATAGTTTTTTCTCCGATTCGTTGTATATAATAATTTATATAATATAATATATAATCATTTATACACAGTGTCTGTCATTTTCATGACAGGTTTATTTAACATGCATGAAATAATCAAGACATCCATAACAGGTTAAGTAGAATATAATGACTATATAGGCTAATATAGAGCATATATTTAGTGAAAGAGCTGATTTCTCTAGTGAATATAATTCTGTGGACACTGAATGACTGTCTGAGGTAAATGTGATGCTAACATTATATGAAATTGTTTAGTTTACAAGCAGTTATATTGACGTCTTTCCGCCGTTGAAACACTGATTGAGCGATTACACATATATACATGACAGTAAGTTGAAATGTATCCTCAGCATACCTTCAGATGGTCATTCATGTTTATTCTTTAGAAAGAGATGATCGATCGCCTTCACAGATGATTGCGTTCACGCGCGTCCGCTTGAACTGTGATCAGTGACCAGTCACGCCACATAGAGCGTCAAAACGGCATTTATCGTTTGAATTTCGTGATAAAATGGACTGAATACTTAATATGTATGTGTGGGAACTCGGATTGAAGTGTGTTCCACGCTTAAAACAAGCCGACTGTGAAAAGACTGCACTCAGAAACCGTTCGGTAACGTTACACGAGTGCACCAAACCTCCGGTTCTACACGATTTACGTAAATGACCGAATTGACCAAGAAAACGGCGATTGTCGCCAAAAAGCGACAAGTTTGCAGGTGTGAGATATTTAGGAAACATGCTGAGTTCGCATATTTGTTTCTCTGAAAACCAATGCTAAAGCCATTTATTAAATTTTGAAATGTGCCTTCTGTAACGGAATGTCTCTTTTTGTTTTGGTCCTTGCGATACCGGACGTTGCCAAATTTGCCAAATTTTAATAGTATTAATAGTAATAGCATATTGCAGTATTGGAAGTATCAACTTACAGTGTGTAAGTATCCTCACCTTCCATTGTCAATTGCGCTCGTTCCTGTTGCGTGTCCTCAAACTGGCAACCCACGTGAACGTCCAGTCTGAGGAGGGGGGAGCAAACAATATTTGGAATTTGGACTGCAGTACCCATTTCAACCACTAGCTGTCATTCTCACATACTGCACCTATAATACTAATAATAATAATTTGTTAAATTTTTTAGCCCTTTCTGGGTACTCAAAGCGCTTTACATATGGAAGGAGGGAATCTCCTCAACCACCACCACCATTTAACATATCTTCATCATGATTAATAATGATGTTGTGCTGTTTTGCTCTTTGTGGCCTTGTGTTGAACATGTGTTTTACATTTTCTGTTTATTTATATTGCCAACCTCGCTGGAGATGAATTAGCCTAGAATGACTCTGGATGCCTGTTCTCTCTCTTTTTTTTTTTTTTCATTTTAGATACAAGGACTACAGAGAACCGCCATGGTCGAATGAGGCGTACCAGTTCTCTAAACAGTACTGGTCGGTTCTAGCTGCTCGATTAGGTTTCGTCATATTGTTCCAGGTAAAACCTACTTAGTTGACCATTACGCCCCAAATCTGAAATAGTTTTATCTCACCAGAAAAGCCAGAGTAAACTGACTATGAATGGAGGAACGTAAATGTAAAAGCCACATAATAGCTACCTCAGCAACATGAGACGTTCAACCACATATAAATGATGCAGCCTATGCACGTTAGGATTAATAGTCTATATGTTGGTCAGAATGTTTGCTGTAACTCATTAGAAATGCCCTGCTGTCAGCATCTGTGGGTGGAAGCTAATTCAATTGAAATGCAATTTAACAGTAAACCAAACAGTTAAAGGAATAGTTCAGTCCAAAATGAAAACTCATTCAACTCCAGTGTTGTTCCAAACTCATAAAACCAAGTTAACAGTGACCAAGGCTGTGAAGCTGCTAAAGGTGCTATAAAATGTGGAAGATTTTTAATGAATAACAAATTAAATATAGTATTTTCCACACATAAAGCTTGAATATGACTTCAAAATTCAAATGTTTAAATGTCAAATGACTATTTGTATGCAGAAAAAGGGTGTCAAAATGGTACCTTTAGGGGGACAACAGCTTGTCGCTGGGGCAGTACGCTTAAAAGGACATTTTTGTACCTTTTTTACTCCTAAAAGGTGCATATCAGTACCTTAGAGCACAAATGCGTACCTTAAGGTACTACTATGAACCTTTTTGTGGTAAAAAAGGTACAAAGATGTCCTTTTAATGGCACTGCCCCAGCGACAAGCTGTTGTACCCCTTAATGTACCATTTTGACATCCTTTTTCTCTGTGTGAAGGATGCATTCATTTGTTCTGTTCTTTTGAACTTCACACAAGAATCCAGAAATATATAAAGAAAAATATTAAGCAGCACGACTGTTACATTGATAATAATAATTGTTTCTTGAGCAGCAAATGGGCATATATTACATTTTAAAATATATATTCAATAGAAAGTAGTTTTTTAAATTATAATATTTCACAATATTACTGTTTTACTTGATTTTTGATCGGATAAATGCAGCTTGACAAAATGAAACAAAAATTATTTTCAGTAATTGCATAAAACAATTTAGTCAAAACGCATGTTGAATAATGCTCACTAACCCAACAAAGTTTTTGAATTGGATTGGCGTTTACTCTCTATAGCATGCAGTGTGAAGTATTTCACTCAGTTCCATGATAAATTTCAGCGAATGATGAACAAATTTATACTCACATGCATTCTGCATTATGTATCGTCTCTGACAGACAGCATGTTGAAGCTGCTCAGGCCGCCATTTTCCATTTCTTCTCGGAAATAGTGTGGGTTTTCTAGGAAATGCGTGAATGTAAAAAATTTCAAATCTTTCAGACCCCAAACTTTTCAACGGTAGTGTATATATAAACTGCATACGAGAAAGCTTTTTCACCATGACTATATGAGCCTTATGATCAGGAACACTATGTATTATAGACATCACTGGCAGAGCGCCAATACCTGAAATGCTGTCTGGTGTGTAAAAGATCCTCCATCTATTGAATAGAAAGATATGTCACTTGTGTGTATCATCTCCTGTGCCCCACCCATGAATGTATATATAAACTTACATGTTCTTCCCTTCCTCCAGAACCTGGTGATAACCATGAGCATGCTGGTGGCCTGGGTCATCCCGGACGTGCCCAAAAACATCAGCGAGCAGCTGAAGAAGGAGAAGACTCTTCTGGTGGACGTCTTCCTAAATGAGGAAAAGGAGAAGTTGCAGCTGATCCAGAGCCTGTTCGCCAAAGATCTGACCCAAGAACAGCAGGAGGAGATGCAGATGTCGGATCAGACCTCGCTGCCCCTTCAGCAAACCCACCCCGGACCGGTCCTTTCCGCCCCGTCCCCGGCCCCGGCCTCCACAGCTCCTCGCACCCGACCCCGAGCTGCAAGCTTCAGCCAATTCACCCGCCAGATGTCCATGTCTCCCCGCAGCGACATCACCCAGCACACAGCCGTGTGAAGGAGGTCGGGCGAGAGAAGACGAGTCAACCGGTGGAGCGTGTTTAACAGTGCCTGAGCGCTGAGTTTTGAGGATTCAGTTTGAGGCTCTGCGTTGGGAGTTTTGGGAATCAGGTGTCCGTGTTGTCACTGAACTGTATGTCTGAATGAATGCCTGTCTACAGGCTCCACGTCTGGTTAATAAAACCCTCGGATGTTCCTAGCATTTTCAGGGACATCTGACACACAAACTTGAGCTTCAGTAGGACCGCTTGCAGATGCAGTCATTCCATATGCATTGGCGTTCGTCGAGCATAGGAACACGAGCGGGTCTCACATCCTCTTGGAACGTTTTTCTCCTTGATCTGTTCTTGAACGAGGATGCTTGTCGGGACAAACTCATAAAGAGCAGCGCACGTTTGGCGACGTTGCGTAATCTGTACATGCTGTCCAAATGCAAACGGCTTTGCACACTGTCCACGAGATGTAGCATATAACGGCAAATAATAACCCTTCATTTTCTCAGGTAACAGCGTCACTGTAGGCTGTATTTGTTCTCATCAATACGACCATTGTTGGGTTAACAAAGATGCGATTAGTAAGTTAAGGTGCAAAGAACAATTTCGGTGTGGTACTGCAATGTATTCTGTGAAATGTGTGGCGTTTTGTCTTTTTAACGTCCAAGCACTCTCATAATGTAACACATTAAGGCAATATGTAATTAAACTCAAGTTTGTCAATCCATATATTTATGCTATGCCTCCTTCTGATAAGGTGCAGGGCTGTAGATTCAGATCACACAGCATTCGCTGTATTTATGATTGTGGAGCAGCTGGTCTTTTTGTGCCATGTCGACTGTAATCCTCCCATGAATTTGCCGTCACCGGTGTGGGAAGGTTGAAGGGAGGTTACTGTCATCCAGGGAGGAAACATGGATGGATGTTGTGTGCCAACATCTGGCCATCAAGTCATCATTCACTCTGCCTCATAGGACTTAATACTCATGCAAGAAGAATAAATATTTAATCCCAATTATGCGCTAGTGGATTTTCTTTCTTGCCCTCAAGGCATTGTGCTACGAGTCCCGCGGGGTCAATTCACTTGTGTTCCTGACTTCTAGCAGCTGCGCATGTTGTTTGTTGTAATACCCTGATGATTGGCACACATGCTTAACAAAGCTAGCTTTACCCGGTAGACACTGCTTCTCTATTCTCTTTTTCAGATTTACTAGGGCAGTATTTTGATCTTTTTTTGTGTTTTCACCCCAGAGCCACATTTTAATTTATCCCTGGGGTCTGGACTTTACAATTCAAGAGGATTAAGATCTTGGCATATACAATGAAGTCTATCTGTGCTTTATGATTTCATTACTCAACCAGGCTGAAAAATACACATAAATATTTGTATTTCCCACAGATTATAAAGCATAAGATGTGGGCAAAAGTTAAGCAGCTCAAATCCAGAGGACTGCTGCCATGCAACTTACCAGCCCAGCTTGAATGCCCATCTGACTTTTGACGGTTGTTTTGTTACCCCCTCCGGCCTCTACTGAGGTTGCTATGTACATATGAAAGTTGGATATGGCAGTCAGATTTGACTACTGACCCTTGATAAAAGCAGCATCCGGCAAAAGCATGCAATGTTTGAAATACTTTTTTGGAAATCAGAAATTATTACTGTGTTACAAGTGTCAAATTATTAGCAAATGTACTGATATGATTGAAGTGTACATGACTTTAAACCTACATAAACATACAAGTCAAAATCTGCTAAGGGGTAATTCAATTGAACAAATCATGTAAAAAATGTATCATCTTTAATAACAACAACTTATTGAAAATATTCAAATCAGGAATGTCAGAATTATGCGTCATGCATACAAAATGTTCGTCAAAACCAAACACGTTGAACGATGTTCACTCAGCCGATGAAGTTTTCAGTTGGATTGGCCTTTTATTCTCTTTAGCATGCAGTGTGGCGTATTTCTCTCAGTTCCCTGATCATTCCGATTCAATTTTAGCGGGTCTGAAGAACAAATTTATACTCACATGTATTATGTATTATGTACGTTATAGTCTCTGACAGACAGCTTGTTGAGGCTGCATTTTCTCCCTCTTCTCGGAAAGCGATGACGTACTCAAAACATCCGGTAGAATGGGTTTTCCAGGAAATGCGTGACTCGCCGGACCTCTGCTTCCCGTAAATGCTACCGTGTGTTGTGCATGTTATTTTTTTGATAGACATTGATATTTGAATATCACTACAATGCGAATGTTTGGATTTGAAAACAGATGGATCATAAGGTAATAATGATTTATTTCTTAGTTGGCAAGTATTCAGTGAAGTGACTGATGCCCATGAATGTGTTATATCCATGTTTTTAGTTATAATATTAGATTTTTGACGGACATGACAACATGCGTAACTATGTTTGAGACGTTCAAAATGCTTTTTGCGTAGTTCGTTACATTCATTTTATTTTGTTTCTCAGAGACTGACATTTTTGGCTTGTCCAAAACGTTATATTCAGCTGTCACTAATTCATGAATTTTTGAAAATCAAGTTTTTTACAAGGAAAGGAGTGGTTTTGATGCACAAAGTTGTCGTATATTGTTTCTTATAGCGAATATACACTCACCTAAATGATTAATAAGAACACCTGTTCAATTTCTCATTAATACAATTATCTAATCAACCAATCGCATGGCAGTTGCTTCAATGCATTTAGGGGTGTGGTCCTGGTCAAGACAATCTCCTGAACTCCAAACTGAATGTCAGAATGGGAAAGAAAGGTGATTTAAGCAATTTTGAGCGTGGCATGGTTGTTGGTGCCAGACGGGCCGGTCTGAGTATTTCACAATCTGCTCAGTTACTGGGATTTTCACACACAACCATTTCTAGGGTTTACAAAGAATGGTGTGAAAAGGGAAAAACATCCAGTATGTGGCAGTCCTGTGGGCGAAAATGCCTTGTTGATGCTAGAGGTCAGAGGAGAATGGGCCGACTGATTCAAGCTGATAGAAGAGCAACTTTGACTGAAATAACCACTCGTTACAACCGAGGTATGCAGCAAAGCATTTGTGAAGCCACAACGCGCACAACCTTGAGGCGGATGGGCTACAACAGCAGAAGACCCCACCGGGTACCACTCATCTCCACTACAAATAGGAAAAAGAGGCTACAATTTGCACAAGCTCACCAACATTGGACAGTTGAAGACTGGAAAAATGTTGCCTGGTCTGATGAGTCTCGATTTCTGTTGAGACATTCAGAGAATTTGGCGTAAACAGAATGAGAACATGGATCCATCATGCCTTGTTACCACTGTGCAGGCTGGTGGTGGTGTAATGGTGTGGGGGATGTTTTCTTGAAACACTTTAGGCCCCTTAGTGCCAATTGGGCATCGTTTAAATGCCACGGCCTACCTGAGCATTGTTTCTGACCATGTCCATCCCTTTATGACCACCATGTACCCATCCTCTGATGGTTACTTCCAGCAGGATAATGCACCATGTCACAAAGCTCGAATCATTTCAAATTGGTTTCTTGAACATGACAATGAGTTCACTGTACTAAAATGGCCCCCACAGTCACCAGAGCTTAACTAAATAGAGCATCTTTGGGATGTGGTGGAACGGGAGCTTCGTGCCCTGGATGTGCATCCCACAAATCTCCATCCACTGCAAGAAGCTATCCTATCAATTTGGGCCAAGATTTCTAAAGAATGCTTTCAGCACCTTGTTGAATCAATGCCACGTAGGTGAAAGGGGGTCAAACACAGTATTAGTATGGTGTTCCTAATAATCCTTTAGGTGAATGTATTTTATTTAAGCCAATAAAAATGCAAATCCTGTTTTAAATAATAGTGAAAATCACTTTTTAAAACTGTTGTTCCATTATTACCCCATAGCAGATTTTGACTCATATTGAAAGGACTATTTATTTCTTTATAATGAAAAATATGATAATACTTTCTCTATTTTTGAATATTACTTGCAGTATATACACTGTTATACTTTTTAAAGGGCTGAGATATCTCGCAAATTGGGCCAAATAATAATACTTCCTAAAATGAAACCATAACAATAAACATATATTATGGGAAAAAATGAAGGTATTTGTTGTAAATTCAGGCAAACAATATATAACAAAAGCAGGCTTTTAACATGCATCCATTGGCTCTGCCAATATATTTAAATCTGCAGTCAGTGTTGATGCAATACTCTTGGCTTCCTCAAACAATAAAGATGACAAGAACTGAATGAATTAAACTCTTGATGAAAATATCAAGTTCTTAATGTTTTACGGTTTAATAAGGGTTTTCAAGTGTCCTCGAGTGTCCTCTTGCACAATCGCAATCCAGCTCGCTACATTCTGCGGGCCGGAAGTGTCTTGCTGGTGCATAATCTTCCCCAAAGCCGTTCTTCATCACACACAGCAGTGATACAAGAGAAGGGACAGATTTACCTGGTAATTATGATTGGTTCTCTGTGTCTTACTGATTGGTGAGCAACTGTTCTCCATCTTGGTTATGCATAACGTCCGCCTACACGGCGCAGCATGGCCTAGTATTAGTTACATCAGTGATATTGCGGTTGTGATTGACTGCAACTTATTCTCGCTCTAGTTGAAGACACAATGCTGTGCTGGTGCATGGTGGGAGTGTGATGTCAGAGACTCAGGTTTCTGAATTAAACATCTGCACATGGAGATGAGCAAGGGACCTGGAATGAGATCTGTGACACAAACCTGAATCTCTCTCTCCCACAGGGCGTTCCTTCCTAGGGTGAGATGACGCACGGAGTGGTCACTTAAAATGCTGGAGTCAATGCATTGTTAATGTGAGAAGGATTTTTGATAAGCTTAACTGAAGCACGGCATCACTAAACTATCAGAGGACACCTGCAGAGTTTCACAATTCCCAAGCTGCGTGCGTGTTTGCTGGATAATTATTCTTTGAATGCTCATTTCCATCTTGTACTAGTCATACAATGTTTTGCTCAATGCATGTCTCGAGATTTTACGTTTAGATTCTTTATGTAGTAGTTTAACATAACACAGTGTCTAAAAGCAGAAAAGAGGCACTGTGGGTTGCATTCAGGTTCACTTCTCTTAAATGGCCTAAAGCCCTGGCTTTTATCTGGAGTCGTTACACACCGGGCTTTCACATGGTTTCAGGTGTTAGCTACACTTGAAGATCGCATCCATTGTGCGTTTCCACGGAAGCTCTGCCAATGGCACATTCCATAGTCAACTAGACTAAACCTTCAGATGACCTGATTTGTGAGTGATAGCCATTCATTTCCTGTCTCTTTCTTCTTTTCTCAGTCTAGGCTGTGTTCAGAATGGAATACTAATATTAATACTAGCTTAAACTAAATATTGCACGGAATATCATACGTGCAATGCCTACGATTTTTCAAAACTTGAGAAAATGCTAATATAAACAGTGGAACATTGTTGTCACATGATCTGATTGATAACATGTGATCCATATAATTTTTTTATTATACTGGCAGATGAAATAATAGCCCCTTTCCCACAGCATAAATCACCATAAAAGTACCTAAACGACTTTTCCGGTAAATACACAAATTCACTGTTCACACAAGCAATGGCGTTCCATATTTTTCCTGGTAAGATAGACCCGGTACGATAGGACCAAAATACAGGTAAACTCATCGGAAATGACTTTTATACGCTGAGGATGAGGACCTGGATGAGGAGAAGGACTTTAGCTTCATTTTAGTTCATTTCTTCTTCTTTTTTTGTTTTACTTCTGAGTGACGTGAGGGGATGATCCATAGACCGTAAAAAAATATGGACGACGCGTCTGAAGAAAAGGGAAGCCACAAACGTTCAAATATGGTGCTGACACCTTGCGCTGATTTGGGACCGAGTCTGCGCAGTAGTGACCTCTGCAGTAGAGAGCAGGAACGAGAGCCGCAATGTCAAAAGCCCGCCCACACTCTCGCAGATGCAGAACAATTCATTATGTCGGTATGAAATAAACAGTTATGGGAATGTAGAAATTAAAGCTAAAGCTCCAATCTCCTCCCGGAAAAAGTCAGTTGGTGCCTAAGTCAGTGACAATTTCACTCAGAGAAGCTGTCAATCTCAGCTGTCAATCATGACGCCCCCCCCCCCCCCTTTTATAGTATCAGATAATTAACTAAAACCAAACTTATTTAAAAAACGAACACTTGAAATGAAATCAGCGTGATAAAAACTGCCTAGAACGACAGAAACCATCTTTGGGGGAAATATATTTGAAGTGTAATTTGATTGTTTAGTTTCTCTCGCGTCCATTCGAATGCACGGCGGGGCGGGGGTTATGAGCTATACTGGGACCAACCACCTGGGGGCGATCGAGATGTTTTGGCTTCAGAATGCAGTTTTGCTCTTAAAAATACAAGATGCATAATAGTTACCATCGAGCTGCAGAGCTAATGAAAGGAAAGGAAAGCTGCATTCACACTACAAACGACAATGTGGCATGAACCCATTCATTTCAATGGCGAGCAGGCGATTTCCGGTGTAGTGACAAATTGTCAAATAGTCAAAATCATCTGGCGCATGTTTCCATAAAAACAATTAAAAGTATCAGAACTTACTGTAAACTGCTTTGATAGAGCTTCATGACTGGCTGAAGCAAACAATTTGAGCCTCTGACGAGAGTTCGCGGGAGTGCCACGACGCATGCGCGAGAACTGAGATTAGTAGTAGTAGAAGAAGAACACCGTAATCTCACACTCGCGCATGCGTCGTGGCACTCCCGCGAACTCTCGTCAGAGGCTCAAATTGAACAACAATAATAGTGGGATAAAGTCGTTATTTTTGTTGTTTTTCCGCTCAAAAAGTATTTTCGTCGCATGGTAGACTTAATACAGAGCCACTGTAGTCATTTGGACTCCTTAAATGACGTTTTTACTTACTATTCTGGGCCATCAAGTTTCAGTCCCTCTGAAAGCCTATGGAGGAGTGAGACAGCTCTCAGATTTCATCAAAAATATACTAAATTATGTTCCGAAGATGAACGAAGGTCTTACATGGTTGGAACAACATGAGAGTGAGTAATTACTGACTTTATTTTCAATTTTGGGTGAACTAACCCTTTAATGTGCACAGCCCCTGTAAACAAATAAACTAGGGCTGTCAAAAGATTAATCACGATTAATCACATCCAAAATAAAAGTTTGTGTTTACATAATATATTTGTGTGTACTCTGTATAATTATTATGTTTATATAAATATTCATGTATATATTTAAGAAATATTTGCATGTATATACTGTATACATTTATATAATTTATATTATATATAAATATAAATATTTTATATATAAATATAATACATTTTTCTTAAATATATATATGTTTGTGTGTGTTTTTATATATAAATAATAATTATACACAGTTCACACACATATATTATGTAAACACAAACTTTTATTTTGGATGTGATTAATCGTGATTAATCTTTTGACAGCCCTAAAATAAACATAAACCAGTAAAGACTGTGTGAAAGGGGCTAAAGACTGTTACTACCTCCAGTTCATTCCCACAATGCAATACATAAATGCTCTTTCATTTCAGAGATATAGTACACTCTAATCCCTAACGCTCAAAATACTTAATTGGTTTGAGTAGGACCAACTTAAATTAAACCAATTAATTCAGTTAAATGAACTGTTATGAGTGTTTAGAACTTTCTTTTTCTTTTGAGTTCACAGCACTGACATATTTCAAGTAAACTGAACTGTTTCATTGTTTTGAGTTTTATGAACTCATTTCCTTTAATTTAGACTAATTTAAGTTTAACTGAAACTGGGCTGGGATTTTTTTTTATTTCCCAGCATGCTTTGCCCATGGCACTCGAAAGGGAGAGTAAATGCTAAAATGAAGTGCTATATAACGTTTTTGTGCAAGAATAATGGTAAGGGGGATTTAGTAGTTATTAATGTTTTGTTATGCTAATTTAGAAGAGTTTCTGTTAATGTGGGTGTTTGGAGAGTTATACACCATCATGGTGACAAGTGGCTTTAAGTTGCTGTACTCCTTCAGTAAGTGCTATACTATTGTTAACATATTAGCACATTAGCAAGTTGGAATTTTCCGAATTCGTTTGTTATAGCTAGCAAAATATTTTGGTTGAGATAACCTGATAATTTTAAGTTAAATGTATAGATTAGTGTACTCAAATATGTCAAGTTAAGAACAATAAAAAATGTTTGAGTATACAATAGATATATTACTTAAAACTTTGAGTTTCTAACCTTAAAAATGATCATTCAACTTTTTTTCTGACAACATATTAGGTTTTACAGTGACGTAAATAACTCATTTGATTTGCAAGAACTCAAAATAAAAAAGTTAACTAACTAAATAGTTTATGTTAAAGGTCCCGTTCTTCGTGTTTTTTTGAAGCTTTGATTGTGTTTACAGTGTGCAATATAACATGCGTTCATGTTTCGCGTGTATTAAAAAACAGTATTTTTAACACAATTTACTTATCTGTACACCGCTGTTTTCACTGTCCTAAAAACGGCTGATGAGTTCCTTGTTCTATGAAGTCCCTCCTTCAGAAATACGTAACGAGTTCTGATTGTGCCAGCGGTTCCCGTGTTGTGATTTGACCGCAGCTTAGCGAACGTGGCGCGGTTCCTGTGTTGTGATTCGACAGCAGCTTAGCGCAGGTGGAAAGGTCACGCCTCTTAACGGGAGATGTATGCGCTTAATGATCTCTACAGCGTCCCTGGGAAAGCCAAACAAAGGTGATTTGACTCCGGGATGAAAATAACAGCGTCTCGACGACATGACGACAAACACACTCAAACGCACCACTTCCTTTTCTCCACGCAACACGTCCTCTTCTCCACGTGGGACAGCAACAAGACCACGCCCCCTTTTTTCGCGTATTCTTGTGGGCGGAGGTTAGTCTGTTCTACTGTTCTACTGACTGACGTAATCAATGAAGGAAGTACCAGGATGTAGTCCAAGCCGGCCGTTCGCTGTAGGCTTTGAAAGGGAACTTCTGTTAAATAAAATATCTCGCTTGGCATTGAACTTTGAGCTTTATAATTTTACAGGTATTATTTATGCTCTAACAGCAACATTACACACTAACTAAAGTTTGAACAATGGGATCACGAAGAACGGGACCTTTAATTGTTATCAAAATGTATGAGTTAGCTAACTCTGTACTTCAAGTTAGGAGCAATTAACATGCATGAGTACTACAAACTCAAAACTTGATAGTTCTGCTTACTTAAAATTGGGAACATCATTTTTTTGAGTTAGCCCAACTTATTCGGGTTTACAGTGTATGTACGCTCTACTTTGACGCCAGAAAAACCTTGTACAGTTATGAGAATGAAGGGTCATGGCCTAGAATTGCTCAAAATGAGAAAAGAACTAAAAATGAGTGCTGAATAACTCAAAACTGCTTCGAAACATTTATAATGTGCTAACTGAATCGGAAGGTGGAAGGGTGGTAAAGCTGGCAGGGAATGCTACAGGGAAAATGACTGTTTCATTTGGGATGGAATGCTTCAGGATGGTGGGATGAATTGCCTAGAACTATTTACTGGAACGCTTGTTTTGGAAAAGACTTTAGCATGTCGTGAGGAAGCATTTCACTGAAATGTATGCACATTAAGGGTGTAGAATAAATCAAAGCGGTACAGCCCAGTTATGTACGTGCAGTTTGTCCGTCATGAAATAAACACAACAGAGCACACAGAGTTGATGTAGAGCTGCTGCGTGCAGAAAGGAATTCTGGGATGTGAGGATGTGTGACACTGGAGACTGAGGCATTTTCCTGCCCTCAGGGGTCAGACATGCTGTAACATGACTCTGCTGTGTTCTTCTCCCTTAATGCTAGACCTGTACCACTGGAACCACCTGTTTCTTTCTCTTCCATCCTTTCTTTATGCGTTCTCTTTTCTCATCTATCCCCATCACCACCTTTTGTGCCGGAGATCACCGAAGATGCATAAAAGACTCGAGAATTAATTGGTTCTTGTTCTCTTTTGAATCTGAGCTCCTCTGTTTGTCCTGCTCTTTGCTCTTTACCTCAGGTCTCCCTCCTCACCGCAGAGTCATGCGATTTATTGTCCATTTATTGTCCATTTACTTATCTGCCTCAATATTACAGAGAAACATCGGACATGTGACATGCATTACGCTGTTAGTGGTGATTTATTTGCCACACAGTCAGAGAGATTATTATTTAATCATTTTTGAACATCAAAACGAGCCATAACTCAGTCGGTTAGTGACTTTGAGTTTGAAGAAGAGGTAGAAATATGAGTTGCATGCTATTCCACTTTAGGTTTAAACAGTCGAAAATTAACATGTTCAGAAGTTATCCGACCACCACACATCTGTAATATATCATATAAAGCTGTGTTAGCATTTGAAGTATTTGAATAACATTTAATAGTAAACACAGTTACAGTCTCATCAGAAGGTGCTTGACGGTCTCGTTTGCAGAACCTGGATCCAGACCCAAATCCTGAAGAACAACTTGCTTCTGAAAGTCCTGGAAATTAAACGTGAGATGCATTAATGTCTGAGATGATATATGAAGATACAACTTTAATGGACCATTTCCTCCAATGTGTTGCAATTGTGTGTTTTGTTTTAAAAACATGTTATGAAAATTTGGTGTGCATTCTTTGGTGTCTGTAGATGTAATCTGTGCAAGTCCATTGCTGCGAGTCAGGTAGGTATGGTATTGGTTAGCATACTTTGCATTAGATACGTTTAACATCTGGTCACATTCAGTCATACTGCTTTTGGGCCTCACATTTGTACCTGCTCGTGCTAGTGTTTCTGCGTGTGTGTCTGGTAAAACCTCACCCTAAATTCTCGTAGTCGGTCTAGTTTTGCACGGATGGCCTTGCGTTGCACCGTCAACTCAGCCACATGAATTTTCCACTGCTCGTCTTTCTCCTTTCACAGAAAGAAACACACAGCATGTTCATAGTTTTTGAGAGGGTCATAAACGGTGGAAAAACATGATTCTAATAATGGGTAAATTGAGCGGCATGCCATTTTGTAATAATATTAGGCTGTTGTTATGAAACCACTCATTTTGAAGATAGCATTAAGGAGCTATATTTATGTAGCAGTTTTCCTTTTAAACTCTTCAGTCCACTTATAACGTTAGTCAAGCTTGTACCAAATTTAGCCTTACATAACATTTTCCATCCTCTTTGTTTCTTAGAAATAAACTGCCTGTTTGTGCTATTGTAAAGTAGGGGCAAAAAGTGATGTCCGGAAGGGATATTTGTTTTTAATGACCCTACAAGTTCTATTAAACATCAAAATAAAATGTTTTATTTTGGAAAAATTGAAAATATTTTATATATTTTTTAAATACGAAGGAAGAACAAAACACTAAACTTGGTTAGGGTATTTTTCTGACAAACTACAGCTACTGGTATGCAAGAAAATGCATAGAAAAAGCTTACAGGTAAAATACATTGACTACAACTTAATCAGTTGTTAATATTTCGTTGGTATGTTCATACTTAATTTCGTTGGTCATGTTTCATTGTGTTATCAAATAAAACATTTGACACCAGTCCAAGCACAACTACGCAATATGCTCACAAAATCTTTAACAAATTCTTAATAGTATTTGAACAAAGGGTAAAGATGTCAATTTTCTAAAGCCGGACATCACATTTGTAGTTTTAAGACAATATTCGGTAAAACTTTACAATACGGGTGCACTAATATGAATTAATTCATGCTTAACTAATGCACAGATAATAATGAGTTAATATATGACTCATGAAGAACTAAACCATTTATTAATGATTACTGCATCAGCAACTAATGAAGATTTAAAATTATTTTTGTATTATTTATTTTTTAGCCCTGTAGTTCCATCATGAACACCAGTCTGTGAAAAACTGACGTAATGTAATATACACTATATTGCCAAATATATTGGGACACCCCTCCAAATCATTGAATTCAGGTGTTCCAATCACTTCTATGGCCACAGGTGTATTAAATCAAGCACCTAGGTATGCAGACTCTTCTACAAACATTTGTGAAAGAATGGGTCGCTCTCAGGAGCTCAGTGAATTCAAGCGTGGTATCGTGATAATTTTGTGAAATTTACTCACTACTAAATATTCCACGGTCAACTGTTAGTGGTGTTATAACAAAGTGGAAGAAATTGGGAACAACAGAAACTCAGCCACGAAGTGGTAGGCCATGTAAAATCACAGACTGCGTAATGCAAAGCGGGGGATGCAGTGGGGTAAAGCACTCCGCCACTGGACTCTAGAGCAGTGGAGATGTGTTCTCTGGAGTGACCAATCACACTTCTCTGTCTGGCAATCCGATGGATGAATCTGGGTTTGGCGGCTGCCCGGAGAACGGTACTTGCCTGACTGCATTGTGCCAAGTGTAAAGTTTGGTGGAGGGGGGATTATGGTGTGGGGTTGTTCTTCAGGGGTTGGGCTCTTAGTGAAAGGAACTCTTAATGCTTCAGCATACCAAGACATTTTGGACAATTTCATGCTCACAACTTTGTGGGAACAGTTTGGGGATGGCCCCTTCCTGTTTCAACATGACTGCGCACCAGTGCACAAAGCAAGATCCATAAAGACATGATGAGCGAGTTTGGTGTGGAGGAACTTGACTGGCCTGCACAACAGTCCTGACCTCAACCCGATCGGACAGCTTTGGGATGAATTAGAGCGAGCCAGGCCTTCTCGTCCAACATCAGTGCCTGACCTCACAAATTCGCTTCTAGAAGAATGGTTAGCAATTCCCATAAATACACCCCTAAACCTTGTGGAAAACCTTCCCAGAAGAGTTGAAGCTGCAAAGGGTGGGCCAACTCCATATTAAACCCTACGAATTAAGAATGGGATGCCATCAAAGTTCATGTGCATGTAAAGGCAGGCGTCCCAAATCTTTTGGCAATATAGTGTATGCTGTTGAAAACAAAGAATGGATTATATTTTCTTTCTCTTTGTTTTTGTTTTTTTGTCTACAATTTTTGTCATGTAATTTGGAATCCGTAACCAATTACAATTTGTTAGTAACCAAGCCAGCTCTGACTAGAGTGACAATGACTGTATAGATCTCAAAGTAGAAAGCTGGTTTGATCTTCAGCAGAAATTGCACAGCCATTAATTTCCAAATTGTCTGATGTTATTTTAAGCTTCTTAATGCTTAGAAGCAAGCCTGTGTGTCCGAGGGCCGATGCAGTGAGGTAAACCCTGATGTAGGGCTGAAGGAATGAGGCTAGGCTTGACATTTGACCTATGTAGACTTCAGCCAGATCTTCTGTGGGTGCTACTTCCCGTCTCTAATGTGATAATATAGGCCAGGGCAGTAAATGTAGCTGTACTCAGCACATGGAAGACGTTGAAACACATCGCCTTCTATTCAAACTAATAAGAGAAAAAACAGGCTGTAACACCTCTTCCCTCAGAGGACTGAAACAGTCACAGGCTGTTCTCTCCAAGCAAAACACACTAACAAATACATGGAGGGTGCGGTTCGGGGGATGTGTGGATGATAGCAGGATCAAATATTATGCACATGGGAAACAAAAGTAAGTACCTCTTCCCTGACCCTTCTGTACATTAATCAGAGGACGGACACGCTGCAAACCTGAAAACTTCGCCGGGAGACTCTGAGCAGCTGGAGAGGAAGGAAGTGAGAGTCTGTCCGTGTGTAGCCTTCAGATGTTAGAAAGGCAGAACTCAAGGCTATTCCACCGACTTCACCGATCCCACTGGGGTTTCTTCTTCAGCGAGCGGGGAGTTAAAAAAGGCGTTGCAGGAATTCCTCAAGCTGTTGAGTTTATGACAACGGCCAAGTGGACAACAACAACATGACTGTCCTTCAGTGACCTCACACTTGGCTGTTAGACTTGGACTATACTGGCAACGGACCATGTGCAGCTGGGGGCTTCATCAACTTACACAAACACAGTCCCTGAGCGTCCTGCACAACAGCTACACAGTAGCATGTGCTTTCCACTATCACATCTTGCATGCACAGTTTTAGTTTCACACTCACAGACCGCTCACAGTTCGCTCAATGATTGTTGCATGTAAAATCGCAAGCTTGGTGTGCATCAATTTTTAAAAGGGTAATAGAGCCTTTTCACACAGTTATAGTTTTGTTTTTTAAAAAATGTACTTATGGCCAACCTAATACATTTCTCAATATTTTATAGAAATGCTAGTGTGGATTCTTTCTTTAGCCAATGGGAATGCAAATATTTTTTAGTTGTTTCCGATCATCACTATTAAAGTTTACCCGACTATGATGACTTACGATACCAGAACCCTGGAAATGTGAAAAGGGTCCATAGGTTAATATTATGAAAAATTTTGAGGGGAAAATAATAATTGGATTTGCCAGTATATTCAAAAGTGCTTTTTTTGTTTTTGTTTTTATTAGCCCCGATTTTTTTATGTTTACTGTACATTTATTAATTTAGCATATGAGATAATAAAAAAGCAGTTAAGATCATTTATTATAAGAACATTAATATATGCAGTACATAATTCCAAGTATAAGCTTTGTTTATGGTTTAAATTTTAGCCACTTAAAATTGAGTCAGATACAGTAGTGGCCAAAAGTGATGTCCGCTCTATAGGAAAATCGACCTCTTCACCCTTTATTCAAATATTATTAAAATTGGTTAAAAATAGAAGTAGTCAATTGTTTTATTTGTGATAAAGCAATGAAACATGCCAAACGGTGCGGACAATATTTTTGGCGAGGCTCCCATACAAAGAAATTATGAACACATGCAAAAACAAGAGATGTTTTTTTCCCCCCATAAGCTTCTGGTTTTCTATGCATTTGTTTTGCATAGTAAAATGAAGCCTGTAGCTGTAAATAATTTCAAATGTCAAACGATTGTCAAAATTTAGTTAGATAAATACCTTAACCAAGTTTAATGTATTGTTCTTTCCTCAAAATATATAAAATATTGGTAACACTATAGTTTAGAGTCCAATTCTAACTATTAACTACAGTTGCTTATTAGCATGCATATTACTATAGGATATTGGCTGTTTATTAGTACCATAAAGCACATATTAATGTCTTATTCTGCACGACTCTCGCCTGTGAAGGCCTCCTTCCCATCCCATCTATACAGATAAACACATACGTATTCAAACAAGCTTGCCTATAGGCTGAACATGCCGTCGCCGTTTTCTCGGACTCGCCTTTTTAGGGGTTGCGAGAGGAAGATGATGGTATAGTTTCAAAACTATTTCATGGTTTGCATTCTCCGGCCACCAAATGCTGTTGCCGTGCGGATGGGGTCCGGAACGCATTGGGGGTTTTCTGTTTTAATTGAACATGGTGTTGTTTAAATGACACCAAATTAAATAACTAATCAGCTTTTACAACAGAAATGAATCAAAAACTTTTCATCAAAAACAACATGACTTTCCTATTATCACTGTAAAGCTGCTTTGAAGCAATCTGTGTTGTAAAGAGCGCTGTATAAATGAAGATGACTTGACCATATTCTACATCCCTTAATCCTACCCAATACCTAAACTATTTTACCAACTAATAATGAGCAGTAATTGGGAGTTTACCGAGGCAAAAGTGTAGTAGTGTTTAGTTAATAGTGAGAACTGAACCATAATCTGAAGTGTGACTAAAATATTAATAACATATTTAGATGGTTTAATCATTAAAAACAAAACCAATATCTCCTCCAGACATCACTTCAGGCCACTACTGTAGTAGCATGCAAAGTAAACATTGACAAGCTGAATATTTCTGTCTGAAATAATCAGTATTAGTTTTGGACGCACAACAATTGGACACTTTCCACAGATTTCTCTTAGTGTTTTCTCTTCAAATGTTCCTGGAGTCTGGCGCCAAGCTTTTTAGACTATTTTTAGTGGAATCATCTATTTACCCTGCTCCTAAATGCACACAAACAAAGCATACTGTAGTTGATTTTTTTGAAATCAGTAGGTTATCAGCCAGAAAAAGCTGATTAAAGTAGACCCGATCTGTTTTTTTTAAATACTTTTAAAGCGGAAATGATTGCATTTTACCTACATAACCTGGCCTTACAATACAAAGGTCACTTCACGTGCAGCCAAAGCTAGGAACAATGCAGACGTAATGCAATCAAGCACAATTAGCGTGACAATCTAAGTCTGATGAAGCAGGTCTGTCATCCCTGGACAGACTCAGGCTGTGGTTGGTGGAGACAGATATATTTAGTGCTATCGCTGCAGACGGCAGTGTGATAGCCTTGCGGTGACTTTTTGACATTAGTCAACATACCTTCTGCCGTTCCTCTATCTCACGTTGCTTTTCTTGTTCCAGCTGCTCTCGCTCCAGTCGACGGCGGTTCTAGCAGAACAGAGAATAACGTAAGCAATGTGTTAATAAAACAGACTTGTGGAGGTAACAAGAAAACAGGTTTACCTTTTCTTCTTGCTTTTCCTGACACTCACTCTCCAGACATGTGCTCTCCGGACTCCTATCCTGCTTCCCAAAACTGGTTAAAAAAGTGTAGTCTTCCTCTTTACAAAGATCTCGCATGCACTGAGTGGATAGTAAGACAATGCACATGAAATGAGATATTAATGTAGCTTTTTTGTGTGTTAATGGTATAACAGCTGGTCACAAGTTAAATTTGCAATCAAAGCAGTTTTGTCTTTTTTTTTTTTTTTAAATGAATCTGATCCTCATAGACATAACATGCATGAAAAAGTAGCAACATGAAAACCTTAGACATGGGAATTTGAGAAAATCTCTTCGCATGAGCCATCCTAAAAGAAACAAAGTCACATTTTTAGTCACACAGTTTTGTCACAACCATATGTTCAATTTCACTGCGTCTTAAACACAACTACTCCACAAACATAAGCCTTGTCTTTCATTCTTTCGGATGAGAATATCTCGGCCAGCTCACCTGGACTGAAGTTGTCCTGAAGTTGCGCTCTCCTTCGTCTCTGTTCGCAAACCTCATACAAATGGTAATATACTGTGACGACGTGCCAAAGACATCATAGTTATTTCTGCACAAGTCTGCTAAAAAACCCACGGTGGTGCTAATAAAACCCAGTGTCCTTTCACTTTTGATGAATTGAATTGTCCCATGTCAATATGTTTCCTTCGCACTTCTAAACGAGGTTTAGGTTCATACAGATCAACAATCAGCTTCCCTGTCTCAGACCATAATGTAGAAACCATAAGCCTGATCACAGGTCAGTATCAATGAACAGTCATCTTCTAACAAATGCAATCAGCCTGCAGAAAAACACAGAGGTCAGAGTTGTTATCTGTGATGTCATCGGACCTGTAGGAATGCATATAGGCTTCAAAACACAATTTGATGGAGATGAGTTTGACATTAAGAAGGTGGCGTGACATAGCGAGGCACTTTAGGAGAAACCAGAGACGCGAGCAGCAAACCGAACCAAGAATGCAGATCATATGATGAACGTGTCTGTTGTGGAAAAATGTATAGGTTGTAGATTTCAGCCAGTGGAAAGGTATATGGATTGTTTAACCGCTACAGCTTTCAGAGGTGCTGTGGTTTAGGTGGGAAGGTCAAGGGTTGAAACATCACTTTTGTCATCCCTTTTAAGATCTGAAACAAGTTACTGCCAGTGAGTTTATTCATTTAAACACTCCTAAAAAAAGTATTTGGACACTTATAGTTCAGTGCAATGTTGTTTTGGACCCCACTGACTTTCATTGTATGGCCAAAAACAGTTCAAATGTCTTCCTTTATATTCTACAAAAGTAAGTCATACAAGAATTTTATGATTTTCGTGCCTTACAGTTACACTTAAAATTGTATGAATGTCATTGCATTAGAAAATATCGGGGAAAAATGGCATTTAAAGACAGAACGAGCTTAAAATGAAACTGTAGATTTAGTTAAGCATTGTAAACTGTACATTTCAATTTTTAAGTACAATCAACTTGGTTGTTTAAGTAATTTCAACTTAAATTGCATTAAACTGACTTAAAAATTTAGTTGAATCTTGTATAACTTATTTTGATGAGTTAAAGCAATGTAAAAACACATTGTCATAACTTATTGATCATTTAATTTGTATCCACTAAAAATGATCAAAACACCAATTGATTAAGATAAGATGTTTCAGGAAAGTAAAGTTAGCTGCTCCTGCAGCATTTGAGCTCAGATGTCCCTTGTTTTGTTATCTAAGATTATGTGTTCACATAAAAGTGTGACTTAAGTGTCCAAATTGTCAAATATCCTTTGTTATCCTTTCACCTCATTTAACTTTTTTCAGCAGTGATATTTCAAGATCACTCCGTCTCAGGCTTTGCTCTTAAGAACACACCGCAAGAGGATTATATGCTAATTAACCATTGCCCAGAGCTATTTTCTTCCTGTGGGTTCTGGCAAACGAATGTATTTATAGGTCACTGAAGGTTGTTTAGTCCTATGCGCCTTCCCATGATTCCCCGCGTTTTAAAGAGACCATCAATGACTGGTTTGATTACACACAGATCGTCTGCGGATTCGAGGCTGGGAAACATTCTTGGGTTCTTTTCTGCTAATTTGCAAATGATTGAAATGTTTAACATGCGTATCTCTCTTTGTATTAAACCCTACAGATGACAATATCCATCGATTCCCAAAAGGACGTAATCAGCAGGAAGATTAAAAAAAAACTTTATTCAGACAAATCTCACACAGACTGCCTTTGCAGCAAAAAGAGGAGGATGTTGAAGGCCAGGTAAACAGCACTCCTTCAAGTATCAGCATGAGAAAGACATTTCGAGAGACATTGCCATTACGGTAAAAGCCTCTCTCTCTAAAAAAAAAAAAAGGGTAATGGGTACAGCCAAAAGAAACTACTTCACTAAACAACGACTGCCAAGCAGACAAGTCTTTCTTCTTTACTAAAATAAGGATTTGCCTCAATTTTGACATACCGGAGATCCTTTTCATGTCTGAATATTATTAAGAAGCATGTAGTCCTTAAAAAGAGTCTGGTGTGTTTTGGCACAGTTTCCTTTTCAACATAAAAGAGTTATCCAAGGGTTTCAGCAATGGCCGTTGGTCCATTATAAGGTCGGTTGTAGTGGTTTTAAAGCAGCAAGAATCCCACACAGTATGCATGACACCAGCAGGGCTTTTCATGACAGCATAAAATACATAGGAATGTTTCAGTTAAAGTCATCCAAGACTGAGCGCAGACAAAATCGTTTAGGGATCCTCATGTTCCAGTGTAATAATGCGTGTTACAGGAAAGGCAATGCATTTGGACAACTGTGTGGGCCATTCCCAGCAGTATCCTTCAAAGGTCCTGTGTTCAGCTTTTATCCTGTTATTTCCGCAGAGGGCCGAAAGCAAAGCGGGACGTAATCAGCCGGAATATTGAATTCGAAAAAGGTGTGTTGTATCCTTGGTGGTCTGTGGTTCTGTCAGTCTCAAAACTTCACACCCAATGCAAGCACTGAATATCCGGTGCCTTTATCCAACACCCCTCTCATGAAGCATGAAAATGCAATAAAACCATTTTAATATTGATCTTTTTATAGCCACATTGCAATAAACGATTGCATGCTAATAAAGTTTTATGTTCGGACTTGGAGGACAAAGTCTTGGCACTTCACTTCATGTAGTAATGGGTTTGGACCTCATTCGGGCTTATATTGCTTTGCTGATAGAGAAGTAAATATGTGTTGGTAACTCCAAATAACACAAATGTTGGGATCTATATGATGTTCCTCGGGGACACTTGGACAGTTTGTCCGATCAGAGGGTGACCTGGATCATGCGTCACAAAGATAAGCCTGAACAAAAGCCGGGCCGCAGCTGCCTGGCTTTTAAAAAGCTCTTCATATGACCCCAAACGTGCTGTCTATATGCCTCTGATGCTTTTCTTGGGTATATTATATTTATTGTGAAGCGGTACAAAGCATGATCTACTCTGACGTACTGTGTATTAAGTCAATTTGAGGAAGAGACTGACACGATTTGTCAAGTCATTGCCTATCGCACATCTTAGATAGCATAGAAATCTCTTCATGACTAACGATGGAGTAGGTCTCCTTATATAAACGCACAGCAGAAAAACATGGCAGGCCTTTTTATAGCCACAGCACACCGGCGAAATGCTTATCTCCTAAGATGAGTCTGACAAGAGGGAAACCCTCTTAAGGGGGAGATTACGTGTTCAAATCCCAGCTCTGCATGCATGTACATCGTCTTAAGGCAGCTTTACCTCTGTGTAAGACTACAGTGTCATTAGCAATGGCCCATTTAGTTGTCCTTTTGTTTACATGCTGCTCTTTAAAGGTGCAATAGGTGATTCTCTACAAGAAACATTTTTGTTATGCTGGTTGAAAGTCTCCTCATATCCTGATCACTATTTTACAATATATATCGTCTGTGGAAGGCGTAGGACCATAAAATGTCCGTTCAATCATTGCATTGCGTCATCAACGCGTTCTCACACGATGTGCAAACAGAGCGAGAATGGCAGGCAAACTGTATATTACTGTTACTCACTGTACTGTAAAGTTCTCTAACCGGTGAATGACACATGATGTAATTCAATAACGTTGTCTCCTGTCGTCTCGCTTCTGGCATGTGTTTTTGGAGGAGGCGTGGCTTTGGACGTCAATTTGCAGGGAGGGTGGAATTTCAATGCTAGCAGGCTAAAGTTAGCATTTCCCAGAACACATATTGCACCTTTAAGTTCGTAAAGTTGCAATTGATCATAGTGGGTGATTGAAAAGAGGCTAAAAGTGCACTAAGCTTATTTCTGGTGGTCAGATTGGACTCTGGCGGGGTGGGAGTGGCTTCTAATGAGCGTGGCTAATGGAGGAGTCTACAATGATGATATATTGCCTAAATACACTCTAAAGAAATGACACTAAAAGTGGTTATTGGCTCGTAAACATAGGGGAACCACTTTTGGTGCTATATAGCACCATATCTTAACAGGTTCTGTATATGGTAGCGGTGCTATATAGCACCTCAGTCATCCCAATGAACCGCTGAAGAACTGCTGAAGAACCGCTGAAGCACCAAGATTTGGTGCTACACAGCACTTAAAGTGTTTCCCCTATGATTACGAGTGCACCGTCTTCCTATATATAACATCTTTGTTAATACTCTAATGTCTGCTAGTTGACATGTAGTTACAAAGTTACTTATAGTTAGTCGGATGTCTGAAGTGGACCATTTTTGTTTAGAGTGTACTTTCAGAAGGCCATCTAGAATCAAAATACTGCCCAGATTGAATTTGTGAAATACTAAACCATATTTTTTACATCACTTTTTGGTCCATATATTCTGCTAGGATTGTGACTAATATTCCAATGGTTTGCTTTGTTAGTGGCATTTCGATATTTTCATGGTGTACAATACGAGTGCTTAGAAAAAATATATTTCTTAGGTATTGCATGCAGTTTCGATACACATATACTGTATGTTTACATATTTTCATACAACATCCCGACTGTGATACGTTTTCCCAGATACGAAGAGGATATACTGGCAGCCTGTTTCAGTAGAAAAACTGGTTTTCATGAACAATACTGAAGTTAATATGATATTGAGTGATCTGTGTTTTCCATTGCAACTGTTCCCAAGGTCCAGGTCTAGTGGAGTGTCCTCTGACTCTGATACGTGAGCAAGGCACAATTCAGCATGCAATGCTCCTGTAGCTTAGCGGCATTGCATGTTTTCGTAAGTCTCTCTCTCTCTCTTTTTTTTTTTTAAAGATTTTTCTTTGCAAACAACTTAAATAAATAACAAGTATATTTATACATTATACATAGACATGTATAAACTATATGCATTCCATATAACTTAAATAATAATTTATATTTATATATTTACAGGGAACAATAAAAAGACAGTGGTTGAGTTGCTGCAGTGTTTTTCATGTCCTGCGGTGTTTGCGTGAGAGCGCGCAGACGCACGAGGTGTCTATCCGTATCCAGCGCCAACCCATCTCAGAATTATACTGAGTGAGGGCGCGTACGAAAGATTGCGAGGTTTTGCACTGCGAGTTCCAGTGCCTCTGGTCAATACCCAGACAGCCGCCCTTGTGGGACTTTTCGGTGTCACATTTTGTCTCATAAAAGAACTGCTTCATGTACTTGTGGTTTGAGTTAAAGGACCCTAAAACCGTGACCCGTCGTCCTTCAATGTCTATGGCCGTGGTCTTGTCGGTCACCCACAGGCTCCTGCTGTCGCACACCGAGTACTCAGCTCTGAAGCTTTTGTGCTCGGCGTAGCGCTTCTGCCGCGTCTTGTTGCCGTCCTGGTTATTGATGAAGTCGTTCATTAGGTAGAGCGGCGGCGGTTGCAGAGGAGGTCTGTCGCTCAGGAGCACGCGTGGCGAGTTGTAACGCTTGTGCTGACGCAGCAGCTCCGACGAGATGTCCGTCACGGGCTGGTAGAAGGCTGAGCTGACATTCTCCTTGTAGTCGGTCACTGCGGGTGTGTTTGAGGTGGAGGGAGGAAGGGCACCCTCGTCCTGCTTCTGTCGACTTCGGCTGATGTCGGCCTGCAGGAGCTTTATGATGAGCGTGTTGATGGGGTCCTGCGTGGGCTGCTGCTTGTCCATCGTAGAGGCTGAGATACCATAGAGGTACGCGAGGAACATCACGTACAGCAAGATGGACATCACTAGATTCACCTGTAAGATCTGTGAAGAAACAGAAGATGCTTTTGTAAGCACATGCTGGGGCAAAACAGTTTCCTTATAGTAGCAAACAAAAGCAATCAGCTTTAGTTTGTTGGCCCCGTGACAGCACTGAATTCTCATGAATCTCACTATTGACGTTATATGACAAAAACAGTGTTACTTTTACAAAACATCTGCATTGCATCAGAGCACACAGTTAATGGGCCTGCGGTGAAAGATGGCCTGCAGTGACATGAAGTTTCCAGGGCCTCCCGTATGGCATATTTATTTGGGCACCTGCCGCATCCATTTGGCCGGTGTGTGTTTTGTTACATGACTGAGAGCAATAACATGAAACAGAAACCACAAAGTGCAAAACTCCCCAAGGTAACCTGTGTTTAAGAAGAGTCTGCTAAAGCAATGGAGTGTCATTAGCGTACATGGTATAAAATATTAGACATTGTTTAAAGTGGAATCAAGCTCTTAAAAGGAATTTTTTTATAAGTTTTATTTCTGCACTGGTATTTTTTTTCCCATGCATTTATAGTTAAAAGGGACTAGAGCTTTTCAAGAATGACTTACATTTCGGTTAGTTCCTCACACTCTTAAAAAATACAGCGTACAAAAGTCACCTTTTATGATACTTTACAATGCTTTTGAAGGATTCATATTAAAAGCATGGAAAAACCATAAAAGAAAAATAAAGCTCCATTTGTTAACATCAGTTAACTACATTAGTTAAAAGGTTAGTTCACCCAAAAATGATTTACTCACCCTCAAGCCATCCTAGTTCTGACTTTCTTCTTTCAGACGAATACAATTGGAGATATATTAAATAATGTCCTGGCTGTTCCAAGCTTTATAATGGAAGTGAATGGAGGATAAGATTGATTTTGAAGCCCAAAAAATGCATCCAACATCATAAAATATATCCACACAGCTATGGGGTGTTAATAAAGGCCTTCTGAAATGAAGCAATGCATTTGTGTGAGAAAAATATCCATATTTCAAACTTTATAAACTAAAATAACTAGCTTCCAACAGACGCCTGTATGCATCGATTTACAGTGAAAGAGTAACCCTTGACCTGACGTGTGACGTGTTGACAAAAGCGGAAGCACAGAGGATAGAGCAAAACAAAACACCGGTCATGAATTAGAAGACTAAAGCGAGATTTTTTAAAGAGAAATGTTGAAGGATTTCGATATAAGAGAAGAGGGGCTTGAGTTTGTTGCCAGCCCTAATTGTTTGAACCATGAGAGGCGTCAAAGTCGACTTGCGTAGGTCGTCTGACGGAAGCTAGTTATTTTCGTTTTTAAAGTTTAATAATATGGATATTTTTCTCACGTAAATGCATCGCTCCGCTTCAGAAGGCCTTTATTAACCCCCCAAGAGCCGTGTGGATATCTTCTATGATGGATGGATGCACTTTTTTGGGCTTCAAAATCAAACTCTCTATTCACGGACATTATAATGCTTGGATTAGTAATAACAGTGACTCCATGTCAAATAACTTCCATTAGAGTATTAGATTGTCTGCTAACAGACCTTCTACTGACTTTAAGTACCTTTGCAAGTACGTCAACTTATTCTAGTTACCTGAATACTAACACCTAACAGTCTACTACAGTATAACCAACACCAAAGTCCCTTTAAGACAAGTCATTTCACTCGTCGGCCATCTTTGAAACACCTCTTGGGCATGCAAGTGCAGCTTCTATCTCTTTGAATGGGGAAACATCAAATTCTCCAAAACTGTTCACCAAGCTTACGATTAGATTTCATTTTTGAAATCACCAATGAATTCTGACAACTACTGTCTCATAAATGTTGTTTCTAAATGCTCGAATCATGACAAAGAATTGCATTTTTCAGCCTGGACAAAGCTAATGCACATGCGTAATCCAAAGCGCTTGTCTCAGAACGCTGCCTGTTTCTATAGCAACCAGAGCATCTAATGGCATCTACACTCTAAAAAAAAAAAAAGGTTCTATATGGCAACAAAAATGGTTCTCCATCGAAATCATAGAGGAACCACTTTTGGTGCTATATACACTATATCTTAACATGTTCTGTATATGGAAGCGGTGCTATATAGCACCTTAGTCAAAGAACCGGTGAAGAACCTCTGAAGAACCGCTGAAGAACCACTGAAGCACCAAAATTGGTGCTATATAGCACTAAAAAAGGTTCCCCTATGATTACGAGCCAAGAACCATTTTTGGTGCCATATAGAACCTTTTTTTTTTTTAGTGTAAAGTGACGCAATTACTTTATTAATCAGCGATTGGCTCTTTCATTTAGAAGACGGGGCTTATTCGCCATATTGGGCATCGCCATATTGTTTCCCATTCACAAGTAATCGTGGGTGAACACCTGTATTCTTTTAACACATGATTATTGCCTTTTTTTCCAGATGTTTGTGATATTTAGTGAAGATTCTCATGCTAAATAAGGTAAGACTTGTGGTCTCCCATATAAAGCAAACAATTACAGTTAATAGCCTTTCCATTTTCCATTCAACAGTTAGCAAGCTTGGCAATTATCAGATGCATTACTTTCCTAGTATGACATGGGTCAGCTAGGCATCAGTAAAACTATGCATTCCTCCTCTGTTCTACCTGAATGACCAGACAGTGACTTGTTGCTTTCATGTTTTGTTTCAGATGAACGTCTCCATTGTGACACACTTAAAATCATATTGATAAACCAAGTTAGTATGAGCCACGGCACTCGCATCTTATTGTCAAACCCAGAGTGGTTAACACTAAACCGTCGATTATAGTGCAAAGTGCAGCAATTGAAGACTAATGATGACACTGATACAGTGAGACAGAGGTGATGCAGACAGTCAGCAGTTACAGCTGCTACATCAAAGGGCCATTTGGCAAGATGTCTAATGAAAATACATCTCAAGTGTGCTCCATGATCTTTACAATGCCCCGGGTGCTTCTATATCTTTTTTTTTTCTGAACCACATGTCTTGCCGTCGAAGAACCGCAGGGTTTGGGAGGTCTTGGCATGGTGGGTCATAATGTCATGGGATGCTCGGTTTGTTACATAAACGATTGGTTTTAAATTAGACTTTGGTGACGAAAACGAACATAAAGACTTCTTGTTCTGCAGGAATGTTTGATCTTTTATCATTTGACATTGAGTTCGGTGTAGTTCACATTATGGGCAATTATCTACATTTACATTTATGCATTTGGCAGACGCTTTTATCCAAAGCGACTTACATTGCATTCAAGATACACATTTTACATTTTGTCAGTTCTTGCTTTCCCTGGGAATCGAACCCATGACCTTGGCGTTTGAGCTACAGGAAAGCCATTGCAGGAAAGCAATTATCTAATTCGTCATTGCTGCCACAAGCGCAAGTTTGCAGCCAATTCCGCGTACTTCCAGCACTGACCTTTGTTGATTGTCCGATCTCTTTAATGGACAGGACGAGCATATGAGGGAGTGAGAATCAGAGGAGATTGTTAATCACTCCGTCCTCATTATCGGTCAATAAGCAGTGCTAATTTCACTTTTTGGCAGGGGTGATGCCTGCAATTACACATTGATGCTTCAAAAGAGGGGCGCGACAAAGTCACCTTACAGGCAGCAGCGTAGAAAATGAAACCGCAAGTTTTATTGCCTTTGCGGTTTCATTTTTCTGCCTCTGTAGTTGTTGGGTGAACGTGATTAGATTTGAGGGACAAGTTTATAGTTTATGTCAAGTTTAGGCTTACAACCAGGGTTAAGTGCTTATTGACCTCATTCCCCTCTGATTTTAGGGATACATTATGGGTACGGTTAGGTTTAAGGGTAGGGATATGGTTAGGACTAAATTTGTGGACAGGAATGTTGTTCCAGGAATCAGCAAAATATGAACATGTCTTGTATGGCAAAATCACGTTGCTAGAAGTTCACAACAACCACATTACTGAAGTTATTTAAACTGTAGTAGAATTTAGCAGGGCATCAGCGTAATTCCAGGGCAAGCTAATAAGCTAAATTTGATAAACCAAATCTAATTTTAATTTGCAGGAAAATAAGATAGACACAAAGGGATACAATTAGCACTAAATTCTCAGGCAGTAAGTCAAGAATCAAAATAAGGCCAACATACAACATCCCTGCAATAAAACTCCTTTTATGAGTATTTGTTCAAAATAAAATGTATTATTTTACCATAACAGCTCTTCAAAATGCACACAGGCTTACAAAAACCCAACTCTGACTAAAACTTAGAGTTACGTGACTATCCCAGACGGCCTGCGACAATGAATGTGTATTGATTACAGATTTGTTGCAATGTTTGTATGAATTTGCAGTGAACTACACACATACATCTCTCTGTGCGACATTCCCATGTGCACTTTAATTGAGAACAGCAAACGTTGAAATTTGCTCCGTCCTTGTCTACACTATTTGCATCTCGTACCTCATAAAACGCAAAGCCTCTGGGGAAAAGTGTACAAAAGCACAAGATTCTCTTCCCATTCGGGCTCATTCAGGTTAACACAGGGTGGAAATTTACTTGGAACTTTAGACCAGGGTTGAACAGATAATCTTCTTCATCCTCTTAAGTGCGATCAAATGCTCGGCTATGTTTGTATACGTCCATTAAGCTTTTAAAAGGGTTCTTCTTCGTTAAACTGCAAAAATTGCCCATAATGAGCAACTTGGTCACGTTAAAGTCAACTGGCTTCTATTAAAGCGTAATTTATAGCACAACAAATGATGTGATAGAAACACATGCACTCGGATCTGTTTCACCGATGTTTGAAAAGATAATCCTTTGCATCCTCTTAACTGCTCTCAAACACTTGATGTTTCTTCATGTGCGGCAAACATTGTCAGAGACCTTCTGTGAAGCATGGCTAATGCAATCCCTCGCTAAACTAACAATAGTTCATGGTTTGATCCATTCAGAGGGCCTTTTGCTCTCAAACTCACATTAAAGATCTCTGACCCTTTAAAAAAAAAGACAATTCTTTATGCGCTTTGCTCTGTCGTGTTGCATAAACGCAGGAAGTTCTTGTCTCACAGGAGCACAGATGTGCATTCATGTCTCTTCATGGATGAACAGCAGCTTAAACATTCTTCTTCAAGAAAGAGGTTTGGTAAGGGGAGATTTTTTTGTTCTCTTCTAACATCACAAATGATAGCAGATCAGCCCGAGACACTGACTCAAGCTACGCTTCTCAATTTCTATGCAAAAAAGTTGCAGTAGGCTATGCTAATGCTACTATGGAGTAGCTCACGCTCATCCAATGTAAATGTCCATGCTGGCTGTAGCTATATCCACTCAGTCCACTTCTACACATTTGAACATAAATATGCTTTTTTTTTCTTCAGTGAAACACAAAAGGAGAAATTTGAAGAATCTGTTTACAGCATACAATGACTCTAAAAAGAACAAAACACTTCTTAAGTCACATAATAGCTATGTATGACCGAAATTGAAGCCGTTTAAAAAAAACTGCACCAGTACAAATTTGTGCTGTTGAAAAGATGGGAAGGTTTCGAATGAATTGTTCTTTGTTCCTCACACAGTGTACGACTTCTGAAGACTTTTGTAACTACTTTTATTGTGCTTTATATGAACTATTGTGCGAAAGGATTACAAAAAAAAAAAAAAAAAACCTGCGTATTAGTTTGCATTTTGCAATGATATCAGGGGAGAGAACTGTTATTTTTAGGTGAACTTTTCCTTTAACTACTTATGCTCTGGGACCATTTTTGGGGATTTCTGCCTGGATTTGGCCTACCCAAATTGAAAAGCTTCCCATACCCACATACAGTCGTCTAAATACACAATTTTGGTGTCATTTTACAGGAAACCCTTTGAATTTACATAAACCACTGCTAAAAGTGATAAACATTTAAATATATGTTGTCTGGGCTGCTTAATAACCCCCCTATTTGCCCCACCACCCCACACACACATACACTTTTATTTTATTTTTTAGGTTATACATTCTTATACATTCATTTTTTAAAGTGTATAAGTCAGGCCCTGCGTGTCCCAGAATAATTGAGTGTAAATAAGTTACTTTGTGTAAAACAAATACCAAAGTGATGCATATCTCCAAAAAGTAGATATTTCAAATGCTCCTCCAGAGACATTTAAAATGTAAAGTATATATACTTGATGATGTCATTCCGGACCCTGTAGTTTAAGAAGTTAAAGTACAATTAAAAACAGAGGGAAAATGTTTTCTGCAAGTACTTTTACATTGTAACATTAACAACTCATTTTTTATGGCAATTATGTAAAAAGTTAACATATTTAAGGCTGTTTTCTAAGACATTTTTTTTTTTTTTTAACATATGTGACCCTGGACCACAAATCTGGAATCTGAGGGTGCAAAATTTGAGAAAATCGCCTTTAAAGTTGTCCAAGTGAAGTCCTTAGCAATGCATATTACAACTAATAATAAATGTTTGATACATTTACGGTAGGAAATGTTACTAAATATCTTCATGGAATATGATCTTTACTTAATATCCTAATGATTTTTGGCATAAAAGAAAAATCGATCATTTTGACCCATACAATGGATTGTTGGCTAATGCCACAAATATACCCTTATGACTATCACAAATGGTTAATGCACAATAATAGAAGTTATATAAAATAATATTTTTATTAACTTAAAGGTCTAAAGTATATTTAAGGGAGTTTTAAACAGTTTTAAACATTTTAAACAGATGAAGCAAAGACAAACTACAGTGCAAACTCTCAGTGGGCCTCAATGAATCCCTTAATGCAATTAAAGTCAGGGGGAAAAATCCATCAAGAGGCCACAATACAGTTCATGCACAAAAAAGAATGTAGGCTAAATGACTTGTTATTGGATAAAAGTTTTGCATTTGGTAACATTCCTGGTTAAAACGCCGGCAAAGTGTCGGTTACAGCGGTTTAAATCACTCAACAACCTCTTTTGCTCGACCCAAATTGAGCATGACATGAAAGTGGTGAATGATTTCCCCGGGTGACAGTTCCACACACACACAACCTCCAAACCAAACCACACCAGACTGTTTTAAGCGCCTGGAATGACACTAAGTTCATGTGATTGGCCTAGTCAGCTGATAATGGACTCTAGGTTGCTTTCTTCAGAATGCCCAAATTTGTTGACGCCCCTAATCCACTGAAATTAGGTCGGAGAAGGGAGAAGCTGTCCACGTATTTTGAATAATTAGGAAAAGTCCAAGCGGTATCAAGTTCGAAACACAAATTGCAATAAACAGAGCAATTCCAATAGGGTCCTCACACCATCTGTGCTCTGGCCCTAATGACGAGCTGTTAGGCACGTACTGTACAAGCTCACCCATTCAGGCGTGTTTTTTCCCATTTTTGCTAAGACGTAATTGATGGGCAGTGCTGATAGCTATGTTAGCACCATACGGCATATCTACTGGCTATAAAAATTATGCAATATTTGAATTCTCGATTGTATGTCGGGATGCTGCCGAATCAAGAATTGCTCTAGGAGTGGAGTGATCTTCAGCAGATCAGAGGGATATTGTTCTTAAAATCACCCTGGGTCCTGTTTACTCTAGTACTGCTCTTCCTCAGCCAAAACTGATGCGTTAAAGGCGATAGATAACAACCCAACAACCTCCTCAACGAAATGCTTTGTGTTTCATCCCAAACACAAGTGAGCATTGTTTAAAAGCGAACAAGAATATAGCCTCAGAAGTAAATTACCTCAGAAAAAGACATCAAGAAATTCCTTTCCTTTACACACAACTGACTCTCACACAAACTGTCCTGCGCAATCAGTTTGATCCAAGCAAAAAAAAGGAACTGCTTTTTATATAACCTGAGTCTTGTGATATCAATGCATGAACCTTTTCTATATTGGTAGCAGTTTCTCTTTCACTGGAAAACAAAGGTCCTGTCTATCTAGGCTCCATTGATAGTTTGATATTATGTCATTATGAAATATTGGCTAGATAATCTCAGTGAACTCTTATTCCAGGACACAGGAGCATTAGCCGTCAAAATCTGGTCCTTGATCTCCTTTAACTGGTTTAGGCCACTCGATGCACAGCTCTGCACTTGCCTCGGGATTGATCCACATAAACCGTTGTGGTTTCCTTAATTTTAGAAACACCAGTCGAGTCAAGTTTTTAATGTTGTTTATATGTCTGTGTGGTGCTTTCAGACAAACTATTTGCAAATTCTTAAGTCAACACCATTGACAATCGCTGGTGTTTCTGACGTCACAAACTACTTTGTAACCAATCACGCCACGAGGGGGGCCGGCTTTAGCATATCATTATCTATTCTCTGAAGCAGTGGAGTCTCAAGAAAAAAATGGTCTACATCCTGGTATATTTTTCTGTTTATATGAAAAATCGTGTACATTTAGCAATATAGCAGGTGAATTATGTATACAATGTATATTACGATATTACGATGAACTATATGCCTTTCTCCACTGATGTTTGTTCAAAACGTTTCTAAGGATACTGATTTTTAGAAGGCAGATGGCGAACACATTATTAGCTGTTTAATCACGTAGTCAAGCCAAAGGCTAATCATATTAATTATCGTTATGTGTCTGACGTTGTAAAGAGCGATACCACTGTGCTGTACAGTAACTTGAGTAAAAGAGCTAGAGTGAGTGGAGGTAGGGCTAATTTGCATATTCATGAATCCATGTATACTAAATGAAGCAAGGGTGTAGAGTTGCATTCAAAGCTATTATAAAAGGTGTGAATTATTTTATTCACAGGAAAAAAAAAACGTTTAAATGTAATTTGCGATCAAAGTTTTAAGGGATAAAATGATTGACTACAGAATCATTTGCATTCATATTTATACCTTGTTTTTGACTACAGTGGAAGTCCAAAACTAGTTGTGCATCAACAGAATAGCATGTCCATGCATGACAGGTGTTAATCTCCCACAGCACTGTGTCAGTGGCCACGGCATCAGGGCTTCTTCACCACCTACACAGATCATCTAAGACTGGCCAAGGAGGCTTACAACTCCCTGAGCTTTTAACTCCTAGAGGATTGGCCTGAGATTAGCAACAGCCTTCACACCACCCAATGCACCATTTAACACACCGCTCAGCCCAGCTCGCTGCGCACCTCAGTCTAGATAATAGAGATATTGGAGTTGCACCGTCAACAGGCACAGGACAATTTCAGCAAGTATTGACTAATCCGCACGTCCAGACGTTCCTGGGTCAACATATTTTGTACTGATGTATGTACATACATTCCTGTCTGAAAATGTAATGTTAACCATATCCCTCCCTCAAAATATAACCCTACCCATAACTTATCCCTAAAATCAGACGTAAACGAATAACACTGATGTAGAAGCACTTAACCCTGGTTGTAAGCCTTGACATAAACTTTAAACTTGACCCTCAAATCTGATTGGTTGATTGGAATGTTGTTCCAGGAACATGTTGCACTTGGTAAAATCAGGTTCTCCAACTAATCCACTCAATGGCCAGTTTGCAATGACAAATTGACAATTACACCAAATATGAATTTTCTACTGTATCCGTCAATATACAATACATTCAGAATCTACAGCCAGTTTCCCGTTCTTAGGGTCTTACTTTTGACAGCGATTGAAATCTTAAAATGAGCATCAGACCTCAAGCATATGCAAGGGCCATGTGTCCAACCACTGAATAGCAAGACAATCTACTGCAAATCGTTGCCCTGAGCTAACAGATATACTTTGTATACTTCAGGTCACATGGGGTTTTAACTTTTGGAAGTTTCCATTCAGGCACATGATGAACTGCTTGGCTATTGTTTGAGATCGAAACATGTGCATACATGCCACTGGAGAAATAATACTGCCTAGAAATAGTACAATGAAACGGAGAATACAATATAAAAAGGTAATAAGCCACTTTAAAAGTTGCTGCTCTTGATGCAGTGCATTGGCACATTGAAAGCACCATGCAAAATGACATGCTATCCAATGCAGCTTATGGAATGAATCAAGAGGACATGACATTATGACCCTACATATTTCTCTTGTGTTTCAGAAGAGCTACCCAAGTTGATGGACTCAGGATGGCTTAGGAGGCAGCGTGCCAGCGGAAGAAATCCACCCAGGATTTTCAAAGAAGAGCGTCTAAACTCTAATGCTGTCCAATTGCCTACAGATGTTCCCCTAAAAGAGTGTATAGACCCCCCGTCTGTCCATTTCTGAACTCCCATCTGGATTCATGCTGTGCGCTCACACATCTCGGGTTAGTTCTGAATGGTTGTGAGATGTAAGACATGACCTGCAGTGTTTGAAAACCCATCAAGTGGCTGCATGTATTGCAATCAAGAATATGTACGCAGATGCACGCTGACTTCGCCCATTACGTTCAGAAGACAAACAGTTGAGATGTTATAATTTATAGGTGTCAAAGGTTTTCAGACTTTCAATATCGTAATTAGACGAGCTGTGTAAACCGTCAGCTCAGAGTACGTATACACAAGTATTAGTTTACTCCAGTTCACATTTAGCATGTTTTATGAAGCATGCTAGCTCATGTCATGCTGTCGAAGTTCAGTGCCCCATGATGGAGTCGTTCAGTGTACGGGACGCATTGCAGCTGTTTGGCCTTCTTGGCAGCTGGTGTCAACGCCTCCCTTAACAACGTCTTTCAGTCGGCATGTGTTTCTGGAAAGTTCTGATATTCGGCCTACGCATTGAATGGTATATTCTATGACAAGTGTGAGTTAATATAATAAATGTGCATGTCAAATTAGAGTGATTACAACACCAGTAAAGGTCTAAATTGGAACTTCCCTGGAAGTTATAGTCACCATCTTGGTCTCACAAGCAGGCTTTAACAGAAGAATAATGGTTCTTTACATTATTTTCTTCGAACAAATTACCTTCCATACATTGCAACTGGTGTTGAAACATTTTCCTAAAACCAGCCATGATTACAAGCCTCTTTTAATGGCTAATTAAAAGTACAAAAACGTCAAAGTCAGGTGTCTTGGAGCCATAAAACAGACTATTACGTGAAGTCTGGGAGTCATTAGCGATTATCCTGGATTTTATAGTAAAAATAAACAGAAAACGCTCTCTGTTTGACATGAGACTGCCAAACACAACAGTTAGTGTAATTAACACATCTTGGGGTTTGTAACATGATCATGTTAGATGGTTGTTTTGATGTAATGTGATAGTCGGGTGTTTGGCAGCTGACAGCAACACTTTGTCAAGGATACAAACTACAAAAGGTGTAGCTACTTCCACTCAGCTGGGTTGATATGTCTACCGTGGCTTCATGTTTAATGCATCTCACCTCACGACACTTCCAGAACACATGTTAGAAGCCTTTTGGAAAAACTGATGTATTCTGCACATGTTCAGGCACACTTAAGACAAGACATTTTTATTTTTAGGGAAAAATGGGTCTTAAGTATATCCAGTTTCTATTTTAAATTTGAGTGCCACATGTAATCGGTCGTAATTCGATGTCATTCGAACTAGGGTCTCCAGTGTGGAAGGCCGGCACACTTACAAGAACGCTAAAGACCGCAGTATCTAGCGTCAGTCGCTAACGTGCCTCTTGAGGTCAGGGGAGTGAGGTTTACACACGCAGCTCTTACTGGCCTATGTTACACTCACTCTCATATGGGTCACGGCACCAAATGTAACCGATCCTACTTGACCGGCTCTGAGCGGGATTTGAACCGTGGTCTCCATGTGGGTGGCTGGCGTGTTAACAAGGATGTTAAAGACGCAGCATCTAGCATCCGTCGCTAGCGCACCTCGAGATCAGGGGAGTGAGGTTTAATCACGCAGCTCTTACTGGCCTATGTCCGTTAAACTCCCCTAAACCTCACTCCCACCCGGGTCACGGCACCAAACGTGACCAGTCCTACTTGACCCACTCCAAGTGGGATTCAAACCGGGGTCCCCGTTGTGGCAGGTAGGCGCGCTAACAAGGACGCTAAAAACCTTACCTTCACTACTCTCACCAGCTGGCCTCCATTAAACACACGTTGGGTTTTCCTGTTTTATGGGGACTTTCCATAGATCTAATGATGATTTTTATACTGTCAAAATGTATATTCTATCCCCTAACCCTAAACCTACCCATCACAGAAAACTTTCAGCATTTTTACATTTAAAAAAACATCACTTAGTAGGACTATAAGCCGTTTTAAACATGGGGACCAAAAAATGTCCCCACAAGGACAAGGATAGCCATCTTTGTGGGATGTGTTGTCCCCATAGCGTAGGGGGGACATAGCAGCAAAAATATTGGCAATAACCCATTTTTGTGAGGGCTGTGTGGTTATAAAATGTATAGACATCAAAAGGTTATCCAAAACCATCATTACCACAACATGTGCTGAACATTTCTGGTAAAATTTACTATTTATTGTGGAGACAGTATTGGTAAATTTTTCTGGAATAATATCTCGCTTGTGATTAAAGATGGATGCTACTGTACAAACCTCAGTACAGGATTCTCACTCTAATGCCTCTATCCATAGTAAAAGGGTAATATCAACAGCCACATATGGAAATGCACAACCAAATTCTGCTATAGTTTCTTGTCAAAACAGCATTTGCTGTTCTAGCCAGAATAGTGCAAGTAAAAGCCTAAGTATGAAAGAGATTACATGCCATGCTCCCATGTTCTGCCACACAATATCGATGCTGATAAGGTAAACACGACAGAAAATAATGGAAATGGGATTGCAAATTCTACGCTAAGATGTGCTATTTATTGATGCATTATCAATGAAAGCTCTAGCGTAAAGTTCTGCCAGGAAGATTCAATGTTACGTCACTTATCACATCCAGACCTAACCAATCATGTCCTAATCATCAGAGTATAAAAGATGGTCACTTACACACACATGTCTGAGTTCATATATGCTGAAGCCAACCACCACCAGGATAGTCCCCACCTATACCTCCCAGGGGGTCGCTGCGCCCCTGCCTTCATCTTCAGGCAGGAAATGCAGAATCTGTTACCCTCGAGACGGGAGCTACGGACGGGGCCTACGCCAAAGAAACTCTAAATATAATACTTGCTGGTCTGTTACTTCATTGTACTCATCTGGCTTCCCGAGTCTTTCTGGTAGAACTAGCTCAACCAAAGGTTTTTTTTCTATACAACAATCAATAGTGTACAATGTTAAGAGTTACTAAGAAATTCTCCATTTCTTTTAACCTGACCTTGATAAATGATGTATTTAGGCCTGGGTGCCATATGTCATTTCGATGATGGGTCTGTCGGTGCAGTGAACTGACAGCTCAGACTCTGTAACCTGTTAGCATAGCGTGCCTTCTCAAATATAAAACCAGCTAGGACACGTTTATCAAGATGAAAAATATAATTACATTTGTTATAGACAAACAACCATGCGCAATCTGTCTGCATGATTTAGCATTCGTAAGGTATTCTATAATGAGACAATCCATATATGGTCACCGTTTTGAATTTCCCAGAGTTTAAACATAGTGAAAAAAAAAAAAAAAAAAAAAGGTTTTGGGTATGAGTGACCCATGATAAAGTTGAGGAGATCCCTTGACAGCCAGCCAGCATTTTTATGCCGTTCCCATTTTACAGTGACGGAGCTACACAGAAAAATAAGGATGTGCTGGAACTGGTCCCGAACATTTACCCCCACAGTTTTTAGAGCCACTGCACTGATGAACTCAAACCACTGAAAGCAAACCACCTGGAAGTGTTTCAAAGCCGCAATAATGGACAAAATCACATAAGTGAATTGGTTCTCCTGTTGTCTAGTCTATTGTGTACAAGCAATTTTAAAAATCTTGTCTAAACGAGGTATTTTTTCACATATAATTAATGAAGAAACTGGAAACTTTGCATATAAAGTGTAATTTATTAAATTCCATGACTTCAGATTAGAGAAAATGCTGTAAATCCTCAAATAGTGCCAAGGGTTCACCACAGTCATGTCACATATTTATTTTGACACATGTTCACCAGTAAATATAAATTATTTGCCTTAACCCTTTAACCTCCTCATCAGTGAATGCCTTGTGTCAATTCCTTTATTTGACAGATGCTTGTTTCAGGAGCATGCCTGCACAAGACTTGCCTCCACACACACACAGCAGGGAAACATAAGCAGAAACACACAGGCTGGAGGAAACAGGGCTATCAAATACACAAGTTGGGGGGGACAAAATATGCCAGCAACTTCCAGTTGAGGAACAAGAAGAGCAATAACTTGAACTCACAGAAAAACCTGAAGGGCTTCGAAAGCACTGGCCAATAGCATCTCCAGCACAGATTTATGTGGATTATCTATTTTAGGGATTGTCTGCCAATCTCAGCCAGCTCTCGGAGGAAAGACGAAAGAGCAAAGTGTTTCTTCTTAGACACATTTAAGAAGATTTTAATGCATCAAATTAGTGCATCTGAAAAGCTAGATGTAAAGTTATGCATTTAAAGTTGCTTCACGCAGAGCGATACAGACAAATACGCATAAGAAGATCGTATTAAAAGTCTCCTTGAATAGGAAAAAAAAAAGTTTTCTTGGCAATCTATTGTTTTGTGCATAAAGAGAAGAGCACTCTGTGAAAGGTAAGAAGTGAATTTGCCCGTACTGGTTTTCAGTTCAGCCCGAGGCGCATAGCAGTTCAAATTCTTCCCAAATACACAAATACGCTGAAAGTTCCAAAGACGCGTTAACGCCAAAGACGCGTGTTTTTTTAATAGCATTCCAAATTACGCAGTGGTTTTTCTAGAAAACGCCTTGTTTGACAAGCACAACTTTTTCAATGGCTAATCGCACAGAAAACCGTCCTGGAGAACGAGCGCAAATGCGCACCCGTGCCAGGAGCCTTACAGATTCCCATCAAACGATACATGGAAGCAGTTGGAGCAAACAAACTTTGAAAGGATACATACCGTAATAAAGGTAACCATAGCATCGGTGAGGAAATATGCAGCAGTGCCGACATGAAGGTAATGAGTTTATAACGAATCCTTTTCGAAAGTTTCCAGCTAGAAAGCGCGCGGTGCGTGCTGAGAGTCCTACTGGAGAGTGCAGCGCGCAGACCTATCTCTCCCTCTCTCTCTCTCTCTCTCTCTCTCTCTCTCCCTCTTTATCTCAACAAGCATAATCTACTCTCCTGTGCACATCCAGCATGGACAGATGGCTTTTATAGGGTTTCTGTGCTTATCCAAAGTGATGCTGTTCTCATTAGTCAATCATGCATTGGTAACTCTAAAAACTTTAATGTTATTAATAATATTAACACGCTTTGTGCAGTACACAATGCCCAGTTAGGCACTAAATGTGAAGTGCTAGTAAACTAAACACATTGAAATGACTTATTTATATTCATACTGAATATATTGCTCTGCATTTTATGTTTTGTGATGAAGCCTGCGATGAAGATTTCTTAAGGGGAAAAAAAGTGCATCAGACGTCTCCTATGTGGATCTATGTGAGCAAAATGTTGACAAAATAACCAGTTTGAGTTGCTTTAATTCTTCATATTTGCTTGGTAACTAAAGAAACCTCCTACGAATACAAATAAAGTGCACACTTTCTCATCTACTCAAATTGGTGTAAAAACTTGTTCAAAAAGATCCTAATAACTAGGTATGGCAGCCAATTGAAGGGGAAATTTTTTTTGAAAAATTAATGCACAGTTTGAGCTCACTTAAGCGTGACTCAGCCGAGATAATCATAGTTGAGACTGTCGTAGTATATGCATATTAGAAGAGAACAAATGATTTTATAATGGGCAGGGACAGGAAACACTCAACAACCCTCAATAATCCACTTCTTTCTTCTGTTGGTTGACCCTTTGTTGGAGATGTTTGTGCAGAACGACATCGTGAGCTCTTCAAGGATATCGAGGTACCCAATTAACCGTCTGACAACAAACACACTAGGACAGTCAAATAGAAAAATAAAAGACATGTCTCTCCCATGTCTCATCCTTTCTTTTGTTTGCTCTGAACAGTCATGGTCAATAGATGATCCATGTTCATATTGTAAACCAGAACATTTAATACTGCAGGGTGTTGCATCTTTTCTAGACTGAGCCAATCACCTGAGCTGTAAATGTCATAAACTAATTACAGAACCCAGTAATTACTTGTACAGAACCATTTTTTTTGTATTATCAAAAGCCACTCAGCAGGTAAAAAGAACAACTTACCTGTTAATATTGGTGTGAACTTCCTGATATGTGAGTGTGTTTCTTCCTTTTTTTGTATGGCTATGGGACATCAAAAGAGAGAGGTTTTTGGCTAAAGGGTTGTGATGTTGCTGCATGTCTCAATGTGGGACAAATCTGCCTTTATGGCATTTTCTGTTAATGCACAGTCATGACACAACCAGTAGTTGCTCTCCCGGAAGTTGTAGCACTTCCTCAGTCTTTTCCCCAACAAGGAAGCTGATGCTCAATATTCATGAAGCAATCAGTTTAGGACATATTTGGGATGAAAAAAATATTTCACAAATGACGCCATATCCTTTTAAACCAGTCCAAGAGGAAGATACCATTGATGGAATGTGTTCTGTCATTGCTTTTTACATGATTTCAGGAACATATAGTTTTCAGGTAGCACATCACAAAGTCTGAGCTTTCCAGATGCTCAGCAATGAAGCGCCTCCGGGCAGCTATTTCAGGTATCCAAGACCAAGCCCTATCAACTTAAATAGGTGAATTCTTAAAACTGAAAAAATTCTCAAATTTCAAATCAGCAACTAAATCTGGCCTAAACTGTCCCATAAATCATGTTTCTTAAAACGCTCAATAGCATTAAAAAAAGCTTATTTGTCAGCAGCTGATTCTAACAGCAGTTGCAGTGATGCAATGACTTTACCAATCAGCGATTGGCTCTTTTATTTACAAGGCGGTCCTTATTCTCGGTAAACCTGAATAAGTTATCAAAACTCAAAATCTAACTTTTTAAGTTAAAGGTCCCGTTCTTCGTGATCCCATTGTTCAAACTTTAGTTAGTGTGTAATGTTGCTGTTAGAGCATAAATAATACCTGTAAAATTATAAAGCTCAAAGTTCAATGCCAAGCGAGATATTTTAATTAACAGAAGTTCCCTTTCAAAGCCTACAGCGAACGGCCGGCTTGAACTACATCCTGGTACTTCCTTCATTGATTACGTCAGTAGGACAGTAGAACAGACTAACCTCCGCCCACAAGAATATGCGCTAAAAAAGGGGGCGTGGTCTTGTTGCTGTCCCACGTGGAGAAGAGGAAGTGTCGCGTGGAGAAAAGGAAGTGCTGCGTTTCAGTGTGTTTGTCGCCATGTCGTCGAGACGCTGTTATTTTCATCCCGGAGTCAAATCACCTTTGTTTGGCTTTCCCAGGGACGCTGTAGAGATCATTGAGCGCATACATCTCCCGTTAAGAGACGTGACATTTCCGTACAACGTGCGCTAAGCTGCTGTCGAATCACAACACGGGAACCGCTGGCATAATCAGAACTCGTTACGTATTTCTGAAGGAGGGACTTCATAGAACAAGGAACTCATCAGCCGTTTTTAGGACACTGAAAACAGCGGTATACAGATAAGTAAATTGTGTGAAAAATACTGTGGTTTTTTACACGCGAAACATGAACACGTTATATTGCACACGGTAAACACAATCAAAGCTTCAAAAAAACACGAAGAACGGGACCTTTAAGAAATGTAAAGTTTAAGTAAGCAGAACGTGCAGATTACTTAACTCTTAACTTCAAACATTTGAGTAAGTTATTAACACAAATATTTTTAGTAGTGGAAAGTTGGCTAGCTTTAACTAGCTAATTCAATAAATGTACCTTGCCGATTGGTAACACACAATGCTGGCAATGATAGCATTAGCATAGCATAGAATTTGCTGAAAGAGTACGGCAATTTGTAACATTTAGCATATATCTGTTCTCAAACCGAGCTCATGCTCCACTCATCACTGCTAACCACCACCACCAAAAAAACCCAACAAAAAAATTCAACCTAACAAACTCTTCTAAACTAACACAGAAAAACATTAAACAATCTTCACTTTAACATTAATATTGCACAAATATTATAGAACACTTTATTTTAGCATTTACACTCCCTTTTGAGTGTCATGGCAAAGCATGCTGGGAAACAGAAATAACTTAAGATTGTCTAAATTAAAATAAATAGGTTTATAAAACTCAAAACAATTCAGATTACTTAAAACACGTCAGTTTTGTGAACTCGAAAGAAAAAGAAAGGGCTAAATTCTCATTCTCAAGTTAATTGATTGAACTAATTTGCTTAATTTGAGTTGGCTCAACTCAAATCAATTAGTTATTTTGAGCATTAGGGTTATTTTAAAATAAAACGTAATAACTTAATTTTTCTAGGTGTTACCAATTAGTTATTTTGAGCACAAGGACGGTATTATGAATGGGAGAAAGTGCACTGCACAATATGGCATGCACCGTCCTTGTATATCTAAAGACTTTGCTATAAGTAACTTTGAACCTACATGTCAACTTATCCCAGCAAGCAATTTAGTATTTAAAAAGACGTCTAATAGATAACAAGATACACTGTAGAAAGTGAACATGGGTGTAAGTTGGATTACTAGAACTACTCGAGTCTATTTACTTAGTATTTCTGCTTTCCTAACTGTAATTGATTATTGTACACTCTTTCAACTTGAACGCATAGAAATTCAGAGGTACTCAAATATCTCACGTTCACCCAAAGTATAATTTCCCTTTAAGGACCCCCGTGTCAGACACTTTAATTCATAAAAATGAATTGATGTTAATAAATATTTCTAAAGCAATTTGAGTCTTGTGTGATTGACCTAGTAAAATAAAACATAATAACTTAATTTTTCTAGGTGTTACCAATTGAAGACATTTTTTTAAGTTGACCCAACTGTAGGACAAATTAATACATTTAAGTTGGAATGCAGTGAAATTAAGTTAGGCTAATGTAAATAATAGGATTGAATGAACTCAAATAATATAAGTGCGATTGACCTAGTGAAATTAAGTTGATAAAACGTGATAATTTAAGTTGAGAAAACCTAATATTTTTTAGGTGTTACCAATTGAAGTCATTGTTTTAAGTTGATCCAACTGTTCGGTTTTTACAGTGGCTAAAAAGAGGCTAAATTTAGACTGTCAGTGAAAATGTAATAGATGTCTAACCACAGCTCAAGAAAAGACTAGTCAACAGAAACATGCCAAAGAAATGAATCCAAACACTTTGTAATCTCTGTTGACTTTGTAAATATCATACATCTTGCAAGTTATTTTGGCAAAAGCGGCAACATTTTTTTCTAGGTGTTACCAATTGAAGACATTTTTTTAAGTTGAGCCAACTGTAGGACAAATGAATACATTTAAGTTGGAATGCAGTGAAATTAAGTTAGGCTCATGTAAATAATAGGATTGAATGAACTCAAATAATATAAGTGCGATTGACCTAGTGAAATTAAGTTGATAAAACGTGATAATTTAAATTGAGAAAACCTAATATTTTTTAGGTGTTACCAATTGAAGTCATTGTTTTAAATTGATCCAACTGTCCGCTTCTTACAGTGGCTAAAAAGAGGCTAAATTTAGACTGTCAGTGAAAATGTAATAGATGTCTAACCATAGCTCAAGAACAGACTAGTCATCTAGAACATTAACATGCCAAAGAAATGGAGCCAAACACCTTGTTATCTGTGTTGACTTTGGAAATATCACACATCTTGCAAGTTATTTTGACAAAAGCGGCATGTAACCAAATGCAAGGTTATTTTGGCCAGAAGTGGGTTACTCATAGACGGACTACATCGGGTCTATAGTTAACCGAGACGGTGAAATGACGGCTATTGCTTGCTGGGATTCTTCTTACCCATCCTCCAGAACACTCACCCAAGTGTAATGCTCCTTCTCATGCTGCCCGTGACCGAGTCAGCTTTAAAGTTGTACAAAATGTCTTACAAACGAGTGAATCGGCAGCCGTCAGGTTAGGCCAGGTGGTGTGTGTGTTTTGTTTGATAGGAATGCAGGGCACACCTTACTGGCATACAGTGGGTTCTGCTAACCTCGTCGAACACAGCTACTGCTGCCTTTCAAATAGTGCCACACAAAGAGACACAATGGAGTAAGAACAATGCCGGCACCTGTGGTTGGTTAAAGGAGTTCCCTGTTGTAAGCATGCTTTTTATTTAGTTTAAATGACGGAGTACCTTTTGAGTAAATCTCCCCTCAGTTCTACAACCAAGTGTATCAAAACAGTGGCTGTTTGAGTATCTTTACGTCACCATTAAATGATGTGGCCCGTGCAAAAGTGAACTTGTTGCCAAATTAAATATTGATATACTTGCATTAACAAGCGTGATGGTCTATTTGCACTGCGTTCGTTTTGTATGTACAGTACTCGGAAAGAGATTTTAGGAATTACATGGATGAGTAATTGAGAAGCATAGAATGACTTATGTGTTAAAAGATCTGATTTCATTGTGCGGGCGCTTTGTGCTTGTTTGGCAGTCAATAAAGGATTCCTGTGAAGTCATTGCATAACTTGATTTACTCATAGAAGGCAAAACGTACATAAACAATAGCAGTGAAGTTAATGTTTCAGACCACAGGAACTTTTCTACACGTTCCTTCCTTTTCCACTTTCGTCTTTTAGACCCAGTCTGCATTCAGCACTTTCACCTGCACCTACAATGAGTCTGTTGTTTACGGTCCCGTTCGGGCATCGCTAAAGTCGCTTTTTGTCGTGATGGATGAGGTGTCTCCCACCTGGCTCCGAGGCCATCAGGGCGTTGATCTCTGCCCCTCGTCACAGTAAGCCATGGCTAGAGGGGAAGGTGGGAAAGGTGTATCAGGGAGATTGAAAGAAAGCGGAGGGGAGGAGGGAGCGCTGCTGTCGGTGTAGGTCAGATCGAGTTTCTGCCCGATTACAACCGTCACCCCGACCAACCCCAAACACGAATGCACGAATACGGTGGCGCCAAATAGAAAAGTGAAAATGTGCTGAAACATGTCGTGCACTCTTAAAAACAAATGTTACAAAAGTGTTTTGCAGCGATGCCATTTTTGGTTCCTCAAAGAACCTTTCAGTTCTTAAAAGAAGCAGTTCTTATTGCGAAGAACATTCAAATCTTTTGTACAACGGAAAGGTTCTATGGATCCATCATGGGACCATCGATGCCAATAAAGAAATGAAATACTAAGCTGGATGATGAAATTATTGAATTCTGAGAGCTGCATTATAGCTGGATCAAATTTGTGTCACAAATTTTACAACTCCCCTTTTATTGAACCGACTTGACTTTGTTTTAGAATTGCTGAAGTTTGCATCATTAATTCTGTTCATTTCCTGTTTATTACTGTGAAGCTGCAATCTGTATTGTATTAAGCGCCATATAAATAAAGGTGACTTGACTTCACCCCCCCAAAAAAAGTTGTCGTCATCGTTCCATGTATTTTAATGACATCTGACAGATTTCTGTCCCTTCATTGACCGTTTACACAATTACCACTTTGACACTTTAGAAAGTTCCAAGAACCAATGAGGTTTATTCTGGTATTACGCATCACGTTTGAGCTTCAGCAAGAACCAATGAGGTTCACTCTTGTGTTACGCATCACGTTTGAGCTTCAGCGAGAACCAATGAGGTTCACTCTCGTGTTACGCATCACGTTTGAGCTTCAGCAAGAACCAATGAGGTTAATTCTCGTGTTACGTATCACGTTTGAGCTTCAGCAAGAACCAATGAGGTTCACTCTCATGTTACGCATCACGTTTGAGCTTCAGCAAGAACCAATGAGGTTCATTCTCGTGTTACGCATCACGTTTGAGCTTCCACAAGAACCAATGAGGTTCATTCTGGTGTTACGCATCACGTTTGAGCTTCCACAAGAACCAATGAGGTTCATTCTCGTGTTACGCATCACGTTTGAGCTTCCACAAGAACCAATGAGGTTCATTCTGGTGTTACGCATCACGTTTGAGCTTCCACAAGAACCAATGAGGTTAATTCTCGTGTTACGCATCACGTTTGAGCTTCAGTAAGAACCAATGAGGTTCATTCTCGGGTTACGCAGCACGTTTGAGCTTCAGCAAGAACCAATGAGGTTCATTCTGGTGTTACGCATCACGTTTGAGCTTCAGCGAGAACCAATGAGGTTCATTCTCGTGTTACGCAGCACGTTTGAGCTTCAGCGAGAACCAATGAGGTTAATTCTCGTGTTACGCATCACGTTTGAGCTTCAGCAAGAACCAATGAGGTTCATTCTGGTGTTACGCATCACGTTTGAGCTTCAGCAAGAACCAATGAGGTTCATTCTGGTGTTACGCATCACGTTTGAGCTTCCACAAGAACCAATGAGGTTAATTCTCGTGTTACGCATCACGTTTGAGCTTCAGCAAGAACCAATGAGGTTCATTCTCGTGTTACGCATCACGTTTGAGCTTCAGCAAGAACCAATGAGGTTAATTCTCGTGTTACGCATCACGTTTGAGCTTCAGCAAGAACCAATGAGGTTCATTCTCGTGTTACGCATCACGTTTGAGCTTCAGCAAGAACCAATGAGGTTCATTCTCGTGTTACGCAGCACGTTTGAGCTTCAGCTAGAACCAATGAGGTTCATTCTCGTGTTACGCAGCACGTTTGAGCTTCAGCAAGAACCAATGAGGTTAATTCTCGTGTTACGCATCATGTTTGAGCTTCAGCAAGAACCAATGAGGTTCATTCTGGTGTTACGCATCACGTTTGAGCTTCAGCAAGAACCAATGAGGTTCATTCTGGTGTTACGCATCACGTTTGAGCTTCCACAAGAACCAATGAGGTTCATTCTGGTGTTACGCATCACGTTTGAGCTTCCACAAGAACCAATGAGGTTAATTCTCGTGTTACGCATCACGTTTGAGTTTCAGCAAGAACCAATGAGGTTCATTCTCGTGTTACGCATCACGTTTGAGCTTCAGCAAGAACCAATGAGGTTCATTCTCGTGTTACGCATCACGTTTGAGCTTCCGCGAGAACCAATGAGGTTAATTCTCGTGTTACGCATCACGTTTGAGCTTCAGCAAGAACCAATGAGGTTCATTCTCGTGTTGCGCAGCACGTTTGAGCTTCAGCAAGAACCAATGAGGTTCATTCTTGTGTTACGCATCACGTTTGAGCTTCAGCAAGAACCAATGAGGTTCATTCTCGTGTTACGCCGCAAGTTTGAGCTTCAGCAAGAACCAATGAGGTTCATTCTCGTGTTACGCATCACGTTTGAGCTTCCGCAAGAACCAATGAGGTTTGTTCTCTTGCGCCAAGCAGGTTCGGTTAAGCTTCTGCTTACGTTTGCTGATCAATGTTTATATGTGAATAACAGCTTAAATTAATTGTGTTCTCTTCAGAAAATTTGGACGAAACCGCTCAATTCATTTGGATCATAGATTAACTTTTTGAAGCATCAAAGTGGAAGTTGCGTGGACTGTCAATGGATGGACAGAAATCTCTCAGATTTCATTTAAAATATCTTTGTGTTTTGAAGATGAACAAAAGTCTCATGGGTTTGGAATGACCTGAGGGCATCATTGATGACAATATTTTCATTTTTGGTTGAACCTAACACTTTTTAACATATTTTTAAGTGTATTAAAGTTTAAACGTGTTGAAGTGCAGCTCGGCTGTGGAAATGGCTTTGGCTGATGGACTGGGCCTCCCAGTTCCTGCCTCCTCACATTTATTTACTTTGTTCTCACACTTAGGCGTTCACTGGTGGTCTTTCCTCCTCTCTCCCTGACTTGTATCCTGTGGAAGTGTTGAATCTTTGCTGTACTGTTTCTCTTCCCTTGGGTCCCGTACCGCTTCTCCTCCCTTTTTACATCAAGCCTCTTAAGCATCCACGCTCTATTGCTGCTTTGAGTCAACTCTTCCTTCTCGCTTTGTCTTTTAAAGTGTTTCTGTTCAAACGGACCCGACCGCTGTGTTCACGCAAACACCAGGGAGTTCTCGCTGGGTCCAAACCGCAGAGGGGTTGCAGACAGGGCCTCCCTTGTGCTCTTTGTGCGGCGAATCCGACAGCGCAGACCACTGACCTGAAAAGTGAGCCAGGGAGTGCAGCGTAACTCAAGGCCCGGGGTTCAGCTTACCTGCTGGGCTGCTGTGAGAGCGGAGCGGAGTGCTCTCTCCGCAGGGTTAGATTGCCCATTGAGATAAGGGCCAAATACCATACGAGAGTTGTTAAGCAATACTGCTACAACACAAGAGACAGATAACACGGCGGTCAGAACCCGCTGGGGAATGTTAGCTCGCTGTGTTAAGCGGCACTGAAATTGCATCGAGCCTGCAGAGGGGGTTTTCCATTTGCCTCTTTCAAAAGAGTCTTATTGTTGTCAAGTGCCATGTCTGAATATAAAGTCAGTACACTATAGAGCCAGCACGTTATATAATAATTCAAAGCCAATTGAGCAAAAAAAATTATCAGCCTATTCAAGTGTATATTCCAATAATGTTCAAATTAGCGCTGTCAAATCCATTATTCACATCCAAAATAAAAGTTTGTGTTGACATAATACATGTGCATGTGTACTTTGTATAATTATTAAGTATATATAAATACACACACATGCATGTTTATATTTAAGAAAAAATATATAAATTTATGTATAAAATATTTACATCGATCAGGCATATGTTAGCAGCAGATCCTTTAATTACTGCAAGTTGCGAGGTGGGGCCTCCATGGATTGGACTTGTTTGTTCAGCACATCCCACAGATGCTCGATTGGATTGAGATCTGGGGAATTTGGAGACCAAGTCAACACGTCAAACTTTTTGTTGTGCTCCTCAAACCATTCCTGAACCATTTGTGCTTTGTGTCAGGGCGCATTATCTGCTGAAAGAGCCACAGCCACCAGGGAATACCATTTCCATGAAAGGGTGTACATGGTCTGCAACAATGCTTAGGTAGGTGGTACGTGTCAAAGTAGCATCCACATGGATGGCAGGATCCAAGGTTTCCCAGCAGAACATTGCCCAAAGCATCACACTGCCTCCGCTGGCTTGTCTTCTTTCCATAGTGCATCCTGTGCCATGTGTTCTCCAGGTAAGTGATGCACACGCACATGGCCATCCACGTGATGTAAAAGAAAACGTGATTCATCAGACCAGGCCACCTTCCATTTCTCTGTGGTCCAGCTCTGATGCTCACGTGCCACTGTTGGTGCTTTCAGCGGTGGACAGGGGTCAGCATGGGCACCCTGACCGGTCTGCGGCTATGTAGCCCCATACGCAACAAACTGTGATGCTTTGTGTATTCTGACACTTTTCTATCAGAACCAGCATTAACTTCTTGAGCAGTTTGAGCTCCAGTAGCTCGTCTGTTGATCGGACAACACAGGCCAGCCTTCGCTCCCCACGTGCATCAATGAGCCTTGGCCGCTCATGACCCTGCCGCCAGTTCATCCCTATTCCTTCCTTGGAGCACTTTTGATAGAGACTGACCACTGCAGACCGGGAACACCCCACAAGAGCTGCAGTTTTGGAGATGCTCTGACCCAGTCGTCTAGCCATCACAATTTGGCCCTTGTCAAACTCGCTCAAATCCTTACGCTTGTCAATTTTTCTTGCTTCTAACACATCAACTTTGAGGACAAAATGTTCACTCGCTGCCTAATATATCCCACCCACTAACAGGTGCTGTGATGAAGAGATAATCAGTGTTATTCACTTCACCTCATAACGTTATGCCTGATCGATGTATATATAATATAAATTATATAAATATATATATACAGTATATATACACACACACACACACACACACACACACGCAAATATTTCTAAATATATATATGAATATAGTATATATACATAATTATACACAGTACACACAGAAATGCAGTTCAATAATTGGATGAATGTATATATGAATGTAATCCGTTGTGAAGAAGGCTCATCAGCGCCTTTTCTTCCTGCGACGGCTGAGGAGGTTTGGAATGAACCGCCACATCCTCACACGCTTCTACAGCAGCACCATAGAGAGCCTGCTGACTGGCTGCATCACCACCTGGTACGGCAACAGTACTCCAGGACATTTACGCCAGGCGGTGTGTGAAGAGAGCTCAGAGGATCATCAGAGACTCTAGCCACCCGAACCATGGGCTGCTCTCACTGCTGCCATCAGGCAGACGGTACCGCAGCATCAGAACACGCACCAGCCGACTCCAGAACAGCTTCTTCCCACAAGCAATCAGACTACTTAACTCCTGATCCATCAGGATCATAACACACACTGGACAGAATATCACTCAGCACAACCCACTGTAGATACACACACATTATATACACATTTATTTATCATACAGCATCTATTGCACTTTGGATTTCAATTTGTGAATAATATTGTATACTATACATTGTATATTATTATTATTATAGCGTAATGTATATTGTTTAGTTTATGTTTAGTGTATATTGTTTAAAGTATATGTATATTGTAAGTATGTGTATATTGTTTAAAGCTGTGAGAACTACACTCACTTTGTGTAAATTATTTATTGTTTATTGTAGTGTATACTGTGCTGTGAGTAATTGTGTGCGCATCAGATGTGTAATCTGTTGTTGCTTAAATGTTGTACATGTCATGTCATGACTACTATGTTGCTCGGACTGCACCTAAGAATTTCACCTACTGTTGCACTTGTGCATATGGAAGAGTGACAATAAAGTGATTTGATTTGATTTGATTTGTCATGTGACTTACAGCCGTAACTCGTGTCACTTCACTACCATTCACAAATCCTCTCCTGTGGCCTCATAGTTTCCAATGGATGTGCACTTTGGAAGTAGTAGGTCATCCTGGTACTAGTCATACTGTGAATTTGGACACATACTGTTTTTTGCCTGCTACATAGAAAAGTATGCATATTTGGATGCAGCCACTGTAACAGGTGAGTCATTGAATTATTCAATCAACCAATTCGTTCAAAAACACAATTTCATCCAAGGATGAAAAAGCACAGGTTTGCTTTTGGAGGCTAAATGGTTCATTTTGCTTTGACTTTTAAACGATTTTTGCTGGCAAGCAATTTATAATCGAACTACACTGGCCATGCTGTGGTGGCACTGAATACTCTATGCACTATTTTAGTATGGTATTTCATGAGCAGAAGAACGCACATGCAAGAACCATTAATGGAACCAAATTTAATTCAAAGTAGTATTTTAAAAGAACCTAGTCATAACAAATTGTGTTGTTACCATGTTTTGCCTTTATAGGATACATATATTTTGAAGCGTGCATCTTTTTTTAGTTGTTTTTGGGTGTGCATGGCATGCTTCACATGATTTACTTTACCTACAGGTGTAAGTAAACCAGGAATCTGCACTGGCACAACTCCACAGAAAGATGTCCTTAGAATTATTGACATTGTGCACTTTATCCCTAGTTTCTGAAATATTTAGATACATTTAATTGTCCTCTCCGCTATTAGTACAGTAATCTCAGCTTCGTTTAGTACATTTTACCATGTTGAATGCAGCATTCTTCTGATTTTCCTCCCTAAATAATAGCATGTTTGAAATCGTACACCCTTGAAATGAAATTGCGCTCTTTCTGATGAAGATTTCAATTAAATAGATGCATTTACTCAAATGTGAAATCACATTACCAGATGTTCTGAAAACCATTGTTAATGTATTTAAAAGTAAATATCACTCAATAAAATAAATATCTGCACCAAATTAGGTTTATTTTCAACACTTACGTAAAGAGTAATCATCTGTAAGGTTTTGCTTCCTGTCCTAGAGCAATTTAATCAGCGTGTGGACAATATAGCAGCGGTCACCTTGGTAGCAATGTCATTAAAAACCACCATATATGTTGCTTTTGCACTTATGCAACACTGATAATCTGACACAGGTGAGCCCGTGACCGTCCGTCGGTTCAGGAGAGGTCATCTCAATCGAGACGGGGAGTGTTATCTTAAACACTAATCAACCGTCACAGGATTGTCTAGAATTGTACCTTTAAGGTACATGACATAGTTCCTGATGCTTTTACAAATTAGTGTCAGGCTGTTAAACAGTGAGCAAGTAAATTTCCACAGCACCCGTTTGCTAAATAAATAAAGCTTATTGTCAGTTTTAAGTAGGCGAGGTGTGTAACCGTATGGTTTGGTGTCATATATACTCCACATGGTGGGCAAGTGGGTCTTTACCTGGACTTGACAGGCAAGAGCAATTCCACGAAACATAATCTGAGGATCAAAGCTTGTCCTAGTCCACTCTGTGGTCAGAACGTTCATGATGCTTTCCAAACTGCCATATAGGGTCGTCTTTAAGAGCTTCAAGTTTCAACTCAGTTCAAAGTTGGAGTTCTTGTGATTCACTACGTCTTAGAAACGTTTGGCATGCATCAGGATTACATTTCATGTCTTTTTGCCCTCAGGTGTTTAGATGGTTCACAGCGTGCCCACATTAGACTGGGAGTGACTATAATTCCAAGTTGACTGATTGTGTGCAGAAGTATGCATACTAACTATGCATGCTAAACAATCGAACAGAGACCGATCAGGTGTCGTCTTATGGTGCGAGCACATATGTTCTAGCAAATGACCTGAACACGAGGCTGCTCCTCTATGCAGGAGTGGCTGCCATTGCATTTGGCTACAAAGCCAAGTGTGGAAACTTGAACACAGATAATTATAGATTGTGGCAGGTGCAGACTCTGCAAAATAAACTGAACTGTCTGCCTGCTCCAACTTATCATTAGTTGGATTTTGCCAGGGCAAAACCATCAAGACATTAAATGGGCCTATAACAACAGCTACTGTCTGCTGGATTTGCCGCAACTGCCAAATCACACTTTACAACTTGCAAGTTTGTTTTAAACAGAGGTGCAAAGAGTACCTGAAAACCACGAGAGTAAAAGTACAGATACCTTACAGAGAAAATGACTCCATTATAGGGCCGATTTCTTTCACCAATATTGCATTACAATATTTGACAAAATAGGCAACATAATAAGTAAAGGTGTAACAAAATGTTCATTGCAGGGTTACCTATTAACATACAGGCAGCCTATTACTATAAATCATTAGAAAGTTCTAAGGATCTATTATAAAATATATTATTATTATAAAAATCTGGCAATAATTAAGGATAATAAAGAGGTATGCACAATCAAAAAACAAGTCTATGACTCTAATATTAAATATGAGCCTCTTATGCATAAAAAACTCATGTACACTGAAGGAAAACGTATTAATTATCACATACATTTCTTTAGAGAGAAGTCTTATATTTACTATTTTTTTCTTAACCCAAAATATGACGGAGTGATCATTACGGAGTGATAAACATAGAAGTCGACCGATATGTGTTTTTCAGGGTCGATGGCGATACCGATTATTAGCGATCAAGTAGACCGATAGCCAATATTTTGAACCATTCGCACACTTAAGCTTTATGTTAGGAGACACAAAGGAGGCCTAATCCATATGGATTTCTGGATATAATGGCCAAAGATGGTTGGTGGTTGTTTTTTTGGGGGTAAAGGAGGATGAGATGCTTGGTCGAATTTTTACAGATGCTCAGAGAGTAACATTTCCTATATGGTATTAAAATTGTGATGTGAATGAAAGTCGCGTTGTAGAGTTACAGTATGTTGAGACGGAGGCGCCAGAACTGCAACTGATAGAATGCACTGTAGCACAATACTGCGATATTTCCTCAAAAGCAGATCGTGGAGACAGCAATCGTTTAGCAACTTCAGTGTAGTGATTTATTGCAGCTTCAGCAATGCCTGCTGCTGCCTTACCATTGAAAGACAACTGCTGTGTGATCACTGAAGCAGCTCCAGTTAGCAAGTGCTTTCGGTGTGAGAGTGCAAAATGTTCAGTGCCTTCAGCCTACCGTGTTGATTGGCTGGACTCGTGACTCCCAACAAATAAGACGGGTGGTGGGTTGGCATTGGTCTAGGCCACAGAGTGGGGCGTTCCGATAGACGCGGCTGCATCAGAGCCAAATAGCAAATTTCAAAATTGTATTCTTTTTTTGCCAAAATCAGTTATGAAAGTGACCGATAAACATAAAAATGCTTAATACTGGTGCTTAATGTCGACCTCTAATAAACACACATCTGTTTCATTCATACTGGAAGCCAGAGGGCATCCTCGAGCAGAAACTCCACATATCCCTTAGAGAAGTAAAATAATGATGTTTTCAGGAAATCCCTAATGTGAAGCTAGTGCTGTAGCTGAATAAAAAGATGAAGATTTGATTAAACATTAAGACAATAAACACACGACTGCGATAATATGGTGTATTTGAGTTATTCAAGCATTCTTGAATAAAGTATATTTATAATGCAATGCTAATCAACATAACTTTTATCACTGAATAGAATACTATATAATCTGCCTCATTCTGTGATAAGAAGCCACATCAACTCACAAAAGGAAATTTCAAACACTCAACTGATGATATGAGGTGAGAAAGTATTTTACTGGACAAGAGGTTTATAAACACTTTGCATTATAAATTTGGAAAGATGGTTGACACATGTTGCTTTTTCAAATGCACGTTATAAGCGACTCATGATGTCATGACTAAGCGATTTCATAATCATACGAAGCCAAATCGCAATTTCGGTTCGATTTCGATTAATCGCGCAGCCCTACAATTACAAGTCACCAATTCCAATAAGACTTGAGTAAAAGTTAAGGCTCATTCACACCACTGAAAAGAACTATAAAGATGACGATAAAGATATAGTTCTTAAATCGTTCTCAATATTAAAGAATAGCTGAGTCCAGAATTTATACTTTTATTTAGTCGATAAAACACTTCCGCAAAAGATACACCTGTGCATCCTCGCTCATGACTCCTCAGGAGTCTCCTCACTCCTCTAAATTAGAGAGTTAAATTAGAGATTGAGATGTCCTACAAGATGGCTGAGCTCCATCGGTTTCCGGGTCATAGGATGGAGGACGGAGGAGCGAGGAAACGAAAAGGGTTATTGAGAAGCACCCAATGTGTAATTGCATTACTCATCGCAAATGCATTGGAGTACAAAGTCCATTTACTTATTAAAAATGTAGTCAAGCAGAGAGTAAAAGTTACTAATATCTTTGAAACTCAGTAAAACTACAAAGTAGCCAAAAAGAAAAAGTACAGTAACTAATTATGTTCAATTCAATTCAATTCAAATGTATTTGTATAGCGCTTTTCACAATACACATTGTTTCAAAGCAGCTTTACAGAAAGTGCATTTCATAGATGAACAGTAAAAATGTTAGAAAGACCATGTTAAAGGGTTAGTTCACCCAAAATTGAAAATTCTGTCAGTAATTACTCACCCTCATGTTGTTCCAACCATGTAAGACCTTCGTTCATCTTCGGAACATAATTTAGTATATTTTTGATGAAATCTGAGAGCTGTCTCACTCCTCCATAGGCTTTCAGAGGGACTGAAAATACTTTTTGAGCGGAAAAACAACAAAAATAACGACTTTATCCCACTATTATTGTTCAATTTGAGCCTCTGACGAGAGTTCGCGGGAGTGCCACGACGCATGCGCGAGTGGCACTCCCGCGAACTCTCGTCAGAGAGTATATAGTTCGCGGGAGTGCCACGACGCATGCGCAAGAACTTGCGCATGCGTCGTGGCACTCCCGCGAACTCTCGTCAGAGAGTATATAGTGGGATAAATAGTGGGATAAAGTCGTTATTTTTGTTGTTTTTCCGCTCAAAAAGTATTTTCGTCGCATGATAGACTTAATACAGAGCCACTGTAGTCATTTGGACTCCTTAAATGACGTTTTTACTTACTATTCTGGGCCATCAAGTTTCAGTCCCTCTGAAAGCCTATGGAGGAGTGAGACAGCTCTCAGATTTCATCAAAAATATACTAAATTATGTTCCGAAGATGAACGAAGGTCTTACATGGTTGGAACAACATGAGGGTGAGTAATTACTGACAGAATTTTCAATTTTGGGTGAACTAACCCTTTAAAGAATAATGTTCGAAAAAGTTAATCAATCGTGTATTAATTTAGGCCATAACAACGCTGGCGTTGAGTCGTCTCTTCACTGGCGTGGAGTCGTCTCATCACAGGTGTTGGGGCATCCGAAGTCTCCATGAGAGGCTGGATACAAACTGGAGCTGACGAACTATTTACCTCAGGACTAGTGTCCCGAGATAACAACAGAAAAGCAGATGGGAAATAATTAGCGTAGCTGCTGTTCAGAATATTATATTAATGCTTTTGTTCCGATTTAACTGTAGTATAAAAGGTCATTATAATGTGAATGCTTGGCTAAAGAGATGCGTCTTTAATCTAGTTTTAAACTGGGACAGCGAGTCTGAACCTCGAACAATATCAGGCAGACTATTCCAGAGTTTAGGAGCCAAATGTGAAAAAGCCCTCCCTCCTTTAGTGGACTTATAGCCTAGGAATGACCAGAAGCCTAGAGTTTAGTGACCTTAAAGAGCGCGATGGATTGTAGGGCGATAGAAGATCCGTTAGATACACTGGAGCTAAACCATTTAGGGCTTTATAGGTCAGTAGCAATACTTTGTAATTGATACGGAACTTAATAGGTAACCAGTGTAGAGATGATAAAATTGGTGTTATATGATCATATTTTCTTGACCTAGTAAGAACTCTAGCTGCTGCGTTTTGGACTAACTGTAGTTTGTTTATTGAGGATGCAGGACAACCAGTAATCTAATCTCGAGGTCATGAATGCATGAACTAACTTTTCTGCATCAGAAATAGATAGCATGTTACGTAGCTTAGCAATGTTTCTAAGGTGGAAAAATGCCGTTCTTGTAACATATGAAATATGATTTTCGAATGACAAGTTGCGGTCTAATACAACACCCAGGTCTTTTACTGTAGTGGATAAAGTGACAGGACATCCTTCCAAGGTAAAATTGTATTGTGAGAGGTTTTGTGGGCAGTTTTTTGGACCAATAAGTAATACCTCCGTTTTATCTGAATTTAATAGCAGAAAATTACACGTCATCCAGTATTTAATATCTTCAACACACGCTGTCAGTTTAGATAATTTAGCGTTTTCATCCGGTCGTGATGAAATATATAATTGAGTGTCATCAGCATAACAGTGGAAATTAATTCCATGTTTTCTTATAATATTACCAAGTGGCAGCATATATATTGAAAATAGCAGATGTGTACTCAAATACTTTACACCTCTGGCTTTAAACGAGTTTTAACTTGAAATTTATATGGCACCATATACATTTTGTTTTATTTCTTACATTACATCTGACTGTTGCATAAAAAGCAGCTTGACATTGAATTAAATTGCTTTGGATGTTAAAATATTTTCTCTCCTCACATGCGGCATTAGGGAATAAATCATTTTTGCAGCTTGATTTCTATACATGCTACTTTTACAAAATGGTATAATGTGATTCCTCATGACAAAACCCCTTTAAACTCAAAGAAAAGTCAAGAGGGAGATTTGTCTGTTGGAGTGGTACTTCATGAAGATAATCTTGTGTTTAATTCACAGTCAGTCAGTAGCCACAAAGGCAAGTGTTTATGTTGGAACTTGAGCTGAAAGTTTATTTCAACACCCACATATGAAGGAATGTCATGCGACAGCCAGCGAGGTTTAATTTTATTGTATCTTTGTAGCTCAATGCCAAGAGCAGTAGGCAGTTTCAAACCACAAATCAACACTTCTAATATGCAAGTGCAGGCTTAAACTGGAGATTCATTTTTAGACATTAGCCATTTCTCATGCAGAGGCATCCCGTCAGTTGTCAGGTGCCCCTTTTTTTTTTTTTTTTTTACCACAGATGCCCGATAATCCAGCGGATGGCATTGAGGGTGAAAGGAAGACCTTGTGTGACAGCAGTGACACCAGGATCGATGGGCTGAATCAGAGGTTATAGCTGACTCGGATATTATCAGCGTGTGACGTATGGTAAACTGCGTCATCATCTTTGTCCGTCCTCTTTAATGAGCTTTATTTTAGGAGACACAAAGGAGGCCTAATCCATAAGGCTTTCTGGATATAACGGCCAAAGATGGTTGGTGATTGTTTTTTGTTTTTTTTGTTTTTAGTAAAGGAGGATGAGATGCTTGGTCTGAATTTCTAGTTAACATTTCCTAGATTGTATTAACTTAAACAAAGGGTGAACAAAGTTGATGGAAAAAGCTTCCAAAAAAGGTTTTAAATGTTCCAAAAGGTAGTTTTCAAACAAAGGAAACACAGATTTTGGTTCTAAAAAGAACCTTCTTAAAAGAACCATTTGAAAAGAACCAACTGAAGAATAATTTAATAATTTAAAGAACCATAAAGAACTTTTGATGATCCATTAAAGGTTAAGCCTGGAACACACCAAACCGACGGTCAGCCGTCGGGCAGTTTTTGCGCGTCAGCCAAATAAGTTTTCTCTGTGTGTTCCGCACCGTTGGCTGACGTTGGTCCTCGTTGTCTATTTTTCAGCAGCATCGCTTGTCGGTCAGTCGGGCCATCTGATCATTTTGATTGGCTGTTCAGCTAGCAAACAAGTGCAAAAAAACAGAAGTGATCGTCTGTGGTGAGCGAGATTATGGCCCTGTCCCAAATGGCACCCTAAACCCTCACGGTCTTCCTCTGAGTCCGCACTTTCACGACGTAATGCCGCTTTGACTGGCGGGAAGAAGTCCGCTGCGTAACCCACACCAGTGCGGGCTCGGCAGAAGTGCACATCGAGGGAGCATATCGGCAAGCACCCTTCTGAGACCTAAAATGACAAATGGCACACCCTGCAGTCTCGTGGACTTAACCCACACGCGCACACAGCGGCCACTGTAAGTCCACAAGACCAAAAGTGCACATGAAGTGTGCCATTTGGGACAGGGCCTAAGAGGTGCTTTGTTTATATCCCTGTAGCTCTTCCGGTTTCCCGCTTTTGAATGATGAAAACAGACTACTGCCACCAGCTGGTACAGAAAGCTATTTACTAGGGATGCACCGATGTATCAGCCGATTTTTTATCAATTTACAACCATCGGCATATCGGCTCGAGCATTAGAAAGGCCGATATAACAAACCGATGGTTTATTAATGAACTGCATGAAGGCACTGAGTTGTGTAATGTCTGCTGCATAATCCAAGATTATATATTAATAAAAATATTAATATAATTATAATATAATTAATATATAAAAACGTAAATATTCCTGCTGCGCTGCTGTCTGTGTTTTAATGTTTATCAACCAACAAAAAAAACTAATCGCTCACTACTCTTGACTAAACTTTCATAAGGATTCATTTCCGTGATGCGGACAACACAGACAGAATCCAGTCATAAAAACTAAATTTACTGCATAATGTGGAATGGCACGGAATATTTTGATGAATAAATAAAACCTTGGTCAGTCACTTAAATCAATCGCGATGCATACTAGTGTCTGTGAATATTAAGCCCCAAAAAGACAGCTAAAAAATATGAATCCTGCATGTTTCTCTGTCTCTGTAAATGAATAGAGATGCGCGGCTTTATTTAGCCTCACGTTAACCTTACCTCTTTCTCTCACACACACACACACATACACTGAAACTCAGTGTTTTTCAGCCTCTGCCACCTCAATATGAGACACGAATGCATCTCCAGTCACTTCATGAGTATTTTACCGTTGTATTTGACAAAATCTGTCATCATATCAAAACACACACTCAGGAACTCGAAGCACACGGCAACCCATCAAAATAAAAGTTCAGTTTAACAAAGTAATTGTGACAGGATTAATGTTGTACAGAAGAGCTACGTCTCAATGTAATAATAATATATGCATTTAATTTATACAGTGAAGAATATGCAGTTTTACTTAACATTAAACCTACTTAAAAAGCACCATTTCATATTTTCTGTTGTGTGTGTGTATATGTATATATACAGTGAGGAAAATAAGTATTTGAACACCCTGCTATTTTGCAAGTTCTCCCACTTGGAAATCATGGAGGGGTCTGAAATTGTCATCATAGGTGCATGTCCACTGTGAGAGACATAATCTAAAAAAAAAAATCCAGAAATCACAATATATGATTTTTTAAACTATTTATTTGTATGATACAGCTGCAAATAAGTATTTGAACACCTGTCTATCAGCTAGAATTCTGACCCTCAAAGACCTGTTAGTCTGCCTTTAAAATGTCCACCTCCACTCCATTTATTATCCTAAATTAGATGCACCTGTTTGAGGTCGTTAGCTGCATAAAGACACCTGTCCACCCCATACAATCAGTAAGAATCCAACTACTAACATGGCCAAGACCAAAGAGCTGTCCAAAGACACTAGAGACAAAATTGTACACCTCCACAAGGCTGGAAAGGGCTACGGGGAAATTACCAAGCAGCTTGGTGAAAAAAGGTCCACTGAAAGAAGCTAAACATGACTGTCAATCTCCCTCGGACTGGGGCTCCATGCAAGATCTCACCTCGTGGGGTCTCAGTGATCCTAAGAAAGGTGAGAAATCAGCCCAAAACTACACGGGAGGAGCTGGTCAATGACCTGAAAAGAGCTGGGACTACCGTTTCCAAGGTTACTGTTGGTAATACACTAAGACGTCATGGTTTGAAATCATGCATGGCACGGAAGGTTCCCCTGCTTAAACCAGCACATGTCAAGGCCCGTCTTAAGTTTGCCAATGACCATTTGGATGATCCAGAGGAGTCATGGGAGAAAGTCATGTGGTCAGATGAGACCAAAATAGAACTTTTTGGTCATAATTCCACTAAACGTGTTTGGAGGAAGAAGAATGATGAGTACCATTCCAAGAACACCATCCCTACTGTGAAGCATGGGGGTGGTAGCATCATGCTTTGGGGGTGTTTTTCTGCACATGGGACAGGGCGACTGCACTGTATTAAGGAGAGGATGACCGGGGCCATGTATTGCGAGATTTTGGGGAACAACCTCCTTCCCTCAGTTAGAGCATTGAAGATGGGTTGAGGCTGGGTCTTCCAACATGACAATGACCCGAAGCACACAGCCAGGATAACCAAGGAGTGGCTCTGTAAGAAGCATATCAAGGTTCTGGCGTGGCCTAGCCAGTCTCCAGACCTAAACCCAATAGAGAATCTTTGGAGGGAGCTCAAACTCTGTGTTTCTCAGCGACAGGCCAGAAACCTGACTGATCTAGAGAAGATCTGTGTGGAGGAGTGGGCCAAAATCCCTCCTGCAGTGTGTGCAAACCTGGTGAAAAACTACAGGAAACGTTTGACCTCTGTAATGGCAAACAAAGGATACTGTACCAAATATTAACATTGCTTTTCTCAGGTGTTCAAATACTTATTTGCAGCTGTATCATACAAATAAATAGTTTAAAAATCATACATTGTGATTTCTGGATTTTTTTTTTAGATTATGTCTCTCACAGTGGACATGCACCTACGATGACAATCAGACCCCTCCATGATTTCTAAGTGGGAGAACTTGCAAAATAGCAGGGTGTTCAAATATTTATTTTCCTCACTGTATATATATTATATCCTTTAGGTGGGTGTATGTATGTATATACACTCACCTAAAGGATTATTAGGAACATTATAAAGGGAATGTTTTTCCATTTTCACACCATTCTTTGTAAACCCTAGAAATGGTTGTGGGTGAAAATCCCAGTAACTGAGCAGATTGTGAAATACTCAGACCGGCCCGTCTGGCACCAACAACCATGCCACACTCAAAATTGCTTAAATCACCTTTTTCCCATTCTGACATTCAGTTTGGAGTTCAGGAGATTGTTTTGACCAGGACCACACCCCTAAATGCATTGAAGCAACTGCCATGTGATTGGTTGATTAGATAATTGCATTAATGAGAAATTGAACAGGTGTTCCTAATAATCCTTTAGGTGAGTGTACACATACATATATACATACATATAGATGTCAATGTTAAAAGGATCCAGTGTATGTTCATTAGAAATTATTTGATAATGCAGCAATAAACTAGCTGGTAGGCTATAAATTAATACATGTTTTTTTTTTTTTACTTTAAAAACACTATTTTAAATGACAAAATTTCTAATAAGGAGGGCAAGTGACAAATATCGGTATCGGCCAATAATTGTTTGTTAAAATCGGTATTGGCCCCAAAAAATAATATCGGTGCATCCCTACTATTTACTCTTATGCAGGCGCAGAACGGACGTGCTACTTGGCCGTCAGATGTTGAGCATCTGCTTGGTGTGTCAGGGCAACTTTGGACCCAGACGCTGCCGACGTGAGCAAACTCAGCAGTCTGCTTTCGTTGCCACTAGTTGGTCGGTGTCGGTTTGGTGTGTTCCTTGCTGTAAAGGTTAATCGATGCCAATACAGAACCTCTATTTAAGAGTGTACTTCAAATGTGGCAGACAAATCCACAGAATAACAAAGTGTGAATGTTTTTGTTGAGTGGCTGCCATTTGAACCAGCTCTCTCTCTTTCTCTCGCTCTCTCTCTCTCTCTCTCTCTCTCACACACACACACATATATAAAACCCCTCTACAGAGTTGACTGACCCATACCAACCACCTTTGGCATCTAGTTTGGTGTGAATTCCTGGTTCTTTATGATTCAACCCCATCTTGAGTGACTGTGAGTAAGAATCCCTCCCTCCCGCTACTAGAGCTGGAAACATTTTTGCTGTTTTTCAGTGAGTACACTGTGATTAATTGAGGGTGTGTTGTTGTTGTTATTGATGATGTTGATGTGATGGTTTCATAATTCCTTTAACAAACGTGTTCTGCCACATATTGTCTGCATTCTGTTATTTGTTAAAAAGTTCCGTGGTAACCAGCCACACCAAAATACTATATTTATTAGTATTGTTTCAAAAGTTTGTATGATTTTTTGTGGGAAGTTTATTTTGCAATAAGTTTAAAACTTAAAGCTTTGAAAATCTCAAATTGCATTAACTTATGCTGATATGATTTTAATACCTTAGACTGATGCACAGTGAACATGCTGTAGGCTGTAAATGCACTGCATACTTTTCCCTTTTGATGAAGACAGACGAATGGTGCAGTGAGGAAAAAAACTGGCAGCCTGATGCATAACAAGAGGTTTTCGTTCTGTCCTGTGAGTTTTTTTAGTCTCGTCTAAACAGTGGCTGTTGATGTATCCGTTGCATCTGTGTGGCATTTTATCACAGCCTGTTGTGATTCGATTTGCTGCGATTCCAGGGCTTAATTTCACTGACTTCTATTTAACCTGTGGTCAATAAGACAATTTACTGTCTAGATAGCTTTCAGATATTCTCTTGACTTTAATACAGGGAATACAGGATTTGAGCATGTGCAATGTAAAATACTTTTATCTCTTCATCATGGCACCTGTTAGTGGGTGAGATATATTAGGCAACAAGTGAACATTTTGTCCTCAAAGTTGATGTGTTAGAAGCAGGAAAAATGGGAAAGCGTAAGGATTTGAGCGAATTTGACAAGGGCCAATTTGTGATGGCTAGACGACTGGGTCAGACCATCTCCAAAACTGCAGCTCTTGTGGGGTGTTCCCGGTCTGCAATGGTCAGTATCTATCAAAAGTGCTCCAAGGAAGGAATAGTGATGAACTGGCGATTGATGCACGTGGGGAGTGAAGGCTGGCCTGTGTTGTCCGATCAACAGACGAGCTACTGGAGCTCAAATTGCTCAAGAAGTTAATACTGGTTCTGATAGAAAAGTGTCAGAATACACAAGGCATGACAGTTTGTTGCGTATGGGGCGGCATAGCCGCAGACCAGTCAGAGTGCCCATGCTGACCCCTGTCCACCGCTGAAAGCACCAACAGTGGCACGTAAGCATCAGAACTGGACCACGGAGCAATGGAAGAAGGTGGCCTGGTCTGATGAATCACGTTTTCTTTTACATCACGTGGATGGCCGGGTGCATGTGCATCACTTACCTGGAGAACACATGGCACCAGGATGCACTATGGGAAGAAGGCAAGCCGGCGGAGGCAGTGATGCTTTGGGCAATGTTCTGCTGGGAAACCTTGGGTCCTGCCATCCATGTGGTTGTTACTTTGACACATACCACCTACCTAAGCATTGTTGCAGACCATGTACACCCTTTCATGGAAATGGTATTCCCTGGTGGCTGTGGCATCTTTCCGCAGGATAATGCGCCCTGACACAAAGCAATATTGTTCAGGAACGGTTTGATGAGCACAACAAAGAGTTTGAGGTGTTGACTTGGCCTCCAAATTCCCCAGATCTCAATCCAAACGAGCATCTGTGGGATGTGCTTTTGAGCAAAAGGGGGACCAACACAATATTAGGTCATAATGTTATGCCTGATCGGTGTATATAAAAATAGCAGAATTCATGACATGCACGACGCATATTTGTATTACAATGCATCAATACTGGAAAACTTATTTAGCAGGAATTTTTTTGAATGTTTAATTTGGCACACTTGCAGTTTATGATTGACATATTTTCACCACTGAACTCATTACTAAACCATAACTAAACAGCTTTAAGCATGTTGCTAAATTAAAATGTCAGAAGTAATTTACAGGTTGAAATTGATTTGATCAAATGCTCAGCTCTTCAGAAAGTACGCAGTCTATAGACCAAATCACCATATTTCCAAAAAGATGCAAATATTATCCTCAGATTTTGTAGTTTTCATCTATTCCACAAAAAAAACAAAAAAACATCTCTTGCTTAACCACTGGCGTTTTCATACCCCATGTTTGAACTCCCCTTCTGATAGATATAACTCAGGTCTTACATCTAGAGGCAATGTCACAAGTTAGACACGTTTGGCTACAGTATGTGATTTGGAGTTTTTTCAAACTACATGTGTGTGCATGTGTGAATGGGTGCGCATATTTGTGCTTTAGCGGCATGTTCGCTCGTCTGTTCCAGCTGTCAATACTTAAATTGTAGTGTAGAGTAATTTAGCCTAAAGGATCACTGTAGAATTTCTGAGAAAGCAGGCATGGCACGTAGTGTTGTGTTTTAACAAACAAATTCTCAAAAAACAAAGCTGTATATGTCCCATTCTACACACTGACCTCATTTACTTTTGTCTACTTGAGAAAAGCACATTTTGGAATTATGCGTCTATGCGTGTCATTTTATGCTTTATCTGGATTATGGGGTTGAAGCTTAATGTATCCCATGATGCAATTATATGAAATTTATAGGAGAGGAATGTGCCATAAAGCCGGTTTCCCCAGGTTTTTTTTTTGTTGCATTTCTGTGTTTTGTCTGTAATCCATCTTATCAGCTAGCAATATTACATTAGAATTTACTGCATTAACGCATTTGTCATGGGGTCAGTGCGTCACGACAACTTAATTCCATCCCATATTACATCATGATTTCCTGTGCTTTTACTTGATTGGCTATCATAACAGGTTCCATTTGAGCCAGAAAACAACAGGACATTTATATTTGGAATTCATGTATGGTTTCAGTTTCAAGCAGGGGCGTAAATCGCGGGGGGGACAGGACCCCTCCAATCTGAGGGCTGTCCCCCCCTAAAAATGCTGAGTATTGTAAATAATATAACAATATATACTTAAAATAAATGTGTAAGTAGTAAAACAATACAAACGCAAACGGGACAAAAAAAATGCGTTTTAAGTTTAGAAACATTTTGAGTCCCCCCTCCCCCCTTGCCTCACAGTGGTTTGATCCACCGTGCACCTCAACTAACGTAACCCATAGACTGTAGAAAAACTACCACACAAGTTTGGGGAGAGAACAAGGCTCTTCAGACAGCATTTGTGAAACACCAGTAAGTAGCTGTCAAGGCTATTTTATTCACTTTAAACGTCAGATGAAGTGATTCTTTTCTCTTTAATACAGATTAGGCAAAACACTGTTAACATCACTTGCCCACCGCCGCACCGCCCCACTCCGCTGTATAGTAATAACATCATTTAGTTCAGTTAGAGAACTGACAAAACAATTAAAAACTGAACGCGTCTGCTCAATACAGCACGAGCCGAACGAGCAAACCGCTGACAGACAAGATTATCGAAGATTTGGTTTTAAAGCGTAAAAGCGCCTATTTAAGTGAGTGTGTCATTGTACTGTTTTGTTGTTGTGTTTTTCATTACGAATAATAGGCTAATGAACCCAAAATTCAAGCAACCCGCCCCCAAATTAAAAAAATTGGCTAATTCTAAACCGAAAGTTCAGTCAGATCTGTGTAGGGTTTTGCTCAATATGATAATAAGTGGCAGATCAGAGGGCTTGCTGCAGTTGAATATCTGAATATCTGAATATCATAGTATAAAATACTATGTGGAGGACGCAAGATAATTTAATAATTATAATATGACTGCGTGGTGAACCTTAATCGTATTTAAACTACTATCGCTTTGTGTTGTTGGTCAGATAAAATGACAGAGAAAAGAAAAACGGACATTAGATAAATTTTCAGTACACCAAAATGCCAAATAAGTACGAAATGTTTTTTTTTTTTTTTTTTTGTGGAACACATATCCTTACAAGTACGATTTTGGCTGTATTATTTGTCCCCTTCAAAAATTACCCTCATTTTATCTCCATTAAAATGCCGCCATTGAGCGTTTGTCCACCTCCACATCAGTGAGTCTGAAATAAAGGGCGGTGGAAACTCACTCCAGCAGTTCTGCTCCGTATTACTTACATTATTTGCATTTGATTATTGTAGATTCTCAGAGCAGCTCAATGAGCGGTCAGTGATGTGTACCCGAAGAGCAGGAACCCGAAGAACAGACATCATTGTTCACTCTTACAGCCAGAGACGGTTGTTCTTCAATGTGTGTGTGTGTGTGTGTGGATATCAGGATGTATTTTCCTGTGTCGCTGCAGCGTCCCTCGGCTGCTTTCTGGTTACCAGGTACTTTCGGTTTCCTCTGAGGACATCTAAAGGTGAAAGCTGAGCGCTACAAATACGAATGAGAATGTGAGGTTGTGATGTCTACAGGCAACAGAAAAGTATTTGAAAACAGACCTGTTGTTTAACTGCACATCAGAACAGGAATTTGGGAGGCGGTGTAACACCCCCTGGGGTCATCTCAGCTTGGCAAGGTTCTCTCAAAGATATGAACAAACTGTAGATTGATTTTTGTTAAGGACGTTTTTACAAAAAGATGTGATGTTTACGTGTGCTCCAGAGAGCTTATAACACATGAAATGAATGCCAAAAGAGCCATTCTGTACTGTAATCTCAATGTGTCATGCAGAAAAAAGGGATTCATTCAAACTCACATATATATACTGTATATATAATCGTAATTTTAATGACCTCATCTGTCGACGAGCTGGTGCAAACATATCCACAACGATCAGATGCTTTCTTAACTGCTGTTTTCTCATCGCTGTCATATTTGTTGTGCGTTTTTGTTATTGAGAGGAAAGCGTGCGGCATGTTTACATATTCATATAAATGTCACTTTTAGCAGTGTGGACAGCGTCAAGATGTTCATTAACATAAGGTATTTCCAACTTTTTTTTTTACTTTTAAGCAATTAACGAAAAAGAACTTTGCCGTGAGTATATCGGAGCCTTGAGTCACCTTCAGTCCAACAGGACATCATGACTTTGCGTAAACATACATGGCACTTTTTTAAGCCAAATGGCGTGTTATCTGTACGCATTTTGAGCTATCCGCGTATATGTCTACGCCGTGTGTGATTCCGCGTGTATGTCTACGCCGTGTGTGATTCCGCGTGTATGTCTACGCCGTGTGATTCCACGTGCATGTCTACGCCGTGTGATTCCGCGTGCCTGTCTACGCCATGTGATTCCGCCTGTATGTCTACGCCGTGTGATTCCGCCTGTATGTCTACGCCGTGTGATTCCGCCTGTATGTCTAAGCCGTGTGATTCCGCGTGCATGTCTACGCCATGTGATTCCGCGTGCATGTCTACGCCGTGTGTGATTCCGCGTGTATGTCTACGCCGTGTGATTCCACGTGCATGTCTACGCCGTGTGATTCCGCGTGCATGTCTACGCCATGTGATTCCGCCTGTATGTCTACGCCGTGTGATTCCGCCTGTATGTCTACGCCGTGTGATTCCGCCTGTATGTCTAAGCCGTGTGATTCCGCGTGCATGTCTACGCCGTGTGATTCCGCCTGTATGTCTACGCCGTGTGATTCCGCCTGTATGTCTAAGCCGTGTGATTCCGCGTGCATGTCTACGCCGTGTGATTCCGCGTGCATGTCTACGCCGTGTGATTCCGCCTGTATGTCTACGCCGTGTGATTCCGCGTGCATGTCTACGCCGTGTGATTCCGCGTGCATGTCTACGCAGTGTGATTCCGCCTGTATGTCTAAGCCGTGTGATTCCGCGTGCATGTCTACGCCGTGTGATTCCGCGTGCATGTCTACGCCGTGTGATTCCGCGTGCATGTCTACTCCGTGTGATTCCACGTGCATGTCTACGCCGTGTGATTCCGCGTGCATGTCTACGCCGTGTGATTCCGCCTGTATGTCTACGCCGTGTGATTCCGCCTGTATGTCTACGCCGTGTGATTCCGCCTGTATGTCTACGCCGTGTGATTCCGCCTGTATGTCTAAGCCGTGTGATTCCGCCTGTATGTCTAAGCCGTGTGATTCCGTGTGCATGTCTACGCCGTGTGATTCCGCGTGCATGTCTACGCCGTGTGATTCCGCGTGCATGTCTACGCCGTGTGATTCCGTGAATGTAAATGGATTTATAAACATACTAAATTATGTTTTTTTGAAAATGTAAAAACGCAGAATGTCACAAGAATGTTTCTTGTGATGGGTAGGTTTAGGGGCAGGGGCAGTGTGTGTGTGTGTGTGTGTGTGTGTGTGTGTGTGTGTGTGTGTGTGTGTGTGTGTGTGTGTGTGTGTGTGTGTGTGTTGGGTAGGTTTAGGGGTAGGGGCAGTGTAGGGGGATAGAATGAAACGGCATTGATAAACACGCTAAAAAGCGATTATGCGTCTTGATAGCACGCCAAAATGGCATACGAATTGGCGTGTCATACATACGCCATTTCATGAGATCAGTCTGTTCAGTCTCTTCTACATTATGGGCTTATCTTAACGATCTGAGTCATTGGTCTGAAGCACATGGTGCAGGTGCACTTAGAGAGTGTCCGAATCTACTTTTGCTAGTTTAACGACAAAAAAAAAAAACGGGCCAGCCGCATGGTCCAAAAGGGTTGTACCTCATCTCTTAATGAGTCATGGGTGTGTTTTGGGCGTAACATGCAATAAACCAATCAGAGTCTCATCTCCCATTCCCTTTAAAAGCCAGTTGCACTTGCACCATGGCAGATTCACTATTTACATGGTGAATTTGTGTGGAAAGACTGAACGCAGAGAGGAATACTTTTATTTTAATTATAAAAAAATGTGTGTGTGCTGCTGCGCATCCCTGTGTGTGTAATAAGCAGAGTGTACGTGCGTTGTGCACCCGCCTATAGGCGCATATTACTAACGCTCCATTTAAATTACACAAAAAAATACTGCGCTATTGACTTCAGGTCAGGTTTTTGTTGGTCAATGGCGGTCGTTTTCAGTTCCTCAAAATAGCAACAAGCCAACAATGCGCCTGAACACACCTCGTTTTCAGACCAGCACACACATGGGCGCACAGTTGTGCGTGAGTGCATTTGCCATTTAAACAACGTGGCACTGGGCGTGAAAATGATAACTGCGTCAGGCTGAAAACTAGTAAAAAAAACTACATTTGCCGTATGCATGATAGGGCCCTACGTGTCCAGGAGTGTGAGAATGAGCAATACTTTGTTGGTTGCAGTTCACTTAATGGCCACCAGTGTCGCTAATAACAAGGGTTTTCTGAATTCTACATATAGCCCTTTTAGAAACCATTAAAACATTTCTTATTTTAAATGTTCAGATAAATAACATTTGTATAACTTAATGGGACCATTAGCAAAGCATTTTTTGTTGGGATCACACAGACATTTTGAAGAGCAAATGGTGCTTCCTGTCATCATGCACTAAGCACTAAAAAAAAAATGATGCTTTTTAAAAACAAATAAGTCTTGTCTAAGTTACGAGATGTCATTGGAGCATTAACTCCCAGTGCCAAGATTCCTCTGGCTCAGCGGTCTTGCAGTGTCACTCAATGTCTCAGGGGTCTGTGCAGCGTCTTCATCCAGTCTTCGTCCTTTTCCATATTCTGCTTTACTAAAAGCTAAGGGAGAGTGGGAATTTGAACGCAAAGGCTTTTTCCTATTAAACCGTCCAACTTTTGTCAGCTCACTCACTTTTGTCAGTTGCTATTTGAGCAACTTCTGTGAGATGGTGAGAAGAGAAACTAGACGGAGGAAATTATTTATAAATGTGTGTCCACTGTGGACATGAAGAGAGGTTTTGCTGGTTTTTCAGGTGCTGCATTAATTTAGCCTCTTTTAACCCATTTTAGGGTGTAGAGGGATGATATTTATATGAAGGAAGCAGTCATGTGCATGCTTGGCAGCAGGTTTTACCGCTCTCTGTTTGGGACAGTTGTGGAAAATTGCTTTTGGCTTTATTCTTTGTCGTACAAAACATACTTAAACATGTCAATCTGCCTATAGAACCGGGCTTCCCCACCTTTTTTTGCTCAGCCAAACCTAAAACAAGTACCCTATACAATTTGAAGTAACTTTAATAAATAAGATATATTTTATTCATTATAATTTATTCTTTATTTTGTCAATGATTATTATAAATAAATAATTATATTTATAATTATATAATATAATTATTATTTATATAATTTATAAATAAGTCATAGGGACATTTTATTAAATAAATAAATATTTATTTATTTAATAAAACGTCCCCATGACTTACTACTGATATAATACACAGTATCTGATGGATATTAGCCTCTTTCTGTCAAAAAAAATAAATAAATTAAATGTATATATTGATTTATTTGGGCAAAAAGAGGGTAATATCCATCAGATACTGTGAATTAGATTTGTCTCTGTATGCAATTACATCTATATTGATCATTCTAATATCAAACATTATTCAGAAAATAGATCAAAAACGTTCTAATTTGCTTGTGCAATGTGTATCCTGGCTACCATATCCTGCTCTCATGAGTCTCCTATGAAAAATGATTATGTTACTGCTGGGAATAACTAAATTCTTTCCCACCGGCTTTAAATGTGCAACAGGAACATCTATAGGTGTATTCTTATTGCAGAATAGTTACATGCTTGTGCTAACTTGCAGCTATTGGCTCAAAATGAGACCCAACCACCCAAACATACACTTTCACTGGTAGGAAGTGTGATTGCCTGATTACTTTCCATATTAGTCTTTTTTTGTCTTTCTCTGTTTATGTCTGGCGTCATATCCACGTCTCATTCAACTGTGTGTGTGTCGTTGCACCCATTTTAAGAGCAGGGCATTGTTTGCACGAGGAGGACTGGAACCTCCCTGAGCTTATGATTTTTACGTGCTTTGTGTGGTTAAGCACACGGGACAAAATTCACAATGAAACCATTAATCAAATACATAGTCTGCATTAGTTCCCATGCTTTGTTTATGAGTCCGTAGGGACGAACAGGCAAAGCGTATGTGTGTACAAGTGCAATCGAAATAACTATTTTAGCCTCCGAAAAAAAAAAGAAGAAAAATCATTTGGAAGGTCACATGCCAAGTGACCTTTTAATAATTGATTTTTATCAGACTATTAAATTTCCATTTGCTGAATGCATGGGTGAAGCTCTTAATGTGTATATGACCTTTCCTGTAGATGACTCACTGAGTGGGCACGTCCTCTTGATTATAGTTATTATTACCCCAGAGAACAACCTTGTCTGCACTTGTCTGCTCTTTACATTGACATGTTATGATTGTGTTTGCGTAGCTGAGTGACATGTAACTTCGGTTATACAAAGAGAAAGTTAATGAATCAGAAATTGAGCGAGTAAAAAAGGGATCCAACATCACTGACCAATCAACACGCAGACCAGAAAAAGTCCAGAAGTTCTTGAAATCTTTGAGTGAACTCATAAAAGTTAACAAAATCAACTTAATAACAAGGACCTATTTTGCTTTTTGATCAACTTTCTTTACACGTGAGATTTCTGAAACATGTTCAAAGTGGTTGACCAATCACAACACACTAGTCCTGCCGACCAATCAGAGCACACTGCGCTTTTCGGATAGAGGGACTTCATGGAGAACGTTGTCATGAGAAATAGAGTTTGTGTTCGCTACTATGAAACATGTTGGTCACTGCTGTAAGAGATCGATATTAGGCATGGTAAAACGTGGTACTTGCGGTAAATCAAGAAAAATCGATCAAAATATAACAATGATTATGTATTCTGTCGATTAATGTATCCAAACAGTTGCTCACCTTTCTAATAAAACACATCGGGCCCTATTTTAACGATCTGAAACGCAAGTGTCAAAGCGCAAAGCGCAAGTAACTTTGTGGGCGGGTCTCGGCGCTGTTGCTATTTTCCCGGCGGGATAAATGGCTCTTGCGCCCGGCGCAAATCTAAAATGGGTTGGTCTGAAGTAGCTTCATTATTCATAGGTGTGGTTTGGGCGTAACGTGAATAAACCAATCAGAGCGTCATCCAACATTCCCTTTAAAAGCAGGTGCGCAAGTTCCATTATGGATTGCTATTATTATGGCGTATTTACCAGGCGCACGCCAGGAGCGGTTCACAGCCGAGGAGGCTGATGTTCTTGTAAGAGCAGTGAAAGACAGAGAAGTTGTGTTGTATGGGGATGGGAGAAACCCACCCAAAATAGCGTCGGTTAAATAAATAATTAGCCTGAATAATTTGTAAGCTAGATTTATGCCTATTTTTTTCACATCTTCGTGGCACACCACAATGATTTCCGTCATCTCATGTGTTAATATTTTTTTAGTGTAACAATTTATGATTTGCAAAAATAACTGTTGCATCTGTGTAGATTACATGAGCAAAGTGTATGCGCGTTGTGCACGCTATGGTCAAGCATGCGCCCTTAAAATAGCATAATGAACAACGCGCAACGCGCCACTGACTTTAGACTAGGTTTTTTCTGGTCAGTGGCGCAATTGTTTAATGGAACAGCAAAATAGCACCAGGGATTGTTTGCGCCGGAACACGCCTCCTTTTTTGCGCTGAACCGCCCAGGGAGCGCAAGTTCATTCACTAGTTTAGCGACGTGCTTCTGTGGAGGGAAAAGCGCGCTTTGCGCGGGTGCAAAATAGGAATGACACATGCGTCGGTGTACAAAGTCAATTGCGCTGGGTGCAAGATAGGGCCCATCATGTATTAAAGTGTCTTTGGTGTTTTTACTAAATAAAACCGGAAATTGAGGGTAATGCAGGTATGATGTCATTGATAGGTTAAAATTGCTTATTTCTCTGGATTTAAACATTTGGGATAATGTAAGCACTCAAGTCAAAAAATATATATATAACACTGTTCTAGTGGTGTTTGGTTAATTTAATTTAAAAAAAATCTTACATATTGTGCCTTTAAATGGTAATTATAACGCATTTTAAAATATATAAATGATATCATTTTGCAGGAATTGTAATCAGGTGCTAAAAATACTACCCATTAAAAGTCTGTTGAAACAATGGGATCACTCGGGGTCCTAAAGGAGACCCGATTTCTCATAACACTAGAACTAATGCTGCCTTCACATGTCCTACTTCCAACTTCTGAAGTCGTGATTACGAGCTTGTCGCGTTTAAGTGCTTTGTTGTCAGAAAGAATAGGAATCGCTGTGAATAAAACAAATACGCTTAAAATGATTATTCATATACAATATATTACCAAAAGTATTGGGACACCCCTCCAAATCATTGAATCCAGGTGTTCCAATCACTTCCATGGCCACAGGTGTATAAAATCAAGCACTTAGGCATGCAGACGCTTCTACAAACATTTGTGGGGTCGCTCTCAGGAGTGAACTCAAGCGTGGTACCATGATAGGTTGCCACCTGTGCCATAAGTCCATTTGTGAAACACTATTAAATATTCCCCGGTCAACTGTTAGTGGTATTATAACAAAGTGGAAGCAATTGGGAACAAAAACTCAGCCAGAGAGCGGTGTCAGTGCATGCATCAATAGCTACAGGCCTCCAAACTTCATGTGGCCTTCAGCTTAGCTCAAGAACAGTGTGTAGAGCTTCATGGAATGGGTTTCCATGGCCGAGCAGCTCATCCAAGTCTTACCAAGTGTAATGCAAAGCGTCGGATGCAGTGGGGTAAAGCACGCCGCCACTGGAGTGGAGTGACAAATCACACTTCTCTGTCTGGCAATCTGATGGACGAGTTTGGGTTTGGTGGTTGCCAGGTGAACGGGACTTGTCTGACTGCATTGTGCCAAGGGTAAAGTTTGGTGGATGGGGGATTATGGTGTGGGGTTGTTTTTCAGGGGTTGGCCCCTTAGTTCCAGTGAAAGGAACTCTTAATGCTTCAGCATACCAAGACATTTAGGACAATTTCTTGCCCCGAAATTTGTGGGAACAGTTTGGGGACGGCCCCTTCCTGTTTCAACATGACTGCGCACCAGTGCACAAAGCAAGATCCATAAAGACATGATGAGCGAGTTTGGTGTGGAGGAACTTGACTGGCCTGCACAACAGTCCTGACCTCAACCCGATAGAACACCTTTGGGATGAATTAGAGCGAGCCAGGCCTTCTCGTCCAACATCAGTGACTTACCTCACAAATGCGCTTCTAGAAGAATGGTCAGAAATTCCCATAAACACACTCCTAAACCTTGTGGAAAGCCTTCCCAGAAGAGCTGAAGCTGTTATAGCTGCAAAAGGGTGGGCCAACTCCATATTAAACCCTACAGATTAAGAATGGGATGTCATTAAAGTTCATGTGCATGTAAAGGCAGGCGTCCCAAAAATTTGGGCAATATAGTGTATATATCCACTTTAACGACAAGACAATGTAGCTTTTGTGGGAAAAAACTAATAAAGTATACCAGTCACAGCAGCATTCATTCTCCCCTCCGCCAGGTTTAAAGATTATGGCACGCCCAACACGGGAATTCAGGTATCAGAATTATACGTTTCCCAATGGTGAATACGACTTGTTCATGTCTAATTTTCGACTAGGAAACTTGTATGTATGATAATTCTGATAGCATGAAGTCAGCATAAACAGAGCATTACAGACGGACTGGAAAGAGAGGTGCTGCAATAATGTAAAGTAACTATTGTAATGAATCCCAGAAACAAAATCAAGACTTTGTAAAAGAGCATATATGGCTTCTTTAAAATACATGCATTTAAAATGTATTTTCTGAAAATACTAATCTAATTCCACCTGCTTTTGACTGGAAAAGCAAGTATCAAATCAATTGCAGTTCCTTTTTGATAACTGTGACGAGGCTTTCGAAATGATCCTTCCCAAATGTCCAGTTTCAATAGGAATGATGTGTTGTCAATGTGTTTTATTGGCTCTTTGAACTCTCTTGCACATCTGCTCAACTTTCTCACACACACACACACAGATTGTGTAAGCCTCCACTTCCTCACAGAGTAATCCTGCCGGAAACGCAGAGGAAGTGTGATTACGCCCCGTCATGCATGCATGGATTATACCGTGTAGATTATGGCGCAGTTGTGCAGGAGCAGGGCGGAAGGGGATGCCAGCGTGGGGACACACGCATGTAGCCCCTGCTCCTGTATGACCGGGACAGATAAATAATCCATGTCTGAACCGATGGACACCGGATTGAGGGATTACTGTGGTATCACTCGGCCAGTTAATTAGAGAGAAATGGAAGCATCTCCGCTTCTGAATAAAGTCATTACTCGGTCACTGGGTGGGACGGAAATGGGGTTTTCCACAGGAATTTCAAATAATTGGGAAAACAACTGTTACACTGCATCATCATGGCACATCCATTCAATGCAGGTCTATTTTATTTGTGGTCATATATATTTTACACAGTGACATTTCTTTTTCTTCATTGCTTTTCAAAAAAATATATTGTTAAAGGTACACTATAACTTTTGCCTTCTAGCGGTTAAAACAAAACTGCAAGCATTTTGAGGAAGAACATTGTTTTGGTTTGGCTTTGGCTCTGCGTGACTGTGTGGATGAATATTTTTTTTTATTAGGATTCTGAAAATCTTAAAACGAACAAAAACAAGAAATATTGAAGATTCTGCCCTATTTCTAATAGGCCACTAATCGCAGGTAAAATAATGTGACTATTACACTGATGGTCAGATGTTCTTGCTTCCATTAAAACACAAGCAACATTTGCAAATCATGCAGAAATTTGAATATTCATTTGAATCAGATTGATTTCTGTCCCCTGCTCGCTTAAAAACAACACCTAGGCGACCAGAAAAACAAACTCAGTCAATTGCATTTAATCGAAGGTGAATTTCATGCTTGTCCTTTGCTTTTGAGACAAATTGGCCCCTGAGGAAATCACTCGTTGAGTAAATATAGGCAGAACTCGGCACCGTGCCAGTCTCAACATGATCGTCTGCCCATTCGATCAGTAGACTAAATTCCGACCATCCAATAATCCTTTGGGAAATCTGCATCCAGCATTTTCTCAAGGTCGCAGAGGCGCATAAATATTGCACAAATGACACTCAAGGGTTATTTGCGTCTTTGGGAGAGATTAAACACAATAAACTGGAGTTGAAAAAGTTTTAAAGAGAATGTTTGATATATGTGTCTTTTATTGTGGTCATTTTTTTTTTCTCTAAACACTGCATCTTCACTGCATCTTCACATCAGCACGTCATGGCAAAATCTCTCCTTATGGATTTATGAACAGTATAATGTTTTCTAAATAAACTGAAGAGGCACATTGGAGCCTGCTGAACACCACCACAATAACACATCTGTGTGGAAGACGAGAATGCCATGGTGATGACACATCTATGACTATGATCTATATCTAAATTCATAACCCTAATGCAATGATTGTATCAGCTCAGCATGATCTTGCAGCTCCTTTTGTCAAAGAGGGTAAAAAACAAAGTACGAGTTTGCCATCTTTTCAAACGTCACTTATGTGGAGAAATGTGGGATGTGATTGTGATCTATGGCCTAGTTGTCCCCTGCTGTGTTGGGGAAGTTTTTTATTATTTGTATAATATGACATTTCTTGTCACAATCAGTTCCTCAGCACAAGGGTATTTGAGAGGTAAAATTAGAACAACAGCGACATCTAGTGTTCAGCCATTTCAAAAAAGATAAAACAAAAAATTAATGCATTGCAATAAAAGCTCAGTCAGAATCTCAGAAACCTTCTCTAGCTTTCTGCTTGCTCACATGTAGCTGAATTTATTAAATGAAGCATTCAAAATGAAACGCACGTACACAGAAAAAAAAGATTAAGAAACAAAATGGCCGCCTTATAGTTAGCTCTGATATAAACAATCGAGTGGGTACTCACCCAAGTTATCTGACTGACTTCTGCGGGAGTTATAATCCGTTTTAGACCTTCATATGGGTTCATGACTTCATACAGCAGCCCCTGAAAGCATTTGGACCTGTAGCCACATTCAAACCAAGGGGGATTTCTTAAGGAAAGGTGACACTTGTAAGCAAACAATTATTAATCAGGTTGTACAAAGCTTGTAACGACAAAGCTTGTAACGTTGTAAACTGTTGGTTGTTGGTGTTAGTGGGACATCAACGTGATTCTCTACACCTGTGAACTTAAAGGGATAGTTCACACAAAAAGGAAAGTTCTGTCATTAATTGCTTACCCACATGTCGTTTCAAACACGTAGGACTTTCGTTCAACTTCGGAACACAAATGAAGATATTTTTGATGAAATCTGAGAGAATTCTGTCCCTCCATTGACACCACTTCATAAAGAGATCTTAAAACTAATCCGATATGACTCGTCCCGATTTTCTGAAGAGACATAATCACTTTATATGATGAACAAATTGCATTTAGGCTTTCATTCACATATAAACATTCACCAACTCATAAATTGTGGTAAACAGAAGCTCAAGCATATTCACTTGACGTGCGACTAGAGAACCAATTCTCGAGCCTCAAGCAGGTTCGGTTGAGCTAAGCTTCTGTTTATGTTCACTGATCAATGTTTAGAATGTGAATAAATAAAATGAATCTGTTCAACATAGCGATCAAGTCTTTTTCAGCAAATTTGGACTAAACTGCTCAATTCATATGGATTAGTTTTACTATCCCTTTATGAACTTTTTGTAGTGTCAACACAGAGGAAAAAAGGGTGTCAAAATTGTACATTTTAGGAGTAGGGTGAATTCAGGGTGCCATCTCGATGGCAAAAAGTGTCCCGTTCACCCTGAATTCACACTACAACAGTTTGTCACTTGGGCAGTACCTTTAAAAGGACATCTTAGTACCTATTTTACCACAAAACAATTTCATAGTAGTACCTTAAGGTACGTATTTGTACTATAAGATACGAATATTCACCTTTTAAGAGTAAACAAGGTACAAAAATGTCCTTTTAAGGGTACTGCCCAAGTGACAAACTGTTGTACTCATAAAGGTACAATTTTCACACCTTTTTTCTCTGTGTGAATCTGTCTATGGAGGCACAGAAAGCTATCAGATTTCATCAAAAAGATCATCATTGTGTCCCGTCTTGACCCAAGTTATCTGACCGTCATGAAGGTGAGTAATTAATGACAAAAAAATGACTATGCATCCTCTAAAAGTCACCAAAACACAAGATGATTAAAATACATCAAACTAAAATTTAAGTGAAGCAAATTATTTAGTTTTTTAATTTGCGAGATTTATTATCTTTGCTATATGTTACATGCTTTTAGGATTTTTTTTATTTTTAGAAATTGCACAAAGTCTGTTTTCTCACAAGAGTATGGTGGCGTTAACCAAAGTACCAAACCAAATGTAACAGTTCATAAAAACAACTATTTCTTTGAAGTGCTCATTTGCCATTCAAGCATGAAAGTTACAGAACAGGTAGGGGGAGACCGGGGATGGTTGTAACACGGGTCAGTTGTAGCAACTCCAATCTCTCTAATCAGGAACTAGTTACAAATCATCTGATTCACTTCGCACATGCTGAGTTTAGTCCTTATTCCACATTTGAAAAAGTAGAGCTCTGTGGCAAACATAGCAGATGCTAGTGTGAAAAAAACATTTTTGAGGTAAGAAAGTTACTTTTTTTACTTTGTTTATTTTTGTTATGGGAATTTCTGCTTTGTAGTTAAACTCATCAAATGTAAATTATGTTTATTGTGTGTCTGTGTAGATATTTTTCATGCAAATTGTTAGTGCTAATGTTTTAGCTGTTAGCTGTAAGGTGAGCTAGTTCATGGCTACATGACTCTGGGTTAGTTGTAACAAGACTCGGGGTTAGTTGAACCTAGCCCAAGAACATTTTTGTTTAATTTATTTATTTTTTATTTGAATTTCAGGGGCGAGGTAAGTAGGGTAAAGAGTAGAAATAATGGATAAAATAGACACACACAGACACACACACGTTCAAGTGGTCAATTTCAATATTTTACTATGGCCAATACTATGAGTGACAGTAACAAACGTGCTTACACACAATGTTTGTGTTCAAGTTCAATTTATTATGGTCAATTACTATGACTGAGATGACTGACAGTTATATTGTCAGTCAGTGTTGAATAAAAAGCTTTCAAAATATTTTTTTTTGTCATAATCCTTATTTCATTGTGTTACATATCACCCCGGTGGATATCATAATGTTACATCTCACCCCAGGGTATGTTACAACTAACCCAGACTATGGGGTGAATTGTAACATTTCACTCCTCGTGTTTAAAACTAAACCATGCATTTTCTGTTTGTGTTGAGAAGATAATAGCTATGTAATTTAATAGCAGACACTTGTAACTAGTTTAAATCACATTTTGAACACACTGGCTTAAAAGTACTCTAAGATATAGACAGAAAGGTAAAAAATGTTACAACCATCCCCGGTCTCCCCTACATTGAGATCTCACAACACACTGATGCAACACTGAAGCCACAGGAGAGCACAATTAACAATTAACCAAAATATGGAAGGGACTAGGAACAAAGAAACCTGTGACCAGATATGTGTCCAAAAACTTTTAACAAAGCATATTATGTCTATTGCATTTTTAGCATTTAAAATGAGTGGAATAACAGGAGCTTTAACAGCTCTTGTGTCTTAGGTGTGTAGAGTTTGTGTAGTCCTGAAAGGTTTTTAAAGAGTTCATTACAAAAATCACTTCAGACTGGAGGCATTTTACATTTAAATGATTCATGAGGCAATGGTAGAGATGCCAGATTAAATGACTATTGATGTTACATTACAATTGAATGAGTACAATCTCTACCAAGCTCAGAAGTGACTCAGTGTGAGATATTGGTGGTTTGTGTGTGATTTCAGTTACGTTTTACATTCCGGATGTGACATTGTTTAAAACTACTGTAGTTTCAACCTGTGAAAGGAAATAGCAGAAATAAGTAGAAACTGAAAAGGTTTTTTTTCCATACTTGCATGTATTTTATTCTCTGGGGCATCTGTGATCCTCCACTACTCATAAGCAACAAAGGTTGATAAAGAGAAGCGTTCAAAGGGACATTCAGTTGCAAAAAGCAAAAAACTAAAAGGACAACAACTTGTATTATTCAGATGACAAACAAATAATTTACCGAAGGAAAGATCAACAGAAGTGAAGAGAAAAGTGTTTGGCTTGATTGTGAAGTCTCAGACTGAAAAATGAAGATGCAGAACTGCAGCATTTCCCACCATCATTTAACATGAGATATTTTACATAAACGTGATTGTGATTTTCCTAGCTTTGGAGCATATGAGTAAACATACACAGTGCATTGTAGCGAATACTGGTGACCTGAACATGCAGAAAGAGCTTGTGGAACCATCATTCGATCGTGTCTGCCGGGTATTATTCCCAGATGTTTTGGTAGGATTTCATTAAAAAATAAAATGGGAGCATTAAATTATCCAATATGGTTCCTAAATGTAGATGGAGTCTTCAGGCATGTTTTGGAGTATCTGGAAGCATACTAGAGTTCAGAATGCACATGCTTTCATGGTAGGTCGGGAGTTTCGAAACCCAAACGTCTTGTGCTCGTCTGTAGTCCACAATTCATCATCGGCGCTTCGTGGTGCTTCCTACACAGTTCATGCTTCTGCTCATCTGGGGAAAGTGCACGTTTGGAGTTCTGGCACTTGGGCCGTAAAGGCCCAAGTTTCTCGCAGCAATGGACTTGCGAGGGGTTTTGATGCAGGGGAACGGCGAGAAGATCTGCTGAGGTTTTGCCAGGGTTGAAGGGCTTCTCCTGAGGGAGCCTCCACTTTCTGAGGCGGAAGAGTCTGAACCTGGACGCCGGGTGGATGGGAGCGGAGCTGGGGCCGTGGGCTCAGGTTGAGGTTCTGGAGTTGGTGGATCAGAAGCTGGTTCTGGTTCCAGTTCCAGAGAAGACAGCTGGTTGTCAATCTGCTGGAGTTCCTCTCCTTCTCCAGGGCTGTGATCTTTCTGAGAGACATCTGAGCTTCCAGCCTCCAACTTCTCTTGCTCTTCATCCTCCAACTTCTCTTGCTCGTCATCCTCCAACTTCTCTTGCTCGTCATCCTCCAACTTCTCTTGCTCGTCATCCTCCAACTTCTCTTGCTCGTCATCCTCCAACTTCTCTTGCTCGTCATCCTCTAACTTCTCTTGCTCGTCATCCTCCAACTTCTCCTGCTCGTCATCCTCAAGTCTTCTCTCCTCTCCCTCTTCAGATGCTTCTTCCGTTTTGCTCGCGTCAGTTTGACAGTCTTCTATCTCCAGAGAATCATCAAAGCCGAGCTGTGCCCGCGCCCTGGCGATGTTCCTACGATGCGCACGCACATGGGTGCGCCACGGGGAATGATGTCTTGGCCTTATCATCTGATCCTGGTTGGGGGTGGAGTGGGCTTGGGGAACTCCACCATTATGGATGATGCAATTCTTTGAGGATCGCTGATCGGATCTGGGCTTTCTACCCAAGAGAAGGTGGTTGACCACAGGGGAGGGACCAATTTGGGAGGCAAGGACACTGGTGGCTGGACACTTGTCTGTGAAGAATCAATAACAATGAGTGAGAAAATATCAGTAACTGTAAACAGACTGTCAACATGAAACTGTTATTTCTGAGTTAAACCGGGCGCACACTGATGTCAGACTGTATGGCAGTTTTACATCATCAATCATTGACACGTTCGGTGACGGTGAGATTACATGCAGTGAGGAAAATAAGTATTTGAACACCCTGCTATTTTGTAAGTTCTCCCACTTGTAAATCATGGAGGGGTCTGAAATTGTCATCGTAGGTGCATGTCCACTGTGAGACACATAATCTAAAAAAAAAAAATCCAGAAATCACAATATATGATTTTTTAAAACTATTTATTTGTATGATACAGCTGCAAATAAGTATTTGAACACCTGTCTATCAGCTAGAATTCTGACCCTCAAAGACCTGTTAGCCTGCCTTTAAAATGTCCACCTCCGTTAGCTGCATAAAGACACCTGTCCACCCCATACAATCAGTAAGAATCCAACTACTAACATGGCCAAGACCAAAGAGCTGTTCAAAGACACTAGAGACAAAATTGTACACCTCCACAAGGCTGGAAAGGGCTACGGGGAAATTGCCAAGCAGCTTGGTGAAAAAAGGTCCACTGTTGGGGCAATCATTAGAAAATGGAAGAAGCTAAACATGACTGTCAATCTCCCTCAGACTGGGGCTCCATGCAAGATCTCACCTCGTGGGGTCTCATTGATCCTAAGAAAGGTGAGAAATCAGCCCAGAACTACACGGGAGGAGCTGGTCAATGACCTGAAAAGAGCTGGGACCACCGTTTCCAAGGTTACTGTTGGTAATACACTAAGACGTCATGGTTTGAAATCATGCATGGCACGGAAGGTTCCCCTGCTTAAACCAGCACATGTCAAGGCCCGTCTTAAGTTTGCCAATGACCATTTGGATGATCCAGAGGAGTCATGGGAGAAAGTCATGTGGTCCGATGAGACCAAAATAGAACTTTTTGGTCATAATTCCACTAAACGTGTTTGGAGGAAGAAGAATGATGAATACCATCCCAAGAACACCATCCCTACTGTGAAGCATGGGGGTGGTAGCATCATGCTTTGGGGGTGTTTTTCTGCACATGGGACAGGGCGACTGCACTGTATTAAGGAAAGGATGACCAGGGCCATGTATTGCAAGATTTTGGGGAACAACCTTCTTCCCTCAGTTAGAGCATTGAAGATGGGTCGAGGCTGGGTCTTCCAACATGACAATGACCCGAAGCACACAGCCAGGATAACCAAGGAGTGGCTCTGTAAGAAGCATATCAAGGTTCTGGCGTGGCCTAGCCAGTCTCCAGACCTAAACCCAATAGAGAATCTTTGGAGGGAGCTCAAACTCTGTGTTTCTTACGCCCGTTTCACACATACTCCGTCTGCAGTGCGTATGCGGTGCGTGTTGCGGTGCGTATGCGGTGCAGGAGCAGCACGCACTGTTGTTCTTTCATATATGCTGCGTTTGCAGCGCGCAACTGATCCGCGGTTGTATACCACAAACACAGCATTTATTCATTATTATTTTTATTTCAAATCCAAAAGTTGTTACTGAACATGGCTTGTCAGAATTGCAATTCTCTTTGTTTACACTTTCATAGATGTCACGTTTTAACGTAGTACATTTAAACAACGTTTTATTCAATTCATTACTTTATATTTATATAGCCTAGCCTATATAACTTTATATAGCCTATACTTTAGCTCATACAAGTGGCAAAACATTGAAATATAACTTATAGCCTATAAACATTTTAAATTAGAAACTTACAATAGAAACAGCCGACTCTCGTCTTTTCTTTCGTTTTTAAACCCTTTTAAAAGCAGGTCATAAAGACCTTTGTTTTTCCACCTCCAGGAACGTAACGTTACGTGCTCTCCATTATTTCTTATTTTAACCTAAATGCCAGGTAAGGTGTTGTTTCCTTGCTTTACCCGAGAAAAAAAAAGCCATGTGTTGACTTTGAAACAGAGTATATTTTAAATTACATACATCTGTGGTAAAATTACTAGATTTTCGTGTCAGTACATGTTTATTTTAATGCGAACAATGTGCTGTCACTTTAATTCCGCAGTGCAGCACAGCAAAAAATAGACTCGGTACGGAAACGATCGCCGGACTGCTGCAGACGCACCGCACCTGGAACGGACTGACGGACAGCATCCGCGCGCAGTGTGGAAGCTGTAATCCGTTAACATGGGTACGGAAAAAAATACGCACCGCATACGCACTGCAGACGGAGTATGTGTGAAACGGGCGTTAGCGACAGGCCAGAAACCTGACTGATCTTGAGAAGATCTGTGTGGAGGAGTGGGCCAAAATCCCTCCTGCAGTGTGTGCAAACCTGCTGAAAAACTACAGGAAACGTTTAACCTCTGTAATGGCAAACAAAGGCTACTGTACCAAATATTAACATTGATTTTCTCAGGTGTTCAAATACTTATTTGCAGCTGTATCATACAAATAAATAGTTACAAAATCATACATTGTGATTTCTGGATTTTTTTTTTTAGATTATGTCTCTCACAGTGGACATGCAACTACGATGACAATTTCAGACCCCTCCATGATTTCTAAGTGGGAGAACTTGCAAAATAGCAGGGTGTTCAAATACTTATTTTCCTCACTGTAAGTGATTGAAATGGTAGCAGGCAAAGAAAAACAATCTCTAGCAACAATGTTGGTCATGGCTTGTCTTGAAACGAAAAATGGAAAAAAACTGCAGGACGGTGCCTCAAAACTTCGGACGCTGGCAGAATTTCGTCAGAGGTCAAATTTGATCACAATGGTCATTAATCGGCTGTTGGCAAACATGCAAAACTAGCAATTAGAGACTACAGATTTGAGTCTAGGATCAGAGGAATCTTTTAGGATTCTCAAAATTTGCCAAATAGTATAGTGTGAACCCGGCTTTAAACAGGATGTTCAAGGTGAAAACAAAATGGGGCTTTGTGATGCAGAGGAAAATGAAAGTGATAATACAGAGAAATTTTACACACACACATATTAGTGATGTCAAATCGTGATTAATCGCATTCAAAATAAGTTTGTGTTTACCTAATATATATGTACTGTGTATAATTATGTATATAAATACACACACATGCATTTATATATTTAGGAAAAATGTGTTTATATTAGTGCTGGGAATCGGTATTTTACTACTAATTAATCACATTTTTTCTGTAATTAATCGTGATTAATCTCAAGTTTTTAAGTTTTTAATATTTTGATATTGTAATAATTTCAGTTACTCTCCAAATTAATGTAAAAACAATTTAAAGACAGTATATTTTAAATATGTGTTGTGATGGCATCTTTTTATGAATGAAGGCCAGTATCACTGATACTAATGTCTCTATGAAACATTAATGACGTTACATTACAGTATAACTGAAAGCTCCCAATTTCAACATTTATTTGGCTTTAAAAAAACAACTTTGAATTTAAGTGAACTTAAAACAATCTTTACATAAACCCATTATAATAAATGTTATTTTTACCTGTGGCCTTCCCTGTTAGACATATAAAGAAATGTAACAGTTATCAAACACCTTTCTTAACTGCATAAATAATAAATGAAATATAGATTAATCATCATTAAAGCTACAATTTTCTCTCATCCCGTTGTTCTTTGATGAACATTAATGACAGGCATCATCAGTGCTCCTGTCACTTTAAGAACAGCCGCTGACGAACAACTCTTTAAGTTCATTTAAGACGTTATATAACTCATTAAAGACTCCTAATATGAGAATACTCAAAATTCTCTGTGTTGTTGTTATTGTTTGTTCATGAGCAAAAGAGAACTCGATGTGAGCAGGAGACTGACGCGAGTGTGTGTGTGTCAGAGTGACCCTCGATTAGCTGACATGAGACGCAGCCACACAGACAGGACATTGACATACAGCGCGTTCTCTTGTGTCTTGTCTCGTGCTTGGAAGCATTTACATGAATAGGAGCGTGATCATGTAACGCTAGGCAAAAATGGATATAAAAACGGACGCTGCGTTATTTGCGTTAAATATTTTTAATGCGTTAAGCTGAAAAAATGTATCGTTAATTTGCCCAGCCCTAGTTTATATTTAAAATATTTATATATAATATAAATTATATAAATACATTTACAGTATATACATGAATGAGTGTGTATTTATATATGCATAATAATTATACACAGACAGTACACACTTAATTATATATTTTTAAATAGTTTGAAGTATTGAATCGTGCAAAATAAGATGAATGTATGAATGTGCGTTATGAAAATAAATATGACCTATTATGATTTCATGTTGACTTTAAGTCCATTATGCGCTGTAATGGCGCTATTGCAATTTGCAATCTTTCATTATTTAAAAAAATGGAAAAAAGGTAATGAAGAATCTTTAGCATATACAAATCCCCTCTAAAGAAAATAAAATCATGATGAAAAAAAAATGCCTTGATTAATCAGTCCAGCCATCACCAAAATGACAAATTACTGTGTGATTTATTGCATTATACACCAGCAGACCCAACACCGATCAAAACAGATCTACTGCACCATATATCTACAGTATAATGAAGCCATAGTTGACCCGTGAAGATCAATACCAGTGTGAGTGTGTTGGTTCTGCTGTTTACTGGGCTGATGAGGTTCAATAGTTTCAGCTTCCACTGGAGGTCCTGGGAAAAATGTCACAATACACTGACTAACACTTCATATCCCGTCTGTCACTTCCTGAACTCATCTCTGACAGTAAAACGTGAGTATTGGTCATGATATCAGTATGATCCTGCTACCTGTATGGATGTAAAGTAGCCCGGCTTGCTGCTGTTGTTTTTGTTTGATGCGCGAGTACTGTTTCTTCAGCGCGCTGATGTCAGTGCTCATGCGCTCCAGCATCATGCTGTTGATGGCCGCCTGGTGCTCGGCCCGTCCCGCGCCCACCGCCCCGGGACTGAGCTCGGCCATGTTACTGCCGTGTGAGCTCTGCTCCGCTCTCTGATCTGCAGAGCAGATGAAAACAGAAAGAACATTTGTGACACATTTTACAGGCTAACTTGAGTATCGGCTGCGTCGGCTTCTTTCCAAACGTTCCATTTATTAAGTTGCACTGGAACTGAAGACTATAATTAAGGACAGCTTGAATGACTCGACCCACCTCAGATACAACAAGAACTGACAAATGCAGAGGATTAAATCCATTTGAGGCTTGCCAGGGTTAGGTTGGCAGAGTGAGCTACACTGAGCTCATGTTTGCATTACTCCACGAAATCTAGCCAATATAGTTTAGTGACTCATAAAACGCGAAACATTAAGAAATCAAACCTCTCATGCATTTTATAAAGGGGGTCAGTCTGTGTTCAGAAGGACATAAATCATGTTTGTAACCGCAGACTGCACTATTAAATCTACTTCATTTCGGTTTTTGACTTGTGAAATGTATTCAGACAGACCTTTAAGGTGCTTTTGGTATCTTTGGATTTCAGGGGCCAGAAGCCCACCAAGAGGCCCCAGGCAGCCCAGGGCCGTGACAATAGAGTCTTCATCATCAATGTCAGCATCATCATCACTCTCCCATCCATGGAGTGCCAGACTATACAGAGGAAAAATAATACAATTATATCATGCATTAAAAAAAATAAAAAAATGTATAATAAATGTGTATATATATATATATATATATATATATTAGGGGTGTAACGGTACACAAAACTGACGGTTCGGTATGTACCTCGGTTTTGAAGTCCCGGTTCGGTATGGATTTGGTACAGCAGTTTTACAAAATTGCCTTTTATTAATTTTTATTCAACAGTGGTTTAATGAAAAAAAAATGTGTCTGTCCTTAAATGAATTAAATTATAACTAAAAGTTTCTTAAAGATAATGCTGTAAACTATAGGGAGCCCTTACTTACATATAGCTATTAAAGATTAACAACAGAGCCCAAACTATTAGCCTAAATTCAGTTGCTATTTATTTTTAGATATAATAATCAACACTCATAAGCTTCACATAAGGCAGTTTTTGCATTAACTTCTAAATCTAATTATTTTTATTCGTTGTTGAAATATAATCATTTAGTGGCTGTAATTTTCATGACAGGTTTATTTAAACATACATTAAATAAACAAGACATCACTAACAGGCTAAGTAGTATATAATGAATATATATATAGGCTAATATAATGAATATAACGGCTAATATAGTGCATGTATTCAGTGAAAGAGTTGATTTCTCTAGTGAGCTCACAGCTGTGGACACTGAATGACTTCTGAGTAAACGTGATTCTGCATGACATTGTTTACAAGCTGTTTTATTGTCTTTCCGCGGTGGAAACACAGATGGAGCGATTACACGACATATGATACATTTCAGTAAGTTGTAATGTATCCTCAACATACCTTAAGATGTATTCATTTATGTTTATGGAAGAGATGATCGCATTGACTCGCTGCCGCTTTAAGTTGAACTGATACGTGTCTATCAGTCACGTTACATTAAAGAGCGTTAAAACGGCATTTATCGTTTGAATTTCGTGATAAAATGGACTGAATACTTAATATGTTCATGTGGGAACTCGGATTGAAGTGTGTTCCGCACTTACAACAAGCCGACTGTTAACTGTTAAAGATTACATTCATAACCGTTCGGTACACCGTACCGAAAGCCCTGTACCGAAACGGTTCAATACGAATACGTGTACCGTTACACCCCTAATATATATTATAGAATATATTTTTAAATAATATAACTTTAAAATACATTCATTTCAAAATGTAATTAAATATTTAAAAAATAAAATAGGAAATAAAAAAGAAACAAAGTAATAAATATTTATATATATAATATATATATATAATATAATATAATATATAATTTTAATAATGTAATTGTTGAAAAATAAAACAAAATTAAAACCATGCATGAAATAAAAAAATAAATAACACTTAATTACTATAATTTAACCATACAATTATTTAAAATACCGTAAATAAAATTAGAGAGGATAAAATAAAATATACATAATTAATATAAAACGCTTTATCATTGCATCGAACGGACATTATCTTTAAACTGACTGTAAACCTTGTCAAGATAAGGCAGAACATTTGCTTTTGATATTTGCATGCCAATATACACAGGTGCCATAAAACAACACCCTGCAGTCTCGTAGTAACGTGTTTATATGGCTGCTAAACTCTCACGATTGCAATCTGTGCTGTGGGCGTCGAGTGTCTCCAGCTCTCATACCTGCTGTTGGCTCTGACAGGGGCAGGGAAGGGGGTGATGTTGTAGGTGTATTTCTCCCTGAGCTCAGCCAGCTGGGGGAACGGGAATGGGGCCATGGAGTAGACCGTCTGTCAGGAGGAAAACAAGCGTTTTCACAAACACTTTCAGCCCCAAAAACAGTCGGATAAACTACTTCAAGAAGCTTTCGCCATTTTCAAACACAATTCTCCAACATTAAAGCCGTTACCCTCGATCTATATGATAAGGTTTATATATAATTAATGACATATTCATTATTCATGATCTTTTCTATGCTCTGTCTTACCTGCATGAGTTCATTGGAGTCGATCAGATTGTGCTCCAGCATTTCCTGTGTCAGGCAGCCCATAGTGCTATAAAATTCATCAGCAGTCTGGCACTCCTCAATTCGCCTGAGAGGGTGGAAAATGTTTCTCATTTTTCGTTTATGAGCACATCATTTTCTTTCGCAATCTTATCGACAGTGCAACCAAATCTTAGTGAACTTACTCTCCGAGTTTAGACCAGATGGCCAGCGCTACACGCAGCAGCATTTCAGAGCCCTCAAAGAAGACAGAGTCCCAGATCTTCAGCACGGTGTGATGGGGCAAACAGGTGGCAAACATGGTCAAAAACCACTGCATGGTGAAGACGTTGGTAAGCGGAGGCTCATAGCTGCCTGAAACACAATGCCATTGAGCCATTACAGACATCGTTCTTTCACATCCAGACATATTTACAAGGTTGCGGCATACCTCCTCCTTCCCGATTGGCTACTTTCTGGAGGTGGTGGAGATGCTGAGAAAGTTCTGGAAGCTTCAGTCGCAGAAGATCTCTGAACACGGCCATGTCCACTGAGAGGGCACGCAGGTTATTGGCGAAGTAACTATCGGGAAGCACCTTATCGATCAAATAGATCATGACCTAAACCAGAAGGATAGTAAAAGATGTTTAGCAATTCTTTTTGCTTATAGAAGATAATAACTGATTTATATGATTTGTCGGTCCAAAATGTCATGCCCATTTAAACTGAGGCAGCACCAGTAAATTTTTTTAAGTGGACTTTCCATTAACAAATAATAATAATAATAATAATAATATATTAATATAATAAAATTATAATTAAATTCATGAAAGAGAATTCATCAAATTAAATAAATAAACTGCTCAATTGTTGTAGCATAAGTTGCAAATTCTTTATTTCTTGTTCATTTGAAAATTTTCGGATTTTTTTTATTTTAGTTGTATTAATATTTTGAATTAGCTTTTATATAATATTTTATACTTTTCATATACATTTCATTATGTGTTTTTGTCATTTTATTATTATTCTTTTTAAATATAGCTATTTAGGTTTAATATATTTTTATTTCAGTTTTATTTCTTTCTCAGTTATTTATTGATTCACCGATACAAAATCTCTCCGCCGATACCGATAGCCGATTATTCAGAATGATATCTGCCGATAACGATAGTTTGATTTTCTTAAAGGTGCAGTGTGTAGTATTTATGAGGATCTATTGACAGAAATGCAATATAATATACATAACTACACTCACCTAAAGGATTATTAGGAACACCTGTTCAATTTCTCATTAATGCAATTATCTAATCAACCAATCACATGGCAGTTGCTTCAATGCATTTAGGGGTGTGGTCCTGGTCAAGACAATCTCCTGAACTCCAAACTGAATGTCAGAATGGGAAAGAAAGGTGATTTAAGCAATTTTGAGCATGGCATGGTTGTTGGTGCCAGACGGGCCAGTCTGAGTATTTCACAATCTGCTCAGTTACTGGGATTTTCACGCACAACCATTTCTAGGGTTTACAAAGAATGCTGTGAAAAGGGAAAAACATCCGGTATGCGGCAGTCCTGTGGGCGAAAATGCCTTGTTGATGCTAGAGGTCAGAGGAGAATGGGCCGACTGATTCAAGCTGATAGAAGAGCAACTTTGACTGAAATAACCACTCGTTACAACCGAGGTATGCAGCAAAGCATTTGTGAAGCCACAACACGCACAACCTTGAGGCGGATGGGCTACAACAGCAGAAGACCCCACCGGGTACCACTCATCTCCACTACAAATAGGAAAAAGAGGCTACAATTTGCACGAGCTCATCAAAATTGGACAGTTGAAGACTGGAAAAATGTTGCCTGGTCTGATGAGTCTCGATTTCTGTTGAGACATTCAGATGTTAGAGTCAGAATTTGGCATAAATAGAATGAGAACATGGATCCATCATGCCTTGTTACCACTGTGCAGGCTGGTGGTGGTGGTGTAATGGTGTGGGGGATGTTTTCTTGGCACATTTTAGGCCTCTTAGTGCCAATTGGGCATCGTTTAAATGCCACGGCCTACCTGAGCATTGTTTCTGACTATGTCCATCCCTTTATGACCACCATGTACCCATCCTCTGATGGCTACTTCCAGCAGGATAATGCACCATGTCACAAAGCTCGAATCATTTCAAATTGGTTTCTTGAACGTGACAATGAGTTCACTGTACTAAAATGGCCCCCACAGTCACCAGATCTCAACCCAATAGAGCATCTTTGGGATGTGGTGGAACGGGAGCTTCGTGCCCTGGATGTGCATCCCACAAATCTCCATCAACTGCAAGATGCTATCCTATCAATATGGGCCAACATTTCTAAAGAATGCTTTCAGCACCTTGTTGAATCAATGCCACGTAGAATTAAGGCAGTTCTGAAGGTGAAAGGGGGTCAAACACAGTATTAGTATGGTGTTCCTAATAATCCTTTATGTGAGTGTGTGTTTTCAGTGGTGTATAAAGACCTTACATAATGAACTGTTATGTTTTTATTACCTTAGAATTAACCGTTTCTATCTACATACACCGCGAGTCCCCTTACAGTGAAATCGCTATTTTGCCCCGCCATGTTTCTACAGTAGCCCTAATTGGACAAACTTCTCTACAGAGCGCTAGCTACTCTCTGGTCTCTTCGTCGACGACATCTTTGTCCTGTGTCGGCCACCGTAGCTTCTCAATGTGCTTTGAAAGGGAGGGGTGAGCTTTGGGTGATTGCAATTCACAACCTCACCACTAGATGCTGCTAAAATTCACACACTGCACCTTTAAGGGAAGAAAATCTACTAAAACTAAAGCCCAATTTATACTACGCCGTCGAGTGTACAGCGTAGCTACGTCGTAGGCTGTGTGTTGCACGTGTAGCCTAAGACGTACCCTGATGTGCACCTCTCCAAAAATGTAACAACGCGTCAATTCTACGCGGGCCGAAAGCGCTGTGATTGGTCTGCCAGAACCCCTCCCTCACGGGTACACATGCTCCCTCTGCATGTGTAACTGCATGTCGATGTGGACAAGGATGCAGAAGTATAAATGAAAATCGGCGTAGAGGCTACGGCGCAGAAGTATAAATCAGCCTTAATGCTGTAAACTATACAAGGAAACCTCTCATTTGATACATTGCTATAATATTAGAGGTTCAAATTAGCATCAGCCGGCGTTTTGGAAGTGCTCCACTGTTTACACTGCGTCATCAGTGTAAGAGTCTGACACAGGCTAGAAGAAGTTTTTGAATAAAGTCGTTATTTTTGTTTGTTTTTGTAAACTAATATTTGTATATTTGACTTTATTTCAGCTTTGAAATGTTTTAGCTAGCAATAATGTTCAGGATTCACCAAACACATTATACCCCTGACTGAGATTTAAAATAACAATTCCCAGAATTCATGTAGATCTAGGCAAACCTTTAATGCATCTCCTTCGTTTCCCTCTGTGACCTCCAGAATGAGGGCAGCCAGAACATTGAAGCCCTGACAGTAGCCGACAGTCTTGTTCCAGCGGGCGTACGCCAGCAGTACCCGCTTCAGCACCACCCGGTCCTGCTCCGCCTCCTGGCCACAGTAGGAACTGCAGCCTGTCCTGTGCAGGTCCTGAGGAGAGGGGAAAACAAAGTGTGACTTACCTATGTACACAAGCACACTGAACTTTGCTCAGTTGCGCACAAGTGCTACACACACAAACACATCCTGCTCCATTACCCATTTAACTGACACACTGCAATGAGCAAATATCCTGCGCCATTTATCCTTTTATCTGACTCACTTCCTTCCATTAAATAGCTCTAAAGCCTCAATTTATTTGCTTGCCTCATAAAGCTATAGCCTTAAAATAACTGCATATAACTACATATATCAACCTTCACTATTTGGATTCCCAAAGAGTCGTCATCTGGATTGCTGCGATCGTTGAAGGCGAATCTCATGGTTTTCTCCCAGTCTATGGAGATGCTGTGGAGGTACTGGTCAGCCAGGGTCAGCCATACCTATATCAAAACAACCAAACATTATACAGTGTGTAAAATGTCACGGATGTGAAAACAGTAACATTTCCAGCACACTCACCCTCTTCCTCCACTCTTTGGGAATACCCACAGGGAGTCTGGCCACTGCTTTCAGGGCGTCGTACCACTGCAAAGTAAAGCAACCCGCAACACTCAACATGAAACAAAACAATTAGTTGGTTTATTGCTGTTCGAGGGTTTTATGCCCATAGTAGGCATCTAATACATACTTGTTGAAAGCCGTTCTTGCCTAGAGAGGGCTCGATAGTGAACTTCAACCTGGTGTCCACCCCTGCAATAAGACAAAATGGTGGACAATCAGAGACAATGATGACCATATAAAGACATCTGTCGATGCAGGGGTTTCATTAACAAATGAATGATGGGATGTTATGTAATCACCACTCAGGATTAATAATTAAATAATGATTTTTTTTTTCTTTTTTATTAATTATAAATACATTACAATTATAGCAGGATAGGTTGCAATTCTTGTTGGTTTATTTTTAAAAAAAGTAATTAATTAATTGCATTAACTAATATTAACTAACAATGAGCAATACATTCTTATTAATCTTTGTTAACATTAATTAATAAAAATACAACTGCTCATTGTTAGTTCATGTTCATTATCTAATGTTAACAGTTACAATTTATTAGCAAGTGTTGAGATTATCATTAACTGAGATTAATAAACGCTTTAGAAATATTTTTAGTATTTATTATACAAATATTTATATTTGTTAGTTCATGTTAACTAATGTTGACTAATGAAACTTCATGTGAAGGGTTACCAAAAATTAAACTTAACACAAAACAGGTACAAGAAATATATTTGGTCAAAATATTCAGTTTCAAATTCATGATAGATACATATACATACACACACACACACACACACACACACACACACACACAACCAGTCAAAAGTTTGGCAATTGTACTGAAACTGTCTCTTCTGCTCACCAAGGCTGCATTTACTTGATCCAAAATACAGCAAAATACTTTTTTTATATTTGAATATATTTACAATTATTATTATTATTATTATTATTATTATTATCAATGTTGAAAACAGTTGGTTACAATTTTTTTTCAGGATTATTTAATGAATAGAAAGTTCAAAAGAACAGCATTTGTCTGAAATATGAAGCTTTTGCAACATTATAACTGTCTATATATACTGTCACTTGATCAATTTAATGCATCCTTGCTGCATAAATGTATTAATTTCTTTAAGTTCTTTCCCAAAAAATAATAATAATTCTTACCGACCCAAAACTTTTGAACGGTAGTAGACAATGTTACAAAAGCTTTCTATTTCAGATAAACAGTTCTTTTGAACTTTCTATTCATCGAAGAATCCTAAAACACAATTTTTACACAACTGCTTTCAACAAAATTCATAAATGTTTCTTGAAATGTCCTTTTATCATCTTTATCACTTGACCCATTAATAATAAATAAGGTTTGTTGTCATTCAATGGCTCCCCTGCTGAAAAATCCAGCTAAAACCAGCCTAAGATGGTTGGCTGGTCTTAGCTGGTTTAAGCTGGAAGTAGCTGGTTTTAGCAGCCTGGCTAAACTGGTCTCCCAGCCTGATTTAGCTGGTCAAGCTGGTTTTAGATGGTCTCCCAGCCTGATTTAGCTGGTCAAGCTGGTTTTAGATGGTCTCCCAGCCTGATTTAGCTGGTTTTAGATGGTTTCCCAGCCTGATTTAGCTGGTCAAGCTGGTTTTAGATGGTTTCCCAGCCTGACTTAGCTGGTTAAGTTGGTCTTCCAGTCTGGACAAGTTGGTGGCCACCTGCTTTTAGCTGGTCTCCCACCCTGGCTTATCTGGTCAAGCTGGTCTTCCAGCCTAATTTAGCTGATGAACATTTTACCTAATTACAAATTAATCAGATTACATGGTCCATATACAGATATAAATTATTTGTCTAAACACCCAGTGTCAGAAAAAATAGGGACAGTCAGCCAGCCTGACCAGCTAAGACCAGCCTGACCAGCTAAAATCAGCGAAGACCAGCTAAAACCATCAAAGACCAACAATTACCAGCTAAGACCAGCCTGACCAGCTAAAACCAGCAATTACCCGCTAAGACCAGTTTGACCAGCTAAGACCAACAATATCCAGCTAAGACCAGTTTGACCAGCTAAGACCAGCCTGACCAGCTAAAAAAAATTCAAAACCCCTCTAAAACCAGTCTGATAAACCAGCTATCACCAGGCTGGGAGACCAGCCAAAACCAGCCTGACCACCTTAGGCTGGTTTAAGATGGATTTTTCAGCAGGGTCAGTATTCATCACAGGCAGGTTACCTAACTCTCTTCTTTGTCTAACAGGAATAAACACTGATAAAAAATGCAACAGAAATGACTGGAGTGTATTATCGACCACGACGCAGAAACCAAACGCTGAATATTGAATATTTGATAAATGACGCTGTCCTTTGCTGAAGCGGTGCTGAATCTCACTTCCGCCTCCAGTTTCTTCCGGATACACGACACCATCCTGTATCACGACGAAATAAACGGTGTTTTTTCATTGTTAAGACGTCGTGTTGAGCGTTAAAGAGCTACAACAACACGCAGAATTCTTTAAATTGATGTAACCTTCACATTAGCCATGGCTAAAGATGCTAAATCCTGTCAAACGCGCATGTAAACAACTCTACCTCATCAACACGATGTGAAATAGGAAGCGGCGTTTCTCCTACACACTTTCGGTGCATAAGAATACCAATAAGAAGACCAACCTGAGTCCATCCCTGTCATAGTTTCATGGTATAAATGATAAACAGGAGTGGCGCCATTTCTGCATCTATTTCACTCGTCAGCCGACGCTGTTCCGGATTAACCTACAGTATTACCATCATCTCTCCAGCCCTCAACTGCACTCATGTTCTGCACAACATGTGTCTGGATGAGAAGCAAGTGCAGTGTTATGTACTGACTATCTCAGACATTAAAAAGAACATTCAAAACAATTATCAATTAATAACTACATAGGCTAGTATTTAAAACTGAGCCTAATATTTATAGAATAACAACCCTAGTGAAAAAAAACAATGCCAAAATGTATTCAAAATACATTTATTTCATACTAAGTATACTATAAATACATTAACAAGAGATTTGCTGATAAATATTATAATATAAAATATTATAAAGGCCTAATTCTTTATTGCACATTGCATATTTTTTTTAATATAAAGCATAAAATGTGTTTTATTATCACTATAAGGATAGATCACTGTGCAATATCTATCAGTCTTTAAATGAAAGATATTAAAGTGTTGCCATTTGAGCACAACCAAATTTGCACCTCAGCAATACTTCCGGACAACTAAAGTGCATTAAGTAGTTTTTTCCTTTAAGTAACTCAATTTAGTTTAGCAAAAGTACAGTTGCAGAGTATTTATATTAAGTAGCCTACATAAATATGTCATAAACGTGTAGTAGGCCTATACTTAGCATAAAATAAATGCATTTCAAACACATTTTTATATTTTAATTTTTCACTATAGGGAAATTATTTCATAGCCTATTCAAACTTTTAGGACACCTTAAAGCTAAAACCATAATATTTCTCAATTTATATGTATTAATATAGTTTACTTAAACAAGTAGTTCACAATAGTATAAATATAGCTGATAAAATATATATTAATAAAAAAGCGAAGGCCCTTCACCCAATTATCACCACTCTGCATTCAGCACCCGTGCAAATAAATGGGCATCTTAGGAATAAACCGTAGTTAGAGTTGTATCTATAATGATGAATGAATATGAATAATGATATTAAAGCATGCTGTATTCACCTGGCTCTAGGGTGCACAGCAGGCGCGGCGCTCTTCTAGAGATGCCATTGCGTTTCTTCAGCACATTACTGATAATATTACCGACTCCTCCAGGAGCATTCTGCCGTTTCATACACACCCTCGATCTCTTAGTGGAAACAAACCTTTCCTGCTTCATCTGGAGAAAAACCTGTGAGGACGAGTTCCGTTTGACCGCGCATTTAAAACGATTCTCTCATCCCGAGAATCATCCCATCGACAAATATACCCTACTCGTTATGATATCAATAAAACAGAGGAGAATATCATAATTTATCATCGTACATGATGCATGTCTGTATCTGAAGCATAGGAATTATAAATAGCATAAAAATCAAAGGTGATCGAAACGAACGCGCAGGATGCTATGGGAGAGGCGCGGTGATGCGCGCGTCTACTCCCACATATGAGCGTCACATTCAGGGGTTGTGAGGGAGGAGGGACCGCTGGAGCTCTGGAGGAAGGGCCAGAGACAGCCGAGGAAAACATTGGCCAGTACATGAATGACTAGTGCCATCCATGCTGCAAACTTTAGCATTAATAACAAGGAAATAAACACTCCGTATCCAAATTCACAAGAAAATCTAATGGTAAACAGTGTCGTAGGACCTAATTATAGGCTAAAATCCCACGATAAGAATAAGGATAAGATGGTTACACCACCATTGATTCAGTCATACAGTATTTTGCAAGTGATCTGAATGATTTACTAAAGCAATAAGCCCCAGGAAGTCGTAGTTTACAATGAATTCAGAATAGTTATGATGCTTAAGTAGCCTAGCTGTTATACATTCACTTTATACTAATGGGCTGTTGAATGCTTGAATCTGATTGGTTGACGAACGTTCTGAGTTGTGCAATTATTTTCTGGAAAAAGTAGTTCCAGGCAGGTCTTGACCGCAGTACAGTTCCATATCACTTCACCAAATTATTTCAGTTATATCTCTACAGCCTAAAAAAAAGGAAATGCTCTACTTTAAGTACATTGTTTTAAGTTAGTTCTTTATCATGTAATGTTTTAAAGGCACAATATGTAAGATTTTTGGATTAAAATATCCAAAAGCCATTAAAACAGTGTTATATATTTTGTTGACTTGAGTACTTGCATTACCCAAAATGCTTCTAAGAATGTTTAAATCCAGAGCAGTTTTAACCAGGACACGGACCATGTCGCATCAATGACATCATACCCGCGTTACCCTCAATTTCCGGTTTTATTTTGTAGAAACCATGGAAACACCAAAGACGCTTTAATATATTATGTTTTATTTAGACAGGTGAGCAACTGTTTGGGTAGACAGAAAACAAATCATTGTTATGCAGCTCAACACGTTTTGTCTTCAATCTCGTTTTTTTTATTTACCCCCAGTACCATGTTTTACCATGCCTTATATTGATCTATTTTGCAGTGTGAACAAGTGTCTCATAGTAGCCGCAAAGCGAACGCACAGAGTAGCATTATAACACAACTTTCAACACACTCAAATGCATCTAATATGATAAAACAGCGCTGTTACCCTAGACTGGGTAAACCCAGCCTGATCTGCCGGCGATTTGATTTCGCCCTGCAGCTCTCAAAAGTCTGGAAACCTGTACATTTATTTCTACTGCTTCTGTTACACTTTTGCGGGAACCAATCACAGACTGGTTTATCCACCAGGCGCGCTATTGGCGGGTTTAACACCGCGACGGATAGAGAAGCGATGGGTCGTTGCCCGTTGATCACTCCTCTTGTGGTCTGATTGGTTGAAGGACTATCCAATTGCATACAGAGTCATTTGAATGATGCTCGTTTATCACGTCTCTTGTGGTCTGATTGGTTGAAGGACTAATCGATTGCGTACAGTGTCATTTGAATAATGCTTGCCTCTTGTGCGGTAGAAAATACAGAGCAGACTCCTCAGACCTAGCCTGACATCGTCATACTCAATTCTAGTCAGAATGTGAGTCTGATACTGCTCCGTTGGGCTGTGATTATGGGGCGTGTTTCAACCGAACCAGGAAAGACCTCAATTGGATAGACCTACAACCAATCAGAGCAACGGAGCGACGCATAACGTTAGTTGTCAAATGTCAACAGAACTCAACTGCACTGTGTTGCCAAGTCCGTGGGTTGAAGTGACCCCAATTATGTGATATACAGACCCAGGAATGCGAATTTTAGCAGGCAGCCCTGCCAAAATAACACATATTTTACCCCCCAAATGCCTTTTTTTCCCGGAGAACCCCCCCACCCGGAAAGCTATTGTGCTTGTTTTTGGCTAGTTTTGAGTAGCAATCGGGATTAGGCGGGTTTTTTTGTAAAAACTTGGCAACCCTGTGCACGCACGCTGGAATAAGTTACGTTAGAAGAAAAAGATGAGTGTAAACGATCTTTGCCGGTGTTGTAAAAAAAGAATTTAAGGATACACAGAGTACTTACCAACACGATCATCATTTCTGAGAGAAATAGTAAAGGTGAATGCATATACAAACAAGTTCTCCGTTTAGGATTAGAACAAATTCAACCCAAGTGCCTTTGATGACGTGGATGATTTCGTCACTGTTTATCATCTGTCCATCATCGTCTAAAGCCCGCCCTGACAATTTCATTGGTCCGAACAGTTTCTGTTCGGGCATAATTACTTCTCTACGGATTAAGTCCAGACCGAACTGCCCGAGTTAAAATGTTATGGGTGGGGCTAAGTTCGGCTGGTATCCAGGCTACCTCAGACCAATGTTCAATCTTAATGAGCTTGGTCTGGTGATAGCCAGACAACTGTTACCCCACATGTGCATGAGCGGAAGCGATCGTCTGCAGCATAATAAAAGTTCTGCGAAATCCAGGCATCATCTTTGTTTTGAATAAGTGATCTCTAGCGCCGAAAAATGACATATTGTGGCTTTAAACAGTCCCTCCAAAAAAAAGCGATTATGCGATCGCATGATTTAATGCATAATCAGCCAAAGTGCACATATTTATGTGGGGAACGCATTTTTTCAAATACACCGCAACTTTTGCCGCGGAAAAAGTTGCCTATTTCCGCGTGCAAAATATGCGGGGCTAGCATGATTTCATAATCCTCGCATTTTCGTTGCAAAAAAAGTCACATATATTAGCAGAAAGTTGAAATATGTTCGTTTACTTCACACGAGAGCCGCCATTTCCCCCTATTGCCATGGGAACGTTTTGAAGTGACGTAATTACCCGACAAGAACGTCATCGAAAAGCTGCAAACCCCCGTGGAGAAACCATAGATATCGGTGAAACCATGATGAAGCACGCAAATTCCCATTTGCCAACAAAAATACCTGCAAAAGACAGCGCAAAGCAGTTTCCCAGTGTGTTGACCGATTTCAAAAAACAGCATCATGAAGCTTCGAAGCGTTATGAATCAGTGAGTCGATTCAGCTGTTCGGATCGCCAAAGTCACGTATTTCAGCAATTTGATACCCGATCCAAATCATGAATCGACTCACTGATTCATAACGCTTCGAAGCTTCATGATGCATTGTTTTGAAATCGGTCCAAATTGAGCCATGTGTTTATTAAGGTCTTCAATAAAACAAGATGAGAACTTAAATAATCAATTAAAAATATTCGCTTTTTTTCTCTTTTTCATCAAACCGCAGTTTTTGCAAGTTTTATCGCTATAATTGCATAAATATCCCGCATTTTCCATCGCATTTTTTAAGAAAACGTGCCGCATAATCAAGGATTTTTGTCCGCAACAATCACAAAAAAAAGCCGCATTTTTCTGGAAGGACTGTTTAAAGCATCATGACAGAGTGAGAGAGATAAGGAAAAATAAGTCAAGCTTCTTATTTTATGCAAAACGAATATTCCAAATGAAAGTATCAATCCATCCACACAGCAGGGCAAAGTCATGTAAATTTGACCATTTTTAGCCTTGTATGATTGTCCAAAAGTGTCTCGATTTACCCAAACTCATGAGGAACTCCTTAATGTGGCTAACAAGAGAGACAGCACTCTAAAAAAATGCTGGTTTAAAAACAACACAAGTTGGGTTGAAAATGGACTAACCCAGCAATTGGGTTGTTTTAACCCAGTGAATGGGTCGTTTTAACCCAGCGGTTGGGTTAAATGTTTGCTTAAAACAACCCAATTTTTTAGAGTGTGAGGTTTAAACATTTCTGGCAGAAAGAATGATAGTCCTGATTTTTTTCCATTGGACGATGAGCATTCAGGTATTTTTTCTGACATGCACTTAGTGACAAAACAACAGGGATACACACTGTTACTCATGCTTACAAAGATAAACATGTCAACAAACACAAACCGTTCATCAAGAATAGACATTGACTGAATAATGGCAGCCATGTAGTGCTATAGTCTGGATGTAATTTTAATACTGTACCTGTTTGACAGTGCTTGTCATGCTGCATGTTGATAAAATGGAGAAAAAAAACATTAAGAGATGCAAGGCCACATAATACAGACTGCATCCACGACTGTGAGGGGAATTACTGCTGGACGACTAACTAGGGAGCAAAATTGGAACTCACTATAACATTACAGTGCTAATTTGCATGTCAGTGTCATAAACCCAGACGCCCCTGAAACCCGTGGTGATGTTGAACAGAGAGTTTTGAATCTAATGCAAATAAATGAGTTGTAAAGGTGAGGAGGAGTCAATCCTGCAGTAGTGGGAAGATACTTGAGAATAATGACTTCTAAAATATCAGCTGAGTGAACTAGTCTAAGGTGAAGCAAAAATACATTTGATATATGTTCGGCAACCATTATCTATGCAAGTTATATGACACCTAACCGCATCCTTTTAAAACAGCTGAAGAATAACAGACGTCCAGCATCAGTGAAAGCTAAGACGTGCAGTCAATCGAGAAAACATTAGTCTTTAAATAGCTAAAAAGGCCTTGGGTCATCTAAAGCAGTGGTTCCCAACCACGTTCCTGGAGGACCCCCAACAGTGCACATTTTGCATGTCTCCTCAATCAAACACACCTGATTCAGGTCATCAGCTCATTATTTGCTACTCCAAGACCTGATGTGGGTGTGTCAGACAAAGGACACATTCAAAATGTGCACTGTTGGGGGTCCTCCAGGAACGTGGTTGGGAACCACTGATCTAAAGGGACCCTATTATAGGGCTGGGTATCTTTCGATCCGGGGCCAATTTCGATACCTCAGTTTCGATACCGGTTCCTAACGATACTTCTTTCGATACAATATGTTCTAAAATCCATTTCAACATCAACAAAAATATATTAAACACAAGACTTTTATTTTTCACCTTAATTAAAACACATTCTGGTAACACTTCTCTCAGGGTAACATTATTGATAAAACTGTTTGTGCTTTTTGTAAGGGTGCTCCGATCAGGATCACAGGAAGCAGTATCTTCCGATACGATCACCGATGCCGATCTATTTGAAGCCTTCTTTATATCATGTAGAATTATTTATAGGGAATTTTACAGACATTCATTCAGGGCCTGAATTTTATTTCTGACAATGGGGGAATCCCCCCCTCAGGTGACTTGTCATATAAATGTTTATATTTATCTCACCTAAATATTTGATCATGCAGTGCATTTTTGTTTTTAAAGACAAATTTTCAGGTAGGTCTAACATCAGTATTGAGGTAAGAAATACTAAAGACATTTAATAAGAAATCAAATGTAAATTAATATTGGTCTAAATTAAATTAGATTAATCCTTACACTTAAGGTGGCAAAAGTTAGTCATTCGAGAGCAGTGAGTGTCATAAAGGTTAATCAAACAACACAAGACAAAGAGAAACTCAAGCAGCAGTTTATTCGACTGCTGTCACTTTAAGAGCGAACACGGATACGGTTACATGCAGTTGCACAAATGTTCACTCGCTAGTCACGACGGGGTTTACGCGTATACTCGTCAAGATGGTAATTTAGTACATACATTTGTGTGTATTTGACCATTTCAGCGCAATTTGTACTCGCGAGCTTTTTGTGAGATGGCCTGTGTGTGTGTGTGTGTGTGCGCTCTCGCGGTCTCTTGGAGAGCGGTTTGAACACTGGCAAGACTTAAAAATAAATGCAAATGATAAACTTTAGTGACGATGCGACACTGCCTCGATTGTGCAAGTGGCAAATCCTGTGTCAACTGTACAGCTCGATTTTAGTGCAGATGTGATGCGCTGATGCAGGGCCGGCCGTGACCAATTTGCTGCCCTAGGCAAGATTTTACTTGGTGCCCCTTGTATCAAGGTTTAGCACTATATGTTTTCAGTCCAAGTTGCGGAAACACTGGTACTGTTGTATTTTTTTAATGCATTGATGTTTTTTTAATTTGTATTGTTTTATATGATGTCCAGTCCATTCTATCCCGTCATTATGTTCATGATATTATTATTATTAATTTTTTTTAAAAGGCTGATGATAGTTAAACTATACAAAAATAGCACCTACGCCACATTACAGCCTAAACACAAATAACAAGTAATTGCATCTGGCATTCATGCACAAACTATTGAGAACTAGCAAAAGTGTTTGTTTTCCAGTAGATGGCAGCAAACTAATATGCATATCGACCGCAAAGGGGGCACTCGCGAGCATCCTTCTGAGACCTAAAATGACAAATGGGACACCCTGCGGTCTCGTGGACTTAACGGACACACGTACGCGGCGGTCATTGTGAGTCCACAAGGCCGAAAATGCACATGAAGTGTGCCATTTGGGACAGGGCCAATGACGTAACTCACTGCTTAACCACCATAGTACGATGTATTGTTAAGGAAAAAAAAAAAAAGGCCCTGTCCCAAATGGCACCCTACATCCTTGCTGTCTTCCTCCGAGTCCGCACTTTCATGACGTAACGCCGCTTTGACTGGCGGGAAGAAGTCCGCTGCGTAACCCACACCAGTGCGGGCTCGGCAGAAGTGCGCATCAAGGGCGCATATCAACCGCAAAGGGGGCACTCGCGAGCACCCTTCTGAGACCTAAAATGACAAATGGGACACCCTGCGGTCTCATGGACTTAACAGACACGCGCACGTGGCGGTCATTGTAGTCCACAAGACTGAAAGTGCACATGAAGTGTGCCATTTGGGACAGGGCCTAACTTGCTAGTCACAACTGCTTCCCAAAAACATAGTAACTTTGTTGCACATCTGACGTTCAGGCCAATACAGCCAATGACGTTACACTGCTCACTGTAAACAAATTCAGGTCTCCAATTGAAAATCTTCTAGTGAGCGATCACATCTAAAATTTTCAGTTGGCCAAATTGAATTTCTTGAATTTTAATTGAATTAAATTGCATCAATTCACAGAAATTCAATTTGGCCAACTGAAAAATTTAGATGTGATCGCTCACTAGAAAATTTTCAATTGGAGACCTGAATTTTTTTTACAGTGCTGGTGGAGTAACAACGTCTACTAGTTAATCCTTTCTATATCGAATTAATGTCAGATTATTTCTGTAAATGACAAACATGGCATCTGAAGACTTCTGTTTTGCTTTATTTACAGATGTTTCATTCGATCGCATGCACACGCGCACTCTTCAAAATCAGGGCTTTAATTCTTTTGACAATCTAATGGAATTTGAATATATCTGGAACAGGGCCGTGCACAGACATTTTGAGGGGCAGTGGCCCAAACCAAAAAAAGGGGCACTGGGGTGGGGTGGCATTGGGGGCGAGGATTGGGTGCTTGTCCGCATAAATTATCCATCTTACTCTTACTAGTGAGTCAAAACAGTTTTGATCTAATTTTGTGTCTATCGAAAATAGTAATACATGATATTGTATTATGTTGAATATCAAAGTTGTGTCTATTTGTTAATGAGGGATTTGTGGACACAAATGTTTTTGGCTTTAATTTTGAAAAAAATATTTGGCACAGAAGGCCCCAAGTGGCATGTTGTTACTGGTGTTATTAATGGGGCTATTATTTCATATTTTTATGAATTAGATGTATATTTCAGGCATCTTCACTTTCATTAAAACCTATAGGTTAATTGAGTGAATTGTATTATGACAAAAACTATTATGTTTTTTTTTTTTTTTTATTATGACATATCTTCAATTAAAATATGGGCAAATAAATAAATATTGATATGCTTGTACATAAGTCATAAAAAAATTACCTTTCAGATGATTATCTTTTAATGGGATTCAGATTTTTCTGTTATCAGTTATTCAATTATTCTACTAAATTGTCAAAATAAAATTTTAAGTAGAATATTTGTAGTATTTTACATTAATGACACTTAGATATATAAATAGTAATAATAATAATAATAATATCAAAAGTAATTTATATATCCGGTAACAGTTTATGGGTTATTATATGAAATTAGGCCTATATATATTCTACAAAGTGTGCCTTCTCTTCCAAGAACGTGTATACCACCAGAAATACAAAAACAAACTACCAAATTACTAATTCTGCGGATTGTAATGCATACTGTTAATGCGACAACATTCTGGAACTGTCGTGTCCGCTTTCCAGATTTCTGTGCACAGACTCTGAGTGATGCTAGGGAGCGAGCGGGAAAACACGGGATCGGATTTGCGGAATCGGTGGATCTTTAGCGGAGGAAAAACAGAACCCTTTTAGCTGGGATAGGTAGCGACCATAGGCCTGCGAGAGGGGCACCTCAGCTGATGAGGGCAGAGGGGCAGTGGCTCTAGCCACCGGGCCACCCCTCTGTGCACGGCCCTGATCTGGAATGAAAGACATAGAATGTAGTGCGGGCTGCTTGCTTATTTTTCTCAAGAGCAGGATCGATTTAAAAAGATAGTTCACCCAAAAATAAAAATTCTGTCATCATTTACTCCCTCTCAAGTTGTTCTAAACCTGCATGAGTTTTTGTTCATTTGAACACAAAAGAAGATATTTTGAAGAATGTTGGTAACCAAACAGTTGATGGACCCCGTTGAAAAAAAATACTATGGAAGTCAATGGGGACCAAAAACAAAACAAAAAAACACAAAAAAACTCAGGTTTAGAACAACTTGAGGGGGAGTAAATGATGACAGAATTTTCCTTTTTGGGTGAACTATCCCTTTAAGTCCACATGTCATAGAAACAAGAAGCTAAGCTTCTAACCACGGGTCGAGGGATGGAGGTCCAACCACACAACTTTGCGATGCTGTTTGCGAAAGTTCGTGGAACTATCCGGTTGTTAAGTCTGACGTCACACGGCAGAGATTCCGGGTCCAAACGCTCTCTCATACCACAAGAAAAACAACACATGGCGCTAATAAACACACACACACACACACACACAATGTGGTGTAATACAACAACAAAAAATTATAATCGTAACTTTTATCTCCATACCAAAATTCCGGATGGCCAGACAGTGATTCATCTTTTATAAATCGAGAAAATATTAATTTCTGTGACGCTGTGAGCACAGAGACTGTTGTGTAGACTGTAAGCATTTCAAATGTTTGATGTTTAAAGGTCCCGTTCTTCGTGTCTTTTTGAAGCTTTGATTGTGTTTACAGTGTGCAATATAACATGTGTTCATGTTTCGTGTGTAAAAAAACACAGTATTTTTCACACAATTTACTTATCTGTATACCGCTGTTTTCACTGTCCTAAAAACGGCTGATGAGTTCCTTGTTCTATGAAGTCCCTCCTTCAGAAATACGTAACGAGTTCTGATTGTGCCAGCGGTTCCCGTGTTGTGATTTGACCGCAGCTTAGCGCACGTGGCACGGTTCCTGTGTTGTGATTCGACAGCAGCTTAGCGCACGTGGAAAGGTCACGCCTCTTAACGGGAGATATATGCGCTTAATGATCTCTACAGCGTCCCTGGGAAAGCCAAACAAAGGTGATTTGACTCCGGGATGAAAATAACAGCGTCTCGACGACATGGCGACAAACACACTGAAACGCAGCACTTCCTTTTCTCCACGCGACACGTCCTCTTCTCCACGTGGGACAGCAACAAGACCACGCCCCCTTTTTTCGCGTAGTCTTGTGGGCGGAGGTTAGTCTGTTCTACTGTTCTACTGACTGACGTAATTAATGAAGGAAGTACCAGGATGTAGTCCAAGCCAGCCGTTCACTGTAGGCTTTGAAAGGGAACTTCTGTTAAATAAAATATCTCGCTTGGCATTGAACTTTGAGCTTTATAATTTTACAGGTATTATTTATGCTCTAACAGCAACATTACACACTAACTAAAGTTTGAACAGTGGGATCACGAAGAACGGGACCTTTAATATGAATAAATAGCGCTCATAAACGGCCGTCGATGGCATTCTCAAGTGAAATGAGTTGAGGCTTGGACCCAGAAGACTTAACAAGCGGATGGTTTCGGGAAACGTTGGATCGTTGAACAGTGTTGGTAATGATTGAACTTGGCAAAAAATGCTTTGGGGAAAAACAGCCAAGAGCGTTACTGACAGACTAGGAAGAGAGGTGCTGCACCAATGTCAAAATGTGAATGAAAAACATGAAAAAGGGCATAATAGGTCCCCTTAAATCCAGCTCATAACGGTCATGACAGCAAGAGGAGTGAAATGATTTGTAATTACGTCTTTTCTGAGAGACGGCTTGCAGGCAGGCGGTGACTATATCACAGTTCTTCTGAAACTTCTGCCGCTGTCGGTCCTTCCTCTTGACCTGACGCACCAGTTTGGCCGACTGCACAGCGATGCGATACTTCACCTCTTGAACGATCCACTTCAGCTCCTCTGGACCTGAGCACAAAATAAAGCTTGTTTAAATGTGCAAAACACACTACATGCGCAAACAGATTCAGATAATTATGACTGACAAAAAAACACTGTGCATACAAGTGTACAAAAACCTTTGAATGCAAATTGTCACTATGGCCTGACCCTGAGCACCTGAGACAACAGTGGAATTACTTCAGCAAACAAAGGGTTAAGAATTAACTGGTTTCCAGAGTGCCATTACAACTGGGTCAGTTCTCATGCAGTGTCTGTAATGACATGCTATATTTCATATAAAAACACCCTAATCATATTACATTTAATATTACTTAAAGAGTAATGTCACTCTGTATTTGTGTGTACATGGAAAAGTATGAAAAATTATTCATCTTAACCCTTTTATTTATATATTCATATTCCTATTTATTTATTGCATGTTTTAAAAACATTAATTTTTACAGAAAAAGCTTTTGAAAGAAGTCTCTCATGCCCAGGCAAAAGTACAGAAAAACTGTGAAATGTTAGTACAATTTAAATAACTGTTTTCTATCTAAATATATTTTAAAATGTAATTTATTCCTGTGACCAAAGCTGAATTTTCAGCATCATTACTCCGGTCTTCAGTGTCACGTGATCCTTCAGAAATCATTCTAATATAATTATGAATTACAGAACATAAATTGGACTGATTTGACTTCAGTTGAAAGGGGAAGTGATGCTCACCTTTCTGATCCAGGTATTTCATCTGATGGCGTCTCGTGTGTTTCTCCTGAAGTTCTTGCAGAAAGTTGGAGCCAGTGTTGCTCCTTCCCAGGAAGGCATCCGAGCTGGAGGCTTCTGTCGAGCTGTCCACACCTCTGACGCTGTTACTGTACGTGTCATAGAGCTCCACTAGCAGACAGTCCATTATAGATGATGCCCGGGACGCTCTCAGATCCTCTTCATCTGAATACACACCTGCTTCGTGGACCCCCGCTCCACCTCCTCTCTCCATACGGATCTCTCCAGCTGGTGACCCATGAGGCACTTTTGCGCACTTGGAAAGCGAGGCCGGTAATGATGAAGCTGTTTTGACGCACTCGCCGTTTCCATCAGAGTCTGAACGTCCCTTTGAAACCCATTTGTGAAACGCCGAGAAGCCGTCAAGGTACGACGCACCTGAGTTGACGAAAACTCCACTCTCCTCCTCCGAGCAGATGTCACATATGTCAATCTCCTTCAGTTCCTCTCTAGCGACGTCCACGCCAGACATGTTTTATCGCTCTTTGAAGTCCAGCATTACGCACTCTTGCACATTTGCTGCACATAAGTACAAACCAAAGATTGTTTTAGATGAATCAATAAGGAACTCGAGTTCCGGGTGTGTTCCATTACTTGAGCGGGGTTGGCAGCGTCTTTCCCAGGCTCTGGTTTCCTTCCTGAAACGGTCTAAATCCTGATTGCACGCCCCTGCTGCAGGAATAGTTTAACCCACCTCAGAAACTTTTGAAACAAAGTTTCCAAACAAGTGCATGAGAAATATATTGTAGGCCTATTTGTTTATTTCACTACAAATATTTAAAATAAAAATATACATTAATTCTTTGTAAATTAACGTGTCCAAATAAATACAGAAAACATCACTATGCGCAGTATATGTGTTTGTATGCAAATAAATATTATATATATTTAAAATTATAATTTAAAAATAAACTATACAAATATAATATAAACTATAAAACTAAAATATATACAAATTATATAAATTAATTATATAATAATAAAAGTTTATTATAACTTTATAATAAAATAAAGTTTGTATGTTTGTAATTATACACTTTTTGTTGCTTTTTTAAATATACAGTATGTTTTCTATATATATATTTGTATGGATACATATATATAATAAAACACACACATACATTTTATATATATATATATATATATATATATATATATATATATATATATATATATATATATATATATTGTGTGTTATTGTATATGTATCCATACAAATATATTTGAAAACATAAAACATATTCAAAAAATATTCTTTATATATATTTTTATTATTATCTTATATATATATATATATATATATATATATATATATATATATATATATATATATATATATATATATATATATATATATATACATATATATATATATTGTCTGTTATTAAATATGTTTAAAACAAATAAAAGATAATGATTTAGCTTGCGTGTATTAAGGTGCAAGAATATATATATGTGTGTTATTGTATATGTATCCATACAGATATATTTGAAAACATAAAACCTATTCTAAAAATATTCTTTATATATTTTTGTATTATTATCTTTATACATATATATATATATATATATATATATATATATATATATATATATATATATATATATATATATATATATATATATATATATATATATATATATATATATATATATATATATATAAATTTCTTGCACATTAATACACGCAAGCTTAATCATTGTTTGTTATTTGTTTTAAACATTTTAAGAGAGGTGGGGTGAAACGTGAAACTACATCATTCTTACATACCAATTACAATATTAAAATATATAACTTTTGTAGGCCTGGTAGAGATTTTGAATGGAAAAGACAAATAAAAAGATACGATATAAGCAATAAAAGAGAAATGTTATAAATGACATCATCCTTTAGACGAGCGTAAACATCAGCTGACCGGGGCTTCCGCCTCTCCACATGACTAACGGAGGAGGTAAGTTCTACTAATCCTACTATGACGACGGGTAGAATTATGAATATTAATGACGCAAAGCGTCTGATTGGCTGTTGGTAGGTGGGCGTCAAGTCTGCTGGCGAATTAGCGAATCCTACTACTCCGAAGGCTTATGAATATAAATTAGGCTACGTGACTAGACGCCACAACAGCGTAACCAAGCTTGTCTAATGTCTAATTAATAATCATGAGTCAAGACGTCGGCATAGTATGATTCGTAATTTCGTACACTAGACTAGGAAAGCTAGCTGCTCCTCTAAAGGAGCTTTTCACATTACAGTATTTCATGTTTTTATCGCAAGTAAAGGTCCTCGTTTAGGCCATGGCTGTATTTGTTTTTAATTTGGCGTCAAAGATGGTTTCAGCTCCGTTAGTAATGTTACATTTTATTCTCATCTGCGTCACTTTGCATTGCAACAATCTAGCCGCGGCTAAAATGAATCCCAGAACGAACATTGTTTTAATCCTGACTGATGATCTGGATGTTTCCATCGGCGGAATGGTGGGTATATTTTCCTGGGGAAATAGTTGTATTGTTGCCATTCTCTGTGGTCGTGATTTCCTCCATGCATTTTACTTTATTGTTGCTAAGTAAATGGGCTGCATCATCATCTTGACATCTTTCATCGCACAGATCCCTCTAGTGAAGACTAAAAAGCTGATTGGTGATGCTGGAATAACCTTTACAAACACGGTACGTAGAAAAAGTGCTAGATAACAACTGTGTCCTTATATAAAAAAAATGTTTTGCATAAAAGTGCTGTGCATGTTTTTACACATAGTCAGTCTAAGCTTGAATATTGTTCTGCATAAGAATATTAATAGATTTGATAGGAAGAGTGTGCATTATGGATCAACCAGCATGCATGTTTGCCATTGCATCATTTTGCACCGCATCTCCTAACCCGTCTTGTCATTTCTTCTCTCACCCAGTTTGTTGCCAGTCCCCTTTGTTGCCCCAGCAGGGCGAGTATCCTGACGGGCAAATATCCTCATAACCATCATGTCGTCAACAACACGCTGGAGGGCAACTGCAGCAGCACAGCATGGCAGAAGACCCAAGAGCCCGACAGCTTCCCTGCCTTTCTTCAGAAGCATGGCACCTATCAGACCTTCTTTGCTGGGAAGTATCTGAATGAGGTAAAGAGGGTGCTATCATAAGGATAAACCCTTCCTTTGGGGTGGAAAAACATGTTTATAGTCTTTATCATACTGCCAGATCTGAATCAGCTAACAGTACATCATCCGTGTGTGTTTCTCTGCTTCAGTACGGCAGTAAACAAGCTGGAGGAGTGGAGCACGTTCCCCCGGGCTGGGACCACTGGTTCGCCTTGGTAAGAAAGACAGAAGCCGGTCGTGCTTTTTACCAGAGCTTCAGGGTTGTCCTGCGCACAGAGAGCCTTGAGGGTCAGGAGGCGTTAATGATTTAGTAGAGATGACAAGCCCTTCAAACTTTCCCATGAGCCCGGCAAAAGTCTAATTTTAGCTAGGTTAGGAAAACAGTTAGTAGCCTTAAATGTCGCATGTTTGTGAAGAACTCGAGCAAATGTAGGCACAGAAATTAATCCAGAAGAGAAATGACATGTTCTCTGGAGCCATGCTGATTATTCTTTTAATATCAGCTCCCATGGTTCAAAGCTCACGGTGTCTTTGAGAGCAGATTGTAGGTCTCTGTGTCAAACTGCAGGGAATGTAAAAGCCAAACAAAAACTGTGAGTAAAAGGCATGGATAAGAGTTGGCAAAAGATAGAACAGAACCAATATAAGGTATTGTGACGTCATTCTGAATGACAATCATTTAGTGTAACAACATTCTGATTTGATGAGGAATATCAGAAGGCCAAATCCTGACTGGACGACAGGAGGAGCTGGGGATGGAGGAGGGTAATGAGCTCTTGAGCAATGCGATAAGCTTCTGATAATACTGAATTGGCCCTATATGTAGATATGCTGTGATCGGCATTGTATTCCTATAGTTAGGAGTGAATCAGCTGATGCGAGCTTGACTAATGTGACCTGCAGGACTAATGCTACACTTGATATATTTCTTAATTTGGGTTTTTATTTTAATTTATAACTGTATTATGTATAATGTATTAACTAACATGAACTAACCATGAACAAAACATTTTTTCCAGTATTTATTAATCAATGTTCATGTTAGTTAATAAAAATAGTCGTTCATGTTACTTCACAGTGCATTAAGTAATGTCAACAAATACTAAACTTTTGGTCTTAATAATGCATTAGTGAATATTGAAATGAACATTAATTTAGATTATTAAATGCTGTAGAAGTATTGTTCATTCTTAATTCATGTTAACTAAAGTAGTAAACTAATGTTAACTAATGAAACCTTATTGTAAAGTGTTTCCATAATATTTTTAATTTTGATATATATATATATATATATATATATATATATATATATATATATATATATATATATATATATAATATAAATTTAAAAAAATATAATAATTAAAAAACCCATCAAATTAAGAAAGTGTGTGTATATATATATATATATATATATATATATATATATATATATATATATATATACTAACTAACTAAAAGAAAAGTTTATATAAAATAAGTAAAAAAGAAACATCACAGATATATATATATATATTAGGGCTGTCAAAAGATTAATCACGATTAATCACATCCAAAATAAAAGTTTGTGTTTACATAATATATTTGTGTGTACTCTGTATAATTATTATGTTTATATAAATATTCATGTATATATTTAAGAAATATTTGCATGTATATACTGTATACATTTATATAATTTATATTATATATAAATATAAATATTTTATATATAAATATAATACATTTTTCTTAAATATATACATGCTTGTGTGTGTTTTTATATATAAATAATAATTATACAGTTCACACACATATATTATGTAAACACAAACTTTTATTTTGGATGTGATCTTTTGACAGCCCTAGTGTATATATATATATATATATATATATATATATATATATATATATATATATATATATATATATATATATATATATATATATATATATATATATATATATATATATATATATATATATATATATATATATATATATATATATATATACACACACACACACACACACAAAGAAAAGTTTATATAAAATAAGTAAAAAAGAAACATCACATATATATATATATATATATATATATATATATATATATATATATATATATATATATATATATATAATGATATTTTAATTACTTTATTTTTTTTATCACTTTAATTTATTTATTAAAATAATTTTAAAATAAATAAATGAGAATCTTTGTGATGATTTTAACGTTTTCCTACAGGAGAGAAACTCCAAATACTACAACTACACTCTGTCTGTGAACGGCAGGGCGCAGCGGCACGGACAGAACTACAGTGAGGATTACCTGACGGATGTTCTGGTAAGAGCAGATCTCACCTGCATTCACGAGATTACACAAAAACCTTATGCAACAGAAGTTAAGTGGCTTGTACATGTCTGATTCCGTCCAGGCCAATATTTCTATTGACTTCCTGGAAAACAAGTCTAACCGCAGGCCTTTCTTCATGATGGTGTCCGCTCCGGCCCCGCACTCACCCTGGACGCCCGCTCCTCAGTACGAGAGCAGTTTTCCCAACCTCAAAGCGCCAAGAGACCCTAACTTTAACATACATGGCAAGGTACGAGCCTGATGTGTCTTATGGGGCTTTCGCACCGGGAAGTTATAGGAACTCCGCTATAGGAACGCGGTCCCAGAGAACAAAATTTTCCCATAGGGCCATTTTCCTGGTTGCATTTTCACTGCCAGTACATTTACATTGAATCATTTAGCAGACGCTTTTATCCAAAAAATGAGGAGAGCAATAGAAGCAATAACAGACTAACAAGGGGCAACAGCATGCAAGTGCTGTAACAAGTCTCAGTAAGTCTAGCGCAGTACACATAGGTTTTTTATTTTATTATATAAATAAACAGAAAAAAACTAATAGAATAGTTAAGTGCTAGTCTTAATTGGTCAGGTGCTGCTGGAGAAGTGTCTTTAGGTGGGAACAGTCCAGGAAAAGGTCAGTGAGAGTGATTTTGTGCCTCTTTGGGAGGTAGGCAAGTCATCCCAATTTGGCCCTTGTTTAGGTATCTTTGGGAGGTAGGCAAGCGAGTTTAGGTATATTAGTGCAGAGCCTGTGGTTGCTTTGTAGGCGAGCACCAGTGTCTTGAATTTGATGCGAGCGGCTTTTGGCAGCCAGTGCAGACTGATGAAGAGAGGCGTGACGTGCGCTCTCTTCGGGTGGATGAAGACCTCCCTCGCTGCTGCATTCTGGATCAGTTGCAAGGGTTTGATAGTGCATGCCGGAAGGCCCGCTAGAAGAGCATTACAGTAGTCCAGTCTGGAGAGAACAAGAGCTTGGACCAGGAGTTGTGTGGCCTGCTCTGATAGGAAGGGTCTAATCTTCCTTAAAGGGTTAGTTCACCCAAAAATGAAAATTATGTCATTAATTACTCACCCTCATGTCGTTCGACACCCGTAAGACATTCGTTCATCTTTGGAACACAAATGAAGATATTTTTGATGAAAGCTGATGGCTGAGAAAGGCCTCCATTGACATTCAGTACATTTACACTCACAAGACCCATAAAAGGCACTAAAAATGTTGTTACAAAGTCCATCTCACTACAGTGGCTCTACAATAATTTTACGAAGCGACGACAATATTTTTTGTGCGAAAAAAAAAAATCAAAATAACGACTTTATTCTACAAGTTCTTGTCTTCCTTGTTGGCCTCTGCCGTGAACTCACGAAGCACCACGACGCATGCGCGAGAATATGACGTAGAACCGGCGTTCGGACACGTGACCCAGAAGCGAGGAGATTTGTTTACAACGAGCAGAGGAAGACGCGCCGTATCTAAGCTGTTGAATTCTACATTGATCGTACTTTAGGTCTCGGCGTAGAGCTCAAAATGTGACTAAAGTGTGCATTTCATGGATTCCCGAACGCCGGCGCTACGTCATATTCTCGCGCATGCGTCGTGGTGCTTCGTGAGTTTCACGGCAGAGGCCGACAAGGAAGACAAGAACTTGTAGAATAAAGTCGTTATTTTCATTTTTTTTTTCGCACAAAAACTATTGTCGTCGCTTTGTAAAATTATTGTAGAGCCACTGTAGTGAGATGGACTTTGTAACGAAGTTTTTAGTGCCTTTTATGGGTCTTGAGAGTGTAAATGTACTGAATGTCAATGGAGGCCTTTCTCAGCCATCAGCTTTCATCAAAAATATCTTCATTTGTGTTCCAAAGATGAACGAATGTCTTACGGGTGTCGAACGACATGAGGGTGAGTAATTAAAGACTAATTTTTGGGTGAACTAACCCTTTAATGTTGTATAACGCAAATCTGCAGGTCTGGGATGTTGCAGTAATGTGGTCCGTGAAGTTTAACTGATCATCAATCACAACTCAGAGGTTCACGCCAAAAAGCAGGAACTGAACAGTAGGAAGTGACGTATATCGGCTGGCAGCGACGTCATTTGAGTGCGCCCGTCCATGCATATGTTCAGTCAATCAACGTACACTTGTGTCACTGGTAGTTCCTGTTGTCCTGAGAAAGACCCTACTCTGAAGTAGGAGCTAATTTAGTCCCACAAAAGCGTTACTATAACCAAAATCCTTCCCAGTTCCTGCAGTGCGAACACGCCAAAAAGTGGGTACTTCCACCAATAGTTACAGTAACGTTCCTCCGGTGCAAAAGCCCCTTTAGACGTTCCGATTGGATGTTTTTGTCCACATCTGACAGCATTGAAATCTGATTTTCAGGACAAACACTGGCTCATCAGACAAGCAAAGACACCCATGACAAACTCTTCAGTGGAGTTCTTGGATGACGCCTACAGAAAACGGTATTCAGAATTGTAGTTTTTGTTTTAAATCATTTTAATACGGCACATGGCCTGATGCGCTACTGTGGATCTGTTCCACTAGGTGGCGCACTTTACTATCAGTAGACGACCTGGTAGAGAAAGTGGTGAACAAGTTGGAGGTCAGAGGCGAGCTTAGCAACACCTACATCCTTTTCACCTCCGACAATGGTTACCACACAGGTACACGATGAGTTAAAAAGTTGAGAAATCGTTTTTCTTTAACTCTACCTGTCTTTTATTTTGTCGTGTGTCCATTTCTTCCTCTCAGGCCAGTTTTCTCTTCCGATGGATAAGAGGCAGCTCTATGAATTTGATATCAGGGTTCCTCTGCTGGTGCGAGGACCTAATATCAAACCCAACCAGACAAGCCCAGTAATATAAACAAGCTTTTATATTATATTTATTAGCTTTTTAAAATAAAAGAAATCTAATGTGTGTCATGTTTTAACAGTTACTTATAGCAAATGTGGATTTGGGTCCAACGATTTTGGACATAGCAGGATATAACGTCAGTGAAACAAAGATGGATGGGATGTCATTTCTTCCTATCATGGTAAATCTTGTTAAAACAAAATAAATAAATGCATTTAAATAGTCATTTTTTTGTTATTTTGGGCATTGTTTTTTTTTTTTTTCTTGCTACACGTACTGTATAATTATTTTAAATTCTAAATATGTGTTCATTTGTTTCAGATCGGTCAAGGGAACAGCAGCACATGGAGATCTGATGTACTGGTGGAATATGAGGGTGAAGGAAGCAACATCTTAGATCCAGCTTGCCCTCTGCTGGGCCCCGGGGTCTCGGTGAGGGCTTGCGTGCTACAAATAAATGGTCATTACAGTAAAAGTAAAAATTGAGTGCTACAACACCGCTGTTTTCTCTGCAGGAGTGTTTCCCCGACTGTGTTTGTGAAGACTCGTACAACAACACATACGCCTGTGTTCGCACGGTGTCGCAGGCCGCCAACTTACAGTACTGTGAATTTGATGATAACGAGGTAAAAAAAAAATCTATTAGCTCCAACTCTTATATGTGTGTATATATACACTGATCAGACATAACATTATGACCATCCTAATATTCTGTTGGTTCTGTTGCTGCCAAAACAGCCCTGACCTGTCGAGGCATGGACTCCACTAGACCCCTTAAAGGGATAGTTCACCCAAAAATGAAAATTTCTGTCATCATTTACTCACCCTCAAGTTGTTCCAAACCTGTATGAGTTACTTTGTTCTGCTGAACACAAAAGAAGATATTCTGAAGAATGTTTGTAATCAAGCAGATAGAGCAACCATTGACTACCATAATATTTTTTCCCCCTACTATGGTAGTTAATGGTTTCTCTTTCTGCTTGATTACAAACATTCTTTAGAATATCTTCTTTTGTGTTCAGCAGAACAAAGTAACTTTTCATTAGTAAGAGTTTTCATTTTGTGTCCTCTTTATCTGCTGAAAGAGCCACAGCCACCCGTTTCCATGAAAGGGTGTACACGGTCTGCAACAATGCTTAGGTAGGCGGTATGTGTCAAAGTAACATCCACATGGATGGCAGGACCAAAGGTTTCCCAGCAGAACATTGCCCAAAGCATCACTGCCTCCGCCGGCTTGCCTTCATCCCATAGTGCATCCTGTGCCATGTGTTCTCCAGTTAAGCGACGCACACGCACCCGGCCAACCACGTGATGTAAAAGAAAACGTGATTCATCAGACCAGGCCACCTTCTTCCATTGCTCCGTGGTCCAGTTCTGATGCTCACGTGCCACTGTTGGTGCTTTCAGCGGTGGACAGGGGTCAGCATGGGCACTCTGACTGGTCTGCGGCTATGCCGCCCCATACGCAACAAACTGTGATGCCCTGTGTATTCTGACACTTTTCTATCAGAACCAGCATTAACTTCTTGAGCAATTTGAGCTCCAGTAGCTCATCTGTTGATCGGACAACACAGGCCAGCCTTCGCTCCCCTCGTGCATCAATGAGCCTTGGCCGCCATGACCCTGCCGCCAGTTCATCACTATTCCTTCCTTGGAGCACTTTTGATAGAGACTGACCACTGCAGACCGGGAACACCCCACAAGAGCTGCAGTTTTGGAGATGCTCTGACCCAGTCGTCTAGCCATCACAATTTGGCCCTTGTCAAACTCACTCAAATCCTTACGATTTCCCATTTTTCCTGCTTCCAACTCATCAACTTAGAGGACAAAACATTCACTTGCTGCCTAATATATCCCACCCCAACAGGTGCCATGATGAAGTGTTATTCACTTCACTTGTCAGTGGTCATAATGTTACGCTTGATTTGTGTATAAACACTGTATAGTAATGGCTCACTATCTTTGCTTGCAGGTGTTTGTGGAGGTCTATAACCTGACGGCAGACCCCTTTCAGTTGAGTAACATCGCCAAGAGCATCGATCAGGAAGTCCTGGAGAAGATGAACCACCGTCTAATGATGCTGCAGTCCTGCTCGGGACAGTCCTGCAGAACGCCGGGCGTCTACGACTCACAGTCTGTGCTTCCTCACCTTTTTAACATTCAGCATTCACTGAAATATTGCGAACTGTGGAAATGTTTTCATACTTACATTTCGCCTGTCACTGTCCCACCAGGTTTAGGTTTGATCCTCGGTTAATGTTCAGCAGCCTCATCCCTCACAGGAACAAACTACGACAGACGCTGAAGTAGAGCGTGGAGAGGATTGAAGGAAGAAGACCAATGGAGGGAAAGAGTAAAGGGCAGTGAAAAACAGGCCCTTGTTGTTGCCTTTATATCCTGACGTTCACCCAAAAGACGCCAGTCTCTCCGCCTCAGATGAGGTCATCAGGGTGCGCCAGGGTACCAAACTAGACACTTTCAGACAGGACGGCCCTCTGTCATCGTTCACATCAGATCCCAACACACTGCCAGCTGACACGCATCTGTGAGAGCATTCACGTCATATTCCAGTTTGTTCTGAATTAATCTCGCTGCTTTGACTTTAACACTGAATATTTCAAATATTGTCTTCATTTCGATTTTATGCATGTTTTGAACGTTTTGTTTTTCTTTACTCATGCACAGTTTTGAACTTAACCTCAAATGTTGAGGAAAATGGTTGAATTATTGGTTTATTTGCCAGATGTCTGAAACATTTCACTCCGCATGTTTGGTTAAAAAAAAAAACATTTCAATGTTCTTTCATTTCTGGTCAACCGCAAGGACAGGAAGTTGATTTATTATTCTGTTTTAAAAATGAATGTCATAAGTCTTTTATGATGAACATCGTCAGGCCCCAAACTACTATTTTATGCACAATTTTACTAATAAAATATTCTATCACCTTTTCAGTTCCTGTCACTTGCACGTGACACCACACACTCTGTTGGGACGGAGATTTCTCTCGAGTAATACCACAACAAAATCATTCACCCACTAAGTGCAAATATTGTATTTAGCATTTCATTATTGTTTCTTGCGTTTTGTTTTTTGCGCATGTCAGTTGTGAATGAGCCAAAGGTGTGGATCACAGCAGGTCATTTGTATTTAGTAAAAGAGAACTTTTCGTTTTATGAGGGAAATCCTGGGCTTGGGTTGCTGTTGCTTTGCTCTCGAAGTCGTTCACAGCAACCCAAACTTGAAGCATTAAGGGACTGCGACGAAACCTTCAACAATCTTCAGCTGGAATTGGCAATATCTCAAATCACCCAAAATGATCTGAGAAGCGTTGGACAGGCACAAGAAGTGCGTGTTTTTTTTCCGCAATACTTCAATATATCCTTTCAGTGAAGCACTTTCCAGTCTGTGATCAGCATGTCTGACATGTTTTGCACATAATCCTTTCATTATATTTGTTAGTAGCATTGCTATGGTTGGTGTGGACTTTTGTCTTGTGTGTTTGATCGATAAAAGTATTCTGAAATTATTTTTGTCGCTGTTGTTTTTTCTGCTTAAAACGTAAATTAATTGATTTTAAAAAGAACCGGACAATTGATGTGGCTCACAATTATATGATTATTAAATAATTGCAATGTAGTTATTTTATTTAAAAAATGAATATATGTACATTAGTGCGATACATACATGATGCATTTTTAAATGTTATATTTGGATGGTTGCGTGAAAGTTTACTGCATTAAACTTTCATGTTATTTCTATGTTTTTGTGTGAGAAAACCATGTGTTAATTTTTAAATGTGAACAGCTATGCTTACATTTCTATGGCCAGTGCTAAAAAACTAAACTTGACTACTAATACAGTTAAAAGGTAAAGGTCTGAATGGCTTAAAGGTCCCGTTCTTCGTGATCCCATTGTTCAAACTTTAGTTAGTGTGTAATGTTGCTGTTAGAGCATAAATAATACCTGTAAAATTATAAAGCTCAAAGTTCAATGCCAAGCGAGATATTTTATTTAACAGAAGTTCCCTGTCAAAGCCTACAGCGAACGACCGGCTTGGACTACATCCTGGTACTTCCTTCATAAATGACGCCAGTAGAACAGACTAACCTCCGCCCACAAGAATACGCGAAAAAAGGGGGCGTGGTCTTGTTGCTGTCCCACGTGGAGAAGAGGAAGTGTCGCGTGGAGAAAAGGAATTGTTGCGTTTGACTGTTTGTCGCCATGTCGTCGAGACGCTGTTATTTTCATCCCGGAGTCATGAAAATCACCTTTGTTTGGCTTTCCCAGGGACGCTGTAGAGATCATTAAGCGCATATATCTCCCGTTAAGAGGCGTGACCTTTCCACGTGCGCTAAGCTGCTGTCGAATCACAACACAGGAACCGTGAAGCGTTCGCTAAACTGCAGTCAAATCACAACACAGGAACCGCTGGCACAATCAGAACTCGTTACGTATTTCTGAAGGAGGGACTTCATAGAACAAGGAAGTCATCAGCCGTTTTTAGGACAGTGAAAACAGCGGTGTACAGATAAGTAAATTGTGTGAAAAATACTGTGTTTTTTTACACGCGAAACATGAACACATGTTATATTGCACACTGTAAACACAATCAAAGCTTCAAAAAACACGAAGAACGGGACCTTTAACTATACTTAAAGAGGCAATATCATGTACTTTTACAAAGTGTTGATTTGGTGTTTGTGGTCTGCACGAATAGGTTTTCATGCTTGAATGTTCAAAAAACCACTTGATTTTCAAATATTGTTGCAGCACCTCTCTTCCCAGTCTGTCTGTAACACTGGCTGTGTCTGAAATCGCATACTCTCCCGAGTAGGTACTTATTTAGAAAAAAGCATGTTCTACATAGTATGAATGTAATCCAGACGTACTACATTCGCAGTGTTGTCATGATCATGTGACGTACCAGCGTCGGTTACGTCGCTTCACTGCCATTCGCAAATCCTCTCCTGTGGCCTCATGGGATAGTAAAGTGTCCATCGTATGCACACTTCAGAATCTTGCTGGAAGTAGTAGGTCATCCGGGTACTTTTTGCCTACTCTTATAAATAATTGTGAATTCAGACATATTTCTTTTGTCACAAACTGTTTTTCGCCTACTAGATGCAGCCACTACTAACTAACTCAACCTTAATTTTGCATGTCTTGGGCGGGAATTATTTAAATGAAGGATACTGTGGCGTGTTTGTTCCCGGATGAAAGCTCAAGACTACAATGGAGGCGTTTCAGGAAGTTCAGAAAGGGTGCGCACTGATATAGAGAACAACTCCCTTTGTGTTTTGAAACTTGGCAGACCTTTTTCATGGTTTTCAAACAGCAACATAACAGGTCCTCTTTAAATCACAGAATTCACAGTTACGACAACATGTAGTTTTCTCACTAGACTTTAGTGCATTGTTAAAATTTGTCATTACCTACAAAAGGTTGTCGAAAGTCCTACTATTCCCATGTGTATGTCCACTTGTAAGAGAGCCAGACGGTCAGCTCCACTCCTCCAACACAGAAAGAAACGGCAAGTCAGTGCTGCCCAGATAGTAGTGCGCCCCCTGCTGGAAGACATCGCTGACGGCCCACGTCAGGCTTCCCGTGGGGTCATGCAGGCTGTCAATCACCTCTCCATCAGGCCCCAGCTCCAAAATCAGCCCGTACTTGGGCACCAGAGCGTTGTACCAGCTGAGAGGAATGAGCTGCAAGAGTGTTCACCATCAAGATTTCACATTTGTCACTTCTGAGCTGAACTAAACTCCACATATTTAACATTTACCCACCTTCACTATGAAGCGTTTAAGAGCAGGGTACGGACCAATCAGATCCAAGAACGGTGGGAAAAGTCGGCCGTGGAATCTAACAGTGGTTACGCCCACCAAAAATGTGCCACGGTCACTGAGGCGGATGTTATCAGGATAACCAATCATGTTGTTCATGACGATCTCTTTAGTGCCTGCTTTGGGTCCTTTCAACCAGAACCTGAGAAACAGATAAGAAGATTTCCTCAGGATACTTTAACATGCGGATATATATCAAAGAAATATGAAAAAGCTCTTACTTAATAATGTGTCCGATACTAGTCTCAGCCAGAAGCAGAAAGTCCTCATCAGGTGAGAAGGCAAAGCCATTAGGCATGTAGAGGGAATCCAACAGTGTCCGAACGTGACCGGTCACGGGGTCATACGAGAGAAGGCGGCCCAGATAGTTTGTCTCCAAAACCTGCAGAGAGAATGAGTCTTTAGTTCAGGTTAAAATACTGAGTTGCTCAGTTCTTCTGTCACTCACTCACCTCATAACGGACATGACGTCTTCCCCATTTACTGCTGGAGTCCGTGAAAAACACGGTTCCGTTTTTAGAGATCTCCAGGCCATTTAGAAAGCCAAAGGGAATCCCATCAGCTCCTAGGAAGAAGAATTTGAGTGGGTTTTAAAATATGATGCTCTTTCAAATAGCAGGAAGGGTGACATTGGAATCAAAGTAAATATGTTTGCAAAGCAGCAAATGTAAAGTACACTGAGATAAAGAAAGCCAATACACTCACCTAAAGGATTATTAGGAACACCTGTTCAATTTCTCATTAATGCAATTATCTAATCAACCAATCACATGGCAGTTGCTTCAATGCATTTAGGGGTGTGGTCCTGGTCAAGACAATCTCCTGAACTCCAAACTGAATGTCAGAATGGGAAAGAAAGGTGATTTAAGAAATTTTGAGCGTGGCATGGTTGTTGGTGCCAGACGGCCCGGTCTGAGTATTTCACAATCTGCTCAGTTACTGGGATTTTCACGCACAACCATTTCTAGGGTTTACAAAGAATGCTGTGAAAAGGGAAAAACATCCAGTATGCGGCAGTCCTGTGGGCGAAAATGCCTTGTTGATGCTAGAGGTCAGAGGAGAATGGGCCGACTGATTCAAGCTGATAGAAGAGCAACTTTGACTGAAATAACCACTCGTTACAACCGAGGTATGCAGCAAAGCATTTGTGAAGCCACAACACGCACAACCTTGAGGCGGATGGGCTACAACAGCAGAAGACCCCACCGGGTACCACTCATCTCCACTACAAATAGGAAAAAGAGGCTACAATTTGCACGAGCTCATCAAAATTGGACAGTTGAAGACTGGAAAAATGTTGCCTGGTCTGATGAGTCTGGATTTCTGTTGAGACCTTCAGATGGTAGAGTCAGAATTTGGCGTAAACAGAATGAGAACATGGATCCATCATGCCTTGTTACCACTGTGCAGGCTGGTGGTGGTGGTGTAATGGTGTGGGGGATGTTTTCTTGGCACACTTTAGGCCCCTTAGTGCCAATTGGGCATCGTTTAAATGCCACGGCCTACCTGAGCATTGTTTCTGACCATGTCCATCCCTTTATGATCACCATGTACCCATCCTCTGATGGCTACTTCCAGCAGGATAATGCACCATGTCACAAAGCTCGAATCATTTCAAATTGGTTTCTTGAACATGACAATGAGTTCACTGTACTAAAATGGCCCCCACAGTCACCAGATCTCAACCCAATAGAGCATCTTTGGGATGTGGTGGAACGGGAGCTTCGTGCCCTGGATGTGCATCCCACAAATCTCCATCAACTGCAAGATGCTATCCTATCAATATGGGCCAACATTTCTAAAGAATGCTTTCAGCACCTTGTTGAATCAATGCCACATAGAATTAAGGCAGTTCTGAAGGCAAAAGGGGGTCAAACACAGTATTAGTATGGTGTTCCTAATAATCCTTTAGGTGAGTGTATGTGCAAGTACAGTAGTGGCCAAAAGTGATCTCCACCCTTTATCCAAATATTATTACAAATATGTTAAAGATTTTGTAAGCATATTGCGTAGTTGTGCTCTATTGAGTCTATTGTTTTGTTTGTGATAAAGCAATGAAACATGACAAATTGTGCCATCATAATATTTGGCCAGGCTGTCATACAAAGAAATTATAAACACATGCAAAAACAAGAGAGAACCAATGAAATATTTATAACTGATTATGTTGCAGTCATTGTATGCATTTTCATGTAAGCTATTTTTTTTGCATAGTAAAAAAAATACTTTCCTCATATTTTGATGGTGCAATCGAACTTGTAGGGTCATTAAAAACAGACATCCCCTCCACTTTTGGGCATCACTTTTGGCCACAACAATATATATAGTATACATTAGTGTTATTTATGTATCTATTTATTTATATCTATATATAAATATATATACACTGATCAGGCAAAACATTATGACCCGTCGAGGCATTGACTCCACTAGACCCCTGAAGGTGTGCTGTGGTATCTGGCACCAAGATGTTAGCAGCAGATCCTTTAAGCCCTGTAAGCTGCGAGGTGGGTCCTCCATGGATCGGACTTGTTTGTTCAACACATCCCACAGATGCTCGATTGGATTGAGATCTGGGGAATTTGGAGGTCAAGTCAACACCTCAAACTTGTGCTCATCAAACCATTCCTGAACCATTTTTGCTTTGTGGCAGGGCGCAGTAGCTTGTCTGTTTGATTGGACCACATAGGCCCATGACCCTGTCGCTGGTTCACCATTGTTCCTTCCTTGGAGCACTTTTGATAGATCCTGACCACTGCAGACCGGGAACACCCCACAAGAGCTGCAGTTTTGGAGATGCTCTGACCCAGTCGTCTAGCCATCACAATTTGGCCCTTGTCAAACTCGCTCAAATCCTTACGCTTGCCCATTTTTCCTGCTTCTAACACATCAACTTTGAGGACAAAATGTTCACTTGCTACCTAATATATCCCACCCACTAACAGGTGCCATGATGAAGACACAATCAGTGTTATTCACTTCACCTGTCATAATGTTATGCCTGATCAGTGTATATATTTGTTGGCCTTTAGAAGTTTAAAACTCAACAGTTTTAAAATATTTTGGTTGCTTTGGCCAGTGTCATAATCAACTGGCCATTTTTGAGACATCTGAAAGCACACATTTCTTAACTCAAATGTTTACAGACCCTCTTTGCTGGAATGTAGCAATGTCTTCTCTCCAGTCCAAGGGTCAACCTTGAAAAGACCCTGGTAAGAGTCGGCCACGATAAGCTGCCCGTCACGGTCCAATCGCAGACCATGTGGACGCCCACATACCGGCTCATAGTCCGTACTTGTGCCTATACGAAGAACAAAATGGCATTATGCAAATATACCATGATAACTTACCATCTGTACCAGGAAAACAATGGTATCTTCTAACTGACAGGCACATTTTGCATTCTGCTTAGTGACACACTGGAGAATACCTTAGAACTTTGTCTGGTTAAATATAGTATAGGGAGGCATCAAATGTTCATAAGCCACACCATAAGGGACGAGAGCTCTAATGAAGACATCTGCATTCAAGACTCTTTTAAACAGCTGAGCCTTTAATACAACAACACTCAAGTCTTTGTGAATCACTTCAGCATGTCTAATGTGTGATGGCAGCAGTACACAGGGACTGTCGGGTTTTTCCACACGTGTCGAGCCAGTGAACGCTTCCATAACAGCCGATACATATTCATCCAGACACAGAGGGCACGTGAAGTGAATATGAATTACTCATAATCAGACTACAGTTCGTTTTTTACTGATTACATATTCTCACAATGGCATTAAATTATTCATAATTCTCCCTACTACCTTTTTATCTCTTTAAATTTTCCTTTTTAAAAAAGCCTGAAAAAAGTGTTTTCTCAGAACTCAGCATTTCTAATCAACTCCTGATCACTCAAGTCATTTAACCATGCATTACTGTCTTTGGAAGGCTTGTCTTTTAAACACATTAAAATGTACAAATTCACAAATATATATATAAGTATTTGAACGCCCTGATATTTTGCAAGTTCTCCCACTTGGAAATCATGGAGGGGTCTGAAATTGTCATCGTAGGTGCATGTGCACTGTGAGAGACATAATTTTAACAAAAAAATCCAGAAATCACAATATATGATTTTTTAACTATTTATTTGTATGATACTGCTGCAAATAAGTATTTGAACACCTGTCTATCAGCTAGAATTCTGACCCTCAAAGACCTGTTAGTCTGCCTTTAAAATGTCCACCTCCGTTAGCTGCATAAAGACACCTGTCCACCCCATACAATCAGTAAGAATCCAACTACTAACATGGCCAAGACCAAAGAGCTGTCCGAAGACACTAGAGACAAAATTGTACACCTCCACAAGGCTGGAAAGGGCTACGGGGAAATTGCCAAGCAGCTTGGTGAAAAAAGGTCCACTGTTGGAGCAATCATTAGAAAATGGAAGAAGCTAAACATGACTGTCAATCTCCCTCGGACTGGGGCTCCATGCAAGATCTCACCTCGTGGGGTCTCAATGATTCTAAGAAAGGTGAGAAATCAGCCCAGAACTACACGGGAGGAGCTGGTCAATGACCTGACAAGAGCTGGGACCACCGTTTCCAAGGTTACTGTTGGTAATACACTAAGACGTCATGGTTTGAAATCATGCATGGCACGGAAGGTTCCCCTGCTTAAACCAGCACATGTCAAGGGCCGTCTTAAGTTGGCCAATGACCATTTGGATGATCAAGAGGAGTCATGGGAGAAAGTCATGTGGTCAGATGAGACCAAAATAGAACTTTTTGGTCATAATTCCACTAAACGTGTTTGGAGGAAGAAGAATGATGAGTACCATCCCAAGAACACCATCCCTACTGTGAAGCATGGGGGAGGTAGCATCATGCTTTGGGGGTGTTTTTCTGCACATGGGACAGGGCGACTGCACTGTATTAAGGAGAGGATGACCGGGGCCATGTATTGCGAGATTTTGGGGAACAACCTCCTTCCCTCAGTTAGAGCATTGAAGATGGGTCGAGGCTGGGTCTTCCAACATGACAATGACCTGAAGCACACAGCCAGGATAACCAAGGAGTGGCTCTGTAAGAAGCATATCAAGGTTCTGGCGTGGCCTAGCCAGTCTCCAGACCTAAACCCAATAGAGAATCTTTGGAGGGAGCTCAAACTCCGTGTTTCTCAGCGACAGGCCAGAAACCTGACTGATCTAGAGAAGATCTGTGTGGAGGAGTGGGCCAAAATCCCTCCTGCAGTGTGTGCAAACCTGGTGAAAAACTACAGGAAACGTTTGACCTCTGTAATTGCAAACAAAGGCTACTGTACCAAATATTAACATTGATTTTCTCAGGTGTTCAAATACTTATTTGCAGCTGTATCATACAAATAAATAGTTACAAAATCATATATTGTGATTTCTGGATTTTTTTTTTAGATTATGTCTCTCACAGTGGACATGCACCTACGATGACAATTTCAGACCCCTCCATGATTTCCAAGTGGGAGAACTTGCAAAATAGCAGGGTGTTCAAATATTTATTTTCCTCACTGTATATTAGTAGGAACTTTTAATTATTTTTATTTTAAAATAAAATTTGTATTTAATTAATAGCTTTTCATTAAACTCATGAACCCCAGTCTGGGAAACTCTGATGTAATGTGATATTTAATGCACTTCATGTTGTTAATAACAAAAAGACCCTGGAGCACAAAACAAGTCACAAGTCATACGGGTATATTTGTGGCAATAGCCAACAATATTGTATGGGTCTAAATTATCGATTTTTCTTTTATGCCAAAAACCATTAGGATATTATGTAAAGATCATGTTCCATGAAGATATTTAGTAATTTTCTTACCGTAAGTATATCAAAAATGTATTATTATTAGTAATATGCATTGCTAAGGACTTCATCTGGACAACTTTAAAGGTGATTTTCTCAATATTTCGATTTTTTTGCACCCTCATATTCCAGATTTTCAAATATCTCAGCCAAATATTGTCCTATCATAACAAACCACACATCAATGGAAAGCGTATTTATACAGCAGATGAGCAAATCAATAAAAAAAAAGACCCTTATGACTGGCTTTGTGGTCCAGGGTCACATATTTTCTTTTTCTTTGTATTTTTATATCAATATGGTACAAGATTATCCTGTTCAAATCAGTGTGATAAACGAGTTAGGTGAAAAGTAATCTAAAAGTAGTCCGATTACATTACCTTAGATTAAAAACTTAAATTTTTGTCATGTAATTTGGAATCAGTAACTGACTACAATGTGTAGGTAATCTACCCAGCCCAAAGATTCAGGTAGAACTGCACGAGCATTTTCTCGTCTTCTGCTGGTGCAATGGTTGATTTACCACATTCAGGGATGTTCTGTCCCATCTGAGCGATGAAAGTGAGGGATTCCTTATTGATTCTCCACAGCTTCCCGTCAACAGTGCCTGTGTAGATGTTTCCTTGAGAGATGCAACGAAGAGATCAAACCTGACTGTATTACTCAATAACAAACAGACGAAAGCACAAGACCGAGCTCACCATTCTGGTCTGCCGTAAAAGACTCCGGGCCTTTGAGTTGACCAGAAAACAGCCGTCGACCTCTCTGTAGCCGTGTGTTCACTGCCAGAGGGCCCTCCAGAGCAGGCGGGGGTCCCTCAAAGCTGGAAAACATTCATCAGCGGGAAAACATACATCACTACGAGACTGGAATCTCTTTGTAGATCAATTGATGCTGGATTCACTGCAAAGAAATTACAATGAAAAGGCAGTTGAGACTCACATGTACGGCTCAGGATCAATAGGGGAGGGAATGAGATACAAACCAACTGCAACTGCCAACAACACAACCCTTACAGAACTCTGCCCTTGCCTGAATAAATAAATCAATAAATAAATTAATTAATTAATTAATTTAATGGCAAAGACATCTCACAGTTGTATGTTATTATGTAAATTAAAGAGAACATTCTGGGCTTTTCTGTAAAACCAAATGTTTGGGGTTGTGGTCTATATTAATTATATTATAATATATTATTACATTATAATGTAACACACACACATATATATATTATAATGTTAAAATGTAAACAAACATTTAAAAGTATATTAGAAAATTAAATGACAATAGTGCTGTCAAAGAATTAATTGCGATTAATTGCATCAAAAATAAAAGTTTGTGTTTGCATAATATATGTGTGTGTACTGTGTATAATATATACACTCACCTAAAGGATTATTAGGAACACCTGTTCAATTTCTCATTAATGCAATTATCTAATCAACCAATCACATGGCAGTTGCTTCAATGCATTTAGGGGTGTGGTCCTGGTCAAGACAATCTCCTGAACTCCAAACTGAATGTCAGAATGGGAAAGAAAGGTGATTTAAGCAATTTTGAGCGGGGCATGGTTGTTGGTGCCAGACGGGCCGGTCTGAGTATTTCACAATCTGCTCAGTTACTGGGATTTTCACGCACAACCATTTCTAGGGTTTACAAAGAATGCTGTGAAAAGGGAAAAACATCCAGTAAGCGGCAGTCCTGTGGGCAAAAATGCCTTGTTGATGCTAGAGGTCAGAGGAGAATGGGCCGACTGATTCAATTCAAGCTGATAGAAGAGCAACTTTGACTGAAATAACCACTCGTTACAACCGAGGTATGCAGCAAAGCATTTGTGAAGCCACAACACGCACAACCTTGAGGCGGATGGGCTACAACAGCAGAAGACCCCACCAGGTACCACTCATCTCCACTACAAGTAGGAAAAAGAGGCTACAATTTGCACAAGCTCAAAAAAATTGGACAGTTGAAGACTGGAAAAATGTTGCCTGGTCTGATGAGTCTCGATTTCTGTTGAGACATTCAGATGGTAGAGTCAGAATTTGGCGTAAACAGAACGAGAACATGGATCCATCATGCCTTGTTACCACTGTGCAGGCTGGTGGTGGTGGTGTAATGGTGTGGGGGATGTTTTCTTGGCACACTTTAGGCCCCTTTGTGCCAATTGGGCATCGTTTAAATGCCACGGCCTACCTGAGCATTGTTTCTGACCATGTCCATCCCTTTATGACCACCATGTACCCATCCTCTGATGGCTACTTCCAGCAGGATAATGCACCATGTCACAAAGCTCGAATCATTTCAAATTGGTTTCTTGAACATGACAATGAGTTCACTGTACTAAAATGGCCCCCACAGTCACCAGATCTCAACCCAATAGAGCATCTTTGGGATGTGGTGGAACGGGAGCTTCATGCCCTGGATGTGCATCCCACAAATCTCCATCAACTGCAAGAGGCTATCCTATCAATATGGGCCAACATTTCTAAAGAATGCTTTCAGCACCTTGTTGAATCAATGCCACGTAGAATTAAGGCAGTTCTGAAGGCAAAAGGGGGTCAAACACAGTATTAGTATGGTGTTCCTAATAATCCTTTAGGTGAGTGTATGTATATATATATATACAAACAAATATTTCTTAAATATATACATGCATGTGTGTGTATTTAAATATACATAATAATTATACACACACATATTTTTATTAATTAAATATTACATAATGATATAATAATATATTATGTTCAACACAAAATTATAATGATAATAAAAGAACGAATGTTGGCATTCAGGAAGTTATAATGGTAACCCATCAAAATATATCATGACATCATGTTTTGTGAACATGTGCAAAGTAAATATAGCCCATTGCGATTTTGAGGCAGCACAGTCTCGCGTGTTATTTCTCATTAAGGAGTACATATCCTAATCAGAGGTTGTAAACTAATGTTGCACTAACACAAAAGATGCGAAAGCATTACTAAATAACACAAATAATCCTCTTTTTTCACTACAGCTCAGCGCTTTCGCTCGTGAGAGTTGAGAATGTGAAGTACACTACACTGATGTAGTGCGTCTAGAAGTCAACAACAATCAGAAAGACGACGTTTGGTTATCCAAAGTGAGCGTTTGTAAGTTCCGTCATGGTTAATATTATATTCTGGCTTTATAAATGGTGTAAACTTACATGTTTAAGTCTTGGTGGCTTTTTGATAGTTGTATAAAGTTCAGCGTGTGTTCCAGGACGCCATGAATGAAGTGTGCGGCGAGGAAGGAATCGAAGAGGACATGAGGACGGGTTCATGCAGAGGGCGCATCATTCACGTGTGTGGGTGCTTTGGGCAAGTCTTGTCACAAATCTTTACAGTTTAGCGTGATGTTGAAGGCTAGTAAGTTGACTAATAACTGTTGGTGTAACCCTGTGTGCAGTGCCCCTCTAATAAGTATAAGCTACTTAATGCATTTGAATAAAAACGTGTTTGAGTTGCAGATTATGGGGGGAGCTGCTTTTTGAGTTTATGTGAGACTTTTTCAGCATGATCCTTCCAAGAGGAGGCAGTTCCTTCACACACACAAACAGATGACGGCTGCAGTGACTTGAGAAACATTTAATCTTTATTTAAAGAAACCATGTCTTTAACAAGAAAGGCCACGATTGGTAACAATACAAACCCTCAAAGAACCTCCATCAATGTCAAAAATGCATGACATCTGGATTCATTTGGATTGTAATTATGCATATCAAGGACAATATTCATGCCAACAGAGTCCTCACTTTATCTATCTTCGATACATATGAAACCTACGTCATTCATAAACATCCACAACACCACTTACAACTGTGGAACAAAAATGAGAATTTTTGGCAAATACAGAGTATGGGATGTGTGAGCAAACCGTCTAACTGTGCTGTTACGCGGAAAGATCAACAGCAATGGCATGTGATGTCCTAAAACAGCCATAAAATATGCATGAATTAATATAACACATGCACGTATACTTAGAAGTATTGAAGCAGTTCACTCGTATCCACACTTTATGTATATGGATACAGTTTAACATTCATTCACAGTCTTACTCTACAAACAAAAGCTTGTTTTATGAAAAAATAAAATAAATCAAGTACTGAAACAGCTTTAATTATTAAAAAAAACAACACGACTGAGCTTCCACTAGATGCAATGCCGTTTAAAGACAGTGGAAGACAATAGGCATCTGATGAAGACTAATAAAACAAAATAACTCCCTGAATTAAAACAAAGTGCCCAAAAAGCATTTATAAAATTACTGGTCTGATCCCCCTGACAAATCCTCTTCAATTGCATATATTGAGACTGTTGTGATGTTACTTTCACACAATAATTACACAAATGACTCTAATTTATAGTTAACCCAGTGTTTACAATTAAAGTTAAATAGAGACTGTAATTTAACCTCAGTTTATTGAGGTGTACAAACTGATTGCACCAGGCAATTTGCTTCAAAATTAAATTAAACTATGCATTTTAACTATATCTTTGGTTAGAGGTTATAAAACCAATAATAACAAAGAAAAAAAAAGCACACAATCTGTGTCTAAGACAATTGAATTAGCACAGGTGAGACTGCAGAGATGTAGTTACAGCAGTTGAACACAAGGTGTCGCTACCTTGCTATGCATTAATGTTGCAGTACCCATCAGAAAACCGTCATGCAGCACTGGCATACAGAAATATAAATGAGTGTACATATTAAACCAGCTACTGATACACAAGTATCATTTAAAATCATCGGCATTAGTGTTGAAGTTGTGCGCTGCTGTGACAAAGGGAGCACTGACCATGAACGTGTCTGCGTTTATTTTTGCTGTACCTCACAACAGTAACGTTTCAGCTACATCTCCATGTCATTGAGAAACGCATGTAAAATAAACGTTTGGCAGAACTTAGCATCCTCCGGATCAGTGTGATTCTACATATGAATCACAGACAGAAAGGGAGAGCACACTGCAATAACTTAAATCGACCATTTTCAGGCTGTAGCGTCAAAACAAACAACTTCATAACTTCTAGATTCAGTCATTTGTCCGAAAGACGTCCTCTTTAAACGCATGTTCCAGGGTTGATGAGATTACTGAACAATGAATGCCCTGTTGACTGATTATCTGCTCAAAGCAGAGGTCATCATGACCCGTCGTTCTCTGAGAAAGCGTCTGACCCTGACCAACATCAGTCAGATCTCCAGCTCTGCGTGACACTTCCTGCATACCTTCCAACATCCTCTATGCTCCCTTTTCCAACTTCATGTAATCCGCTTCGTTCCAATTCTAGCACACTTTTTCTGATTGAATTAGTTTTTCACGCCAACCGTTCAGCAACTAATGATTATGACATGCTACATTGCTTTAGTCCTCATTTCCTGCCCCTACATCACCGCATTCAATCTTGTCCATCACAAACATACGCTTCCTGTCCGTTTGGCCTCGCATGGTTTTCAGGTCACGTGCTCCGTTTGTCCTCAACAGCACATCAAATGCCAACGCTATCTTTGGTAGGGCACATTATGACTGAATTGGTATTTAATATGAACCAAAAATAAATCCCCAATCCCATCAGTTTCTGGTCAATAAGCATATTTGAAATAAAATAAGACTCTTTCAGTAAAATAAACAAAAGAATAAAACTTCACCCACATAAATTAAAACAACAAAAGAAATATTTACAAACCACAGCATCCAACAATTAAATAAAAAACAATTTCACGTTTGCATCATTCACAACTTCACGAGGTAAAAGAACAGAAAACATGAGAAATAACTGCGACGGCTGAAGCCGTGAGAGATCACAAGAGGGCGGAAGGGTAAATATGGCACCTGAGGTGCATTTTGGGAGGTCAGTACTCTCCTCTGAGTTCTGGGGTGTCCACTTGGCACAGAGACACCTAATAGTGTTCATTACAGACAGTGACCACTAGAGGCAGCAGTGTTGCAGTTCGTTAGCTTTAGCCCGGGCCGCCCACTGCTCTCATGGCCTCGTCCAGTTTCTCTCTGTAGGCGTTGTAGCGTCTGGTTATCGAACAGACCTGGTCCTGCTCCTCTTTTTCCAGGATACGGAGGAAGTTATGCAGTTCGGGGATGGAAAAGGCGTCCCACTGATGAACGAGAGGAAGATGTGTGTTAATTCCTTCATTTTATTCATGTCATGTCAGCATCAAGGCTATCTTCATGCGAGAACAAAGTGAATAACAAAAGTCAAACAATTAACAATAAACTAAACACACTACTGTTCAAAAGTTTGGAGTCAATAAATCTTTTTAAATGTCTCATGCTCACAGAGGCTGCAGTTATTTGGTCAAAAATAAAATAAAAAAAACAGTAAAATGTTATTACAATTTAAAATAACCTTTTTCTTTTTTTAATACAATTTATTCTGAATTGTCAGCATCGTTACTCCAGTCTTCAGTCACATGATCCTTCAGAAATCAATGTTGAATGTTGAAAACAGTTGTGCTGCTTAGTATTTTTGGGAAAACGGTGATATATTTTATTTTAGGATTCTTTAATGAATACAAAGTTCATAAGAACAGCACTTATTTGAAATGGAATTCAGTATAAATGTCTTTACTGTCACTTTTGATTCATTTAATGCTGAATAAAAAAGTATCGATTTCTCTTTAAAAAAAAAAAAAAGAAGACTTCTAGGCCAGCCATTCCCAAACTGTGGTCCTTGAGGGTACTGCAGGTGGGCCATGGAAAGGCAAAATAAAATATTTTTTTACCTTCATTTTACCAGGAAATTCCCATAAAAATAAAAAGTAAAAAGAATATGTAGGCCTATACTGATAAAACATTTAAATTCAATTATCAAGTTATTGTGTGATTACTAAAATAGGCTAGTGGCGCTCGGCCGTGACGTTCAAGTTCAGTGCCTCACTTTTTGAGGACTTGTAAACTTTAAATAATAACTCTAATAATCCCCTAAATTTGTCAAAGGTTTTGAAATGTTGACTATATCCAAGTGTTCTTATTACTGTATAGATTTCATACTCCATTGCAAAATAAGAACCTGATTATGCACTTGAGTAAATAAATAAAATAAATATGTGGCAGCCGTTGTATACAGTAAACTTTCTTTTAACAAGCCTGTTGTACTGATGTGATGAGCAGTTATAGTTTTAGTGCTAGTAAGTTAGAGGTGCGGATTAATTCAGGTAGGTCTGTGTGTAGACATATATTTTATTATGTGTATTATGAGGTGGTCCGCGAAATTTCTTGATTACAACTAGTGGTCCACACACACAAAAAGTTTGAAAACCCCTGTTCTAGGCTACACTTTATTTTAAGGTGACGTAGTAACATTGTACTAACTCAAATAAGTACTGTGTAATATTAAGTAACTACATGTACTTACTATAGAGTTAAGGTTACGGTTAGCGTTAGTTACTTGTAATTATGCAAAATTTACTGTTATTACTATAGTAAGTACATGAAGTAATGTTTAACTGTCTCACCTTAAAATAAAGTGTTGCTAAATTCTAAAATAATTTCAGGTGATACTTTTTCCAAATACATATCTGAATAAAAATGTTAGTGCACTCCAGTTCAAATATTTTAACAGTTATTAGAGTTGACAAGGCAGGCATGATGGGGGTTCTTTATCTTTCAATAAATAACCAAATGTGAATCTTTGAATGCTGCAAATGGCTTTATTTATTTAAGATTCACTGTAACATAAAAACTAGGGATGCACTTTTAAAAATGGGATACCATTTTTTCACAATGATCCATATCCGATACCTACATTCTGAATATGGTCCAATACTGATCTGATACCAGTGCCGTTTCCGTTTCGTTTTTGATACTGATATGATACCAGTGCCCCCAACCCAATATAAATCAATATAATCAGTCAATATATCTTCTGTGTGATTTGTTTTTTTGTTGTCAACCATTCCACTGCATCTTACAGCCGTTTCACACTGCAAGCGAGAGCAGTGCGTGAGCGTCAACTACACCATGACTGCAGCTGCAGACGCGCAAGAGTATTCACACTGGAAGCATTTGTACAGCGTCACAGCAGCGGCTCCAACACTACGTATAATGCTCACTATTTCATATGCAACAGTCGCAAGTAAATGGTAAACGACAAACACAACCAAGAAAACTGCGATCATGTGGTTTCATTCATACTTCGATATGTTTAGAAGACAGCAAACGCCGCAGACAAAACTAAAACACACACTCTTGTATGATTTGGGTAGTGCTAGAGCCTAGACCTGTCTGTGTAGCCTAAAATAATGTTATATATATACACATATACACTATACTATACTTTACTTTCACCCAAGCTGAATAATTAAAACGGTTTAAATGGATAAATCTTCTACAAATATCTTTTTATTTTTCATTTTATTTTCTGACACACACTTCAGTTCTTATTAAAACACACTACACGTGCTTCTTGTGTGCATTTTGAGCACCTTTTGTGTGAAATCATATTTATTTTGTCCATTAAAAGTGTGCTTTCACTTTAATTTAGCGTCAGCAGCGCAGCAAAAATAGGCTCGGCGCCGAAACCCCGCTTCACTGCTGCTCACGCAACGCTCCTGCTTGACGCTCACGCGCTGCTCCTGCTCCCGGTGTGAATGCACTCATTGATTAACATGGGCGCCGAAAACATGCGCCGCTCTCGCTTGCGGTGTGAAATGGCCGTTCTTACTGTGTGTAAAATATAGAGAAACCTCACCAGGACTTCGCCGGTTTGCTGCTCCTTCAGGACAAAGCTGAGCGTGTCAGTGCTGGGTCCTGCCACCAGACGCAGGAACAGAGGGTGTTCTTTCTCTGACAGCTTACAGGTGTACACTGCACACATACAGACACAAAACCAGACTATTACCATCACAGGCACTTCATTCACAGAATATATGACATCAGGCAAGAAGGGATGCATCAGGAAGGTCAACCTTTTTTTTTCTCGGCACTGTAACCTCAATGCATTTGGGTGCATTTTGACCCGGAAGAGATCAATAACAATTTGTAGTAAATGCATAGTTTTTAGTAAAGGAACAATGTGTCGCACGACTATGAAAATACACAACTTTATGTATTTCTTTAGGAGATAAAACAAGAAACTGGATGAAATATTCTGAATGATATCAATGTACAATCTGACTTCGGATGCAGCCTGGAATTAAACCAAACCATGTTGATTCGTCTGGCCAGAGGAGAACTGGTCCATCAACCAGTGTTGCCAAGTCCACGGTTTTTCTGCGGATTTGGGCTACTTTTAAGTTGTTTCCACGGGTAAATTTTTTCCGTGGGTTGATTTCCACCCCTATAATTATGATTTCAGTGCTCCAACACCCTCAAAACACCCCACAGATGTCAACCCTCTACAATGCGAGTAAAACACTCAACTATACTATACTATTTCAAATCAGCTCAGCTGACGTACCGTGAACTCTAGTGTGAAGAACTCCGTCGCTTTGCTGAGCGCGTTTCTCACACACACACACGTTGGGTTTTCATGTTTTATGGGGACTTTCCATAGGCATAATGGTTTTTATACTGTATAAACTGTATTTTCTATCCCCCTACACTGCCCCTGCCCCTAAACCTACCCATCACAGGAGACATTCTGCATTTTTACATTTTCCAAAAACATCACTTAGTCTGATTTATAAGATGTTTTCCTCATGGGGACCAAAAAATTTCCCCACAAGGATGAGGATTTCGGGTATTGCCATCTTTGTGGGGATATTTTGTCCCCATAACGTAGGGTTTACCAGCCCACACATACACACACACACAGAGTGCGAGCGAGAGTCTCTTACATACCACGCAAAATCGACACGCTACATGTTAACAATATTCTTTGTTGTATTGTCCTGTCAAAATAACGGAGTTCATTTGGAATTATTCAGCTTTTAAGAACAAGCTGAAGATATGCTGTTTTTTTTACGGTAGTGGGCGGAACTAATGCGCAAACGGCAATCTCATTGGCTGGCGCTCATCTTTTCCTGTCCCGGTTTTGATTTCAGCAAATCAGTTTGAGCGAACGCTGTCAATGTGATTAATATTCATGAACCCAGCAGCTCATTAATCCTTAGTGCATTGCATATTGTTATTAGTAGTAGAATAAGTATTATTATTATTATTATTATCTTTTAATAATATAATATAATTACTAGTATCTTTTTTTTTTTACAGAAACACCAACAATATCTTAAGCACCATCACCAGTCCAAAGTTCAGTTAAATGACAAATATGCATTCATACATGGTTACCAACAGTTTAAGTTCTAATTACTAAAGTTCTATTATTAAATACTGCTTGATTATAATAATATCATGACATAGTCTAATGCTTGATTGACTGATGTTAAACGTGTTTGTTCAGATATTTAAAAAGCTGTGCCATTTGACAAAGATATTGGAATTATATATATATATATATAGTATAATATAATTAAGTATCAGTCTGGCGACTAAACAAAAAAATTTACTAGCCAATGGCGATTCTTTTGCCAAGGTGTGCGTAGATGTACAAATTCGGTGGAGAATTCAGTCACCCGATAAAAAAAAAAAAATTTGCATATTGCGCTATTTTTGCTGCACAGACCTGGAAACCCTGCCCTCGACTAAATCTGGTTTCTTGCCTTTTGGCTTGCTTAGTCGGGGACACTTAATATTCAGCAATATTATTGACTTGAATGCACTGATTTGAATGGACGATGACATCAATTCATCTATAAAAGCAGTTCTAAAGAAAAAAATGAACTCATTTCATTATTGAAGAACTTTATACAGTTATTGAACCAAAATGAATCAACACTAAACTGATAATGAGTGCTTACCGTTGTCTTTTTAGAGCTGCTTTATAGCAGAACTAAAGTCTGTTTGCATCACTGGTGATCATTTTATTCCTGTTATCACTGTAAAGCTGCTTTGAAACAATCTGTATTGTATAAAGCGCTATACAAATAAACAGTAACCTCTCTGAAAAGTTGCATATACATTTATGTAATTTAAAGGACGTGCAATTGTATTATAATAATGACCTGCCACACCACAAAGAGGAAGACACTCCAAACTACACCGCTGCTGAATGTTGATCGCATGCCAAATTTCCCAACAAAAACAAACTTTAAGCACGAAATAAGGAAGAGCACCACCTCATATCAGGAACAAAAGTTAATTCTCTAGAATTACTGTGTTTACTTCAGCATTATGGGAGATTTTCCTCCACCCAGAGTGTTGAAGAGGGCGCAGACCTGCATTTCTTCATTCTTGAGGAATCCTCTCATCTCACTTCCTGTCTAATGGGGGCTTCCTACTGCCTCCGGCGGGGGTTAATCAGAACATACAGGGCTGTTATTATGTCTACACGAATGTGGTTGATTCATACTTTTTTATAGGCCGTACCGCTGTGATATCACGCATAAGGGTCTGTCTGTTTCTATAATGAGCTTTGAGATGGGAGTTTATCAGCATCTAAACTTCAGCATTTCTTAAAGACATCTAGTCTAGACGAGCCGTTTAGGAGCTCGACAGCCCTGTAACACGCATTAAAAACAGCTGTCAAACACAGCGTCTCACATATGCATGTGCTGGAGATCTCTCACGGTGGCGAGACCTCATGAAAATACCCCGTCTCAGACGATGGAGAGAGAAAAACATCTCTGTTCCAGACAGCCTCCTCAGCAAAATTCCCCCATTGGCAACAGCAGTTAATGGCTCCTACACACACACTCCTACAAAATAACTGAAGATGAGTGTAATATCTCGCCATATTATTATTATAACGCTCAGTTCATTAATTCACTGAGACTGAATTGACTGTACCACGGCGAACCAAAATTGTTTGCAGTATTATTTTTGTATTTGGATCAGTAAAGAAAAAATGTATTATATTAAAACAAGTAGTTGACTAGAGAATATTAGGTTTAAAATATGTGAAATCTTAAATACATTAAATAAGAGGTGAAAATAAATGAATACAAATTAAAAATAAATAGTATGGACCTACTAAAGGTGGCGTTAAAAAAAACTACACCTACAGTATATTACTTGACAGTTGGATTTAATGGATAATACAGAATAATTTTGTATTTTTTACATGATAAATAGTGATTTTTAAGTCATTTTGCTTTAAATGTGCAGTCTAAATTAAACAAGTTAATATAAAAAGACTGTTTAAGATGACATCGTTTCTCAATAAATATGCACAGCACTGTAAAGTCTGATTCATGAACGAATGACTCTTATGAGTCGATTCGTGTAATGATTCGTTTCTGTCAAATAAACAAGAGCACATTCCAACCCGGCACAAGGATTATGCAGGTACTTAAAATCACTGAGCCATATGTGCGTCTGGCTTGCTGCTGTGTGTGTGTGACGTCAACGGGGGGGCTCAGACAGTGGCTGGGGTCTGTCAGAGGAAGGAGATGGACTGGAAACACTTTGACATTATGGGAGGAAAACCAATGCTCAGGAATTCACCGTTTGATGTCAGATCCTGAAAAAAACTAACTCTAAATCTAACTAGTCACTAGAAAAGTTGACCATCCTGACCCATCCCAGCTCAGAATATCCCTGTATGGCAATGAAATATGGGGAACGAGGCTGGTTAGTGTCTGCATTCAACAGGTTGGCACAGACAACAGCTGGTGTGTATGTGTGTTTACTACGCTGGCATGGTGTATTCTTGGCACATACGTGCACATTTGCTTAAAACACAGGCCTATCCTGTATGTGTGTGTGTGTTAGAAGTCAAGAACGTTCATAAATACACGCACACATTCCTGAGATTGACCTATTCCAGGAATGCATCTGGTCCTGCCAAAACACATACTGTATACACTAGGGGTCCTGAGTCATTACCACGCTAGTGCTGGTGTACTGTACGCACAGATACGCTGATGCATTTTCCATATTCATGTTCCGCGTCTCACCTTGGTCTTCTCTGCTGAAGCGTTTGAACAAGGCGAACTTGGCGGGGTTGTCGGCCACGGTGAACTTTTTCAGCAGGGCTTCGATCACCTGTCGCACCGTGTTGGTGCTGCTGATGTGCAGGGTGTTTATGGAGCCGCGCGGAAGGTAAAACGCCTCTTGGCCTTTGACCCCTCCTGCCCCGCCTCCTTTCACCGTGATGGGCCTCCGCAGGTCCATCTGCACCCCGATGAAGCCTGTGTACATGCCGTTAGCATTCTGCAGAGCAGAGACATAGGAAAGACAAACAAAGACATTCAGATTTATGACTAAAACAGCAAAGATTTATTCTGATCAATGAGCACCAGTGTGGAGGGTTAGCTCAAATGAGCAGCAGTTGGGTTTGACAAAATGACACAAATGTAATCAAATGTATTTTCTAAGAATGTCTCTCAGTTTTTCAGCAAATCAGTTCCTTTCAGCCAGGTCATTTCAGAACATGCATATCATATTATTAGTTGTCTTTAAAGTAAACGTATGCGTTAGGGTTGTGTGATGTCTACCAAATTGGCATCAGACGATGTCTACAGTGAAACATTGCGATAGACGATCACATCAGGGTGTTGCGTTTGAGCATTAAGCTCTGTTAATGTGGCGTCTGGAGAAAGAGAGAACGTGCACAGAGCTGAAAGGGCTTGAATGAAGCGCGTTTGGCTTTAGATAAAACTACTAGAGGATATAGCATTTCCACAAACAATCCTGAATGCTTGTGGTGTGATCCGCACCGCTGTTTTGACGCTCTGCTCACTTCAACTAGAAACAAGAGCAAGAATATAAGCATGCCGCGGTCCGCCATTTGAATATCATTGGTTTAGTTTGTGTAAGACATCTAGTAGCCTATAATTCATTTGGCATTTTTTGCACAATAAAGTCTTTAGTGTTTAAATTGTGTTTATTGAACTATTTTGAATGTAATTTGTATTGTGATCAAGAACAACTTCATTATTTGCAGGGGGGTGGCTCAACATCGTGACGTCTGTCATCCATCGGCGATGGACGATGGCATTGTCTTTTGGCCCAACCCTAGTAGGTTGTAGTTAATCCTGTAAATAATCATTAATTATAGGTTCTCTTAGTCACTTGTTAGCTAAAGACCTGCTTAATTTGAAGAGTAGCTTCAGTTTCAAAACAACTTCCTCAACACTGCCGAGCACATCTTGCTGTTATCTGACTGCATCCAGATGGAGCTCAGATTTGAGGTTCTTCTGTCTGTAAGCTCATTAGTCCAAGTGGCAGCCGTGACTGCAGGCGAGACACGGGGGGTGTAATTACAGCTCACAAACCTCCTCTGAAACTCAATGCATTGCTCTCCACCACACTGACACACAACCCCACTGAACACAGGGCTTAAACTTAATGAACCAAGACACGGTGTATGCTTAATGAGGAAAATGTCAGATATACTAATACAAAGTGTTTGTGCCACGTGGCTCATTTAAGTCTAGTCCAGTCTAAACAGCACAGAAACGATCTGCGATCTGGACAAAGGTACAGTGGTAAAGTCCTTATGGCTGTCACATGATACATTAGGAAGCATGATAAACAGATTACAACATGGACAATGATAAAGCTTTTATTAAAAGGGACAATCATAAGTCTGAGACTTTGAAAAACAAAACAAAATTGTCTTAATTTGGTTATACATGTTTTTAAAAGGTGTAACCACTGAGCAAAATATAATAAAATATAGTTTTTTTTGTTTTTGGGGTCAAGAGTGTCTACAGGGATACTATATACGGTAAAATTAAAAAAAAAAAAAACTACTTTCCTTCTCATATGACAAAAATGGCTTCCTGCAATATTTTGACTAGGGATGCACCGATAATTCTTTATATTTGAAAGCTGATAAATTGGCCGATAAATCTAAGCCTGTTCTCATTATAATTTTTATGTATTTATGTCAGGACTTGCATTTAAGTGTATTTTCCTTTTTTAAAGTGATTACAATAATATTTCAAGCAATTAAAAACCATCATGGCGAACAGTGCGCATCTGAAGGAAATAACCCATTACTTATCGGCTTTAATATATCGGCCAAACTTTCTTATAGGGCCGATAACATACTTTTTATATATATATATATATATATATATATATATCAGTGGGCGATATATCATGCATCCCTACTTTTAATCCAGAATGCATACAGTAAAATTCTAGATTATATCTTCTGGAGAGCTGAGCTGACAAACACAGCTTGAATTTTGAAAATTGTTAGCGATTCGATTATTTTATGATCTATTTGTAAATGCCAGGGATCATTAACTCACCAGTGTCATTTTAAAGTGGTCACGTGAGTCTGCGTTGTACTGTTCGACCTTCTGTCTGATCTCCTCATGAGTGAGATGAGTGCGCAGCTCTTTCTCTTTCTCCACATCCTGAAACACAGACAATGAACATAAGCATTTAGCAAACAAAAGGTCAGCACAGGTCAACCCACAGCTCATTTTGACTGCAGAAGAGGCATGACTCCAGTACTGCTGAATAATGAATCCATTCAAAGCGAAGGCTTCTTTGTCAGGAGCCTGTTCCTGATGCGGGAGCCCAAAACAGCCCACACATCCTCTTAACCGGTAACATCCATGTGTAGCATAATGACAGACATAGATTATTCAAACACTTCTCAGATGAAGCAAACTGATTATCCCACAGCAGATAGCAGCAGGGTAAACAAATAATTGCATTTTATTTGTAATATAATTGTAATATTCTTGTTCCTTAAGCCAATGACATGAACATGATACCCTTTAAGTATTTAAAATAACGCACTTTTCTGGAACAATACAGCACAGCTACAAACAGAAAATTGTATGAAGTTTGTAGTGCACTCTGGTCTTACATGGTCATAACACGAGACGGCTTTCATGAGCACTCAAAGCTCAAAACAAAAGCAGAGAGCCCCTTATAAGGGAACAGTCCTGGGCTGAAGTGACAACACATTAATGGACAAGGACCTTCTCAGCTAACAGAGTACAGAGACTGAATACGGTGTGTGAACTGTTAAAGACAGTCGTAAATCCCCTCCTGCAAGGGCCGAGACTGCCTGGGGATTTTGGAATAACAGGTGGTTTGGGGTTGCGTGTATTTAACTTTACAGTGCATGACTCACACGGTTTTCATATCCAGAAAACATCTACAGGTTGCTGGTTCGATCCCAGCGGTCACCACCAGTGTGTCCTTGAGCAAGGCACTTTACTCCACGTTGCTCCAGGGGGATTGTCCCTGTAATAAGGGCACTGTAAGTCGCTTTGGATAAAAGCGTCTGCCAAATGCATAAATAAATATATAAATATAAACACCTTTAAAAATTCTTAAGTTTATAATAAAGCCCTAAAGCTCTTAGAATAAACATGTTTACGAGCAAAACTACTACGCTCTCAAAATCAGCTATATAAATCTTGCATTATTCTTTCTTCAGAATAATAGGATAGGTTAACATGACAACAATAAATAAATAACTATATGTTTATATGAACTCATATTTAAGTTAACTTTATAATTTAATATCCAGAAAGGGATTTTCCCATGCCGAATGTTAGCATGCTAAAGCAGAGCACCTTTACACAGAGACGCTGCGTCTACAAAAGTATTACCATCTACATAAACTCACTAGTGAGACTAATCGACTATCCTGACCCCTCTCAAGTTTGGAAGAACAGTCCATTGGCTCAAATATCCATTCCTGTGCTACTCTAGTAAGGGTTGGTTACACCCTTAACCTCACCATAGCGCCTTCAGGAGCATTAAATGGGGGATATTGAACAGATTAACTAAGTATCAGCTGCTAAACCAGTGCAATCAGATATCTTATGTTCGAGACAGCTTGGACAGGTGGCTCATGATATTGGAGAAAGTTTTAAAAAAAAAATTATGTTCTGTCACTCTCCCATCGCATGATAGGTGGATCCAAGAAATCTTTAGCTGTATAAAGCTTGAGAAGTTAAGATTTTCGCTTTCAGGATCCCTCAAAACTTTTCATAAGATCTGGGAACCTGCATTAGACCACATAAAAGGTTTACTCTGTTCTCCGAATACTAGTGCTAATACACAATAACTGACTTCTATTGGAAAGAGGAAAGACAGATACTGGAGAGAGGAATGTTTATTTTCACCGTTATTTATATTTAGTTATTGTTTGATTATAATTATGTATATATTTTTTTATTTGTTCATTTATTATTATATATATTTTCATTTATTTTTTATTAATTAATTATTATTATTATTATAATTTACAACTTGTAATCTCTTATTTTTCATTAAATGTATCATTTACTGTCTTGTTAAATACCAATAAAAAGATAATAAAAAAAAATAAAATAAAAAAAATGATGTTCTGACAACAAACAGACACCTTATGTGCCCAATAGGACAAATCTTTAATGACAGAGCTTAGTCTTTCCACTACTTTGGACTAGGGATGCTCATTTCGGTTCATTTTCCCGACCGACAACCGCCGCTCAATATCCGAATATTAACCGTTAACTGATAAGATTACAATATTGAATGGGCTTTAAATAAAAATACAATTGACAAGTGTCTGTGACCTGTTAAAACGACAGGTTTATTTTACCGTGCAAACAGCAGCATACAGAACAGCTCAACAACAGAACCTGGATTCACTAGGGCTGTCAAGTAAAAATTAGAATTTCAAATATTTGTTGAATTACATTTTTTTATTTTTTTTTAAAAAGCACATTCGAATACAAAAACTGTGCTTTCGAGTTTTTGGTAGAGGCGCACGAGACATTACGATGACGGAACTGACGTGATTGTTAATTTGAAAAAGGCAGAAAAAAACAGTGAGGACTCGGGAGTCAAAAAGAAAATGGGCAACCTGTTCGACAGTGTATACAGTCAGACACAGAGCAGGGCAGAAGAAGGCAATCAGGGCTTTGGAGCATGAGATGGATATAAATGAAAGAAGATACGCTTCCTGCTGACGAAAATCCTCTCAGTTGGTGGCAAAATCATGCGGTATAACGTTATATGTATCCACATATTGTGACATACTTGATCATACCTCACCAAAAAGTCACTTGCTGCAGGTCAAGTTGACTGTTTGGTGTTTTTGACGAACAATATGAAGATGTTTAGTGAGTGGAAATGGATTGTTTCTGAATGTCTGTTTGCGGTTTTGTGTTACGTTGTCTGTTGAAGCGTGTATTCTCAGGTTACTGACGCACTTCGCAGTTTTATGCATTTTTGTTACCTAATGTTTAGGCATAGGAGACAATACAGTACTTTTTCCCTCTAACATTAAGTATTGCCTTTAGTATTTGAATTTAGTATTCGAATTTTGATAATATTTAAGAAAGAATTTCGAATTTAGATTTTCAGCCATTTTGACAGCCGTAATTCTCACATTATCAAATTCACGCACTTGCAGCGTCTGACAACAAAAAAACTATAAAATAATATAAATAAAAAGCATAAAATAAATAGGCCTACACTAAATATTTTTCAAAAAAATGTTCCCGTCAGACTTTTTTTCGTCAAATAAAAATAGCAAGCCTACCTCAATCCACAACTTGTATGGTTTTTATTTTTTTTAAGTAACATGTCTACATGATGTGGGTTAGTCTGAAGCGCAGCCTGTTGACAGACTCGCGGCAGAAAACACCCTCTCAGGTGGCACTGATGCCCCGGGAAGTGGCCAGCCTCTGGAAGCGCCTTTTATTTGCTTTCCCCCAGTCAAGAGCTTGTACTACTGCTGTATTTTAATACTGCATAGCATATTTTGCAAGTAACTTTGGTTGCCCTTTCTGTTGAAATGGTCCCACACAGTAGGCCTACTTCTTTTCCATTGCTTCATTTTGCGAAATATGTCTGTGCAGGCACGTATGGTTGCATGTGTCGACGTGCCCAGTGAGTTAACAAATACAGCATATTTTTCTTTAACCACGCAGCAAACAAAAAAGAAAAGACCTTAGAAAAAAAAATACCATTAAAACCGTTTAACTGATAGTATTAAATCGGTCAAAATTCTAACTTTCAGTTAACAGTTAAGCGCTCAATATGAGCATCCCTACTTTGGACGTGCCAAACCTCACACCAAGAAGGTCATTAGCTTAATCACGTGAAGTGACCATCCTGACAAGCACAAATAAGAATGGAAAACAATACTTTCCAGAATTTTAAAGGATTTTGTCATGTGTTCAGATCAGACCAATTAACCAGAAGAAACACTCTTATATGAAGTCACAGCTACAAGCCGAGAGCCCATTAATTCCCCGTTCACCACAACAAAAGCTGGTAAGAGCTTATTAAATGAGGGGGGCGAGAGCGTCTCTGCGGGGCCGTTGAGCTGTTGAGTGCGTGCAAGGGATTGCAGCTCACCACATCACTGAACCCATAGGCGGCACAAGCTGATGTGGTCTCCATCAGCTCACTGAGGGTTGTTCATTAGCCAGGCTGAACCATGCATGTCGGCCATGTAAACTTTGATTGGTGCCCACAAAGTAGTGAGACTTGATGCTAGCTTGATTTCAGTGCCCCAACATGGTTTTTCAACAACGTAGTCCTACAGGAGTTTCTAAAAGAGGGGATTGTCAAGGTACTGCTGACGTAATGTTTGGGAAAGCAGACACCATCAGCAGTATGAACAGAAGGCTGTGCAGAATGAAACCAGGAAGGACAGGGTTAACACGGATGCCTCTGCACAGCAGAGTGTGACAAAGGCAAAATAAACACTAGCCCGATGAGGTAATGCGACAGAAAAAGCAGCTCGAACTCCTTTGCTGTGAGGAATTGAGTCCTAGCTCTCATGCGGAGCAACTCATTCAGAGAGGACAGGGAAGAACACTAGAAGAACAGGTTAAAGGTGTCCTTGAGGTCCGACCGGACCGTCTCAACTTATCAGAGATCAATCACGTGTATTTTGAGGGAACATTAGTCAAAACATTAAAGGGAGGAAGTAAACTCTGCGAGAGAGCTGATAAGCAGGAGGGTGTGGCATGAGGTAATATTAGGGTAAATAAACATGACTGTTTTCAGTCATGTGTTAGCTGATTTCTGTAACACATGGTGGTCACGGCATACTCAACTTAAGTGGAGCAGGACACATGATGTGCGACCGAACTGGTTTTTCAGGGGCACTCCTATCTGACAAACTCTTGACTTCTGCTTGATATCATCTGCGCTACTGACAATCGAAAAGACAACCTGCTTTTTATTTTTAGCTGAGCTTTTGCAGGGGATTTCTGGGCACGCCTATAATGACTGCAACTCATCACACTTGCCAATGTACACTGATCTGCAAGCTCTAATAAAACAGCCCCTTCTCATTCTTCCTACCCCACAGGAAGTCCCTGATCACCACACCTTTTCCTCCCCAACACATTCCTCCGCTAATGGAGCTTCTGTAGTGAGCAGCAGAACTGGTCAATACCCTTGTGCAAACCAAAGACTGGACTCCAGTCACTGGGCGATTGTTCGACAACTGAAGGCATAAAAATGACTATTCTGTGTGGTTTCCAACTCAGCAGGACAGTAGGCCGATTTGACAGCATGATGTGCTTCTAGAATAGTCAGAACTGCAGGATGCTTTACAGAGGACAGGAAACCATGGCCAACAAGAATAGAGGAATCGAAACAAGGAACTTGTTGCAAGCTTGGTGAACACTCACACCAAAGATCACCAACTGGTCACATTACTGACAACAATTCATGTTGTGAAACAAAAATATAGTGTCATACTCTGGAATTTGGGGGATTTTCCATTTAAAGCTGCATTGCCTACAATACCTGTTGCCTCAAATCTTCAACTCTTCGAAAAAGTTATGTCTTTTCAGGGCTCCAGACAAGTTAAGAAAATTTATCATAAAGTTAATTTGATCATAAAATTACTATTGTTTTGCTTTGTTTTGTTAATGGGCCTCATTCATGAAACGTTGATGAGCAAATTAAAAGTAATTTGGGTGTAAAAGGGAGCTTTACGAAAACTCTCCAGATTCACAAACGCTTCGTATAGCACGGATTCGGTAGTTAAACGTATGTATATTAATGAATTCCAAACATTCGTAAATAGGACGTGTGTGCACGCTCATTCATAATTAGCATAATCCCCGCCCATGAGTTACAACTGCAAATGACGTGTGCAGGAACGCTGTGGAATCTCTCTCAGGTTTGGCTCCAGCATATTGCATAAATGCTAAAGAGACTAATTGGCCATATGCCTGGCAATAAATATTAAATCATCACGTGTCCATCAGAGCATTTTAACCAGCTAAAAAATGCCTAGTGCTCTTCTGAAAACGGCCAGCTGATGGCGCTTGAGAGCGCTTTGCAAGGGCAGCGTTTTTCCATCTGAGATATTGCTATGAATATGATACAGAACATCCATGGCAGTAATGTGTTAATAGCATCTCGTTTGGAAGAATATTACTGATAAAAAATGCAATAAAAAGCAGTTGTTCAGTCGGTGTACAAGTGGGATGATTGGTCGGTGTAGTTTTTGTCCCGCCCCTCCTCCACTGTGATTGGACGGCCGGGTAAAAAGGGACAGTGACGAGCACTGCCTATTACCCAACGTTGAGCAATGTCGTCAGTTTGCCTAAATTAGAACATTAAAATGTTTTACCACCATTTACACGGGATAGGGAGCAGGTGTAAATTTCTTTCATACCAACTAACATTTTGAAAATACGAACATTTTCGTGAATCCGAAAATTTACGCCAGAGCGGCTTTACTAATGATTTTCGTTCTGCTCGTGTTTCATGAATGAGGCCCAATAAGTGTAAATAAGTTTGTTTATTGGAAATTTAACAGTGAAGCACTGAGCTTGAATTGATATGCAGCAGAAATATGCAAAAAACTCATTTTTATAGTATCATACTGAACTGACCGACAGCTTCAGTGATTATAAAAGATGCAGTCTTGCTTTCTGGGTAATTCAGTCACAATTCGAAGAAAAGTTGTTTTTCATTAAACTGTCACTTCCTACTTTTTGTCCCCCATATATAAAGGAGTGGAAATTGCTAATAAGTCAATAAGTGTTCCTCAGCCGCCATCTACTGTTTATAGTGGTAATTTCATGTGTGTTTTACAGTGTTTACTATATTATTACACTTTACTACATTAAGTCCATTGTGAATATTTATGATATGTGGGCTGAAAACCCTGAACTTCGTTCATGCAACAATGGTTTCTCCTGGTTTCCACGTAGGGCTGGGCGATTAGGCCCAAAAATATAATTTGTGGATTTGTGGATAATCACAATATAATTTTCCATATCAGTCGATATCAATAATTATCACGATAAATGTCAAATCTTTATTTCTTTAAAGTTTAAGGGCATATTTTTGCTCCTGAGTGAAAGATGTAGAAAACAGACAGTTAATTGTAGTTTTAAATTATCCTTTATTGTCAAAACATGACCAACACTTCCCAAACAGGTGAACAATTTATCAAAACTGAGGTAGATTTATTTATTACTAATAAAATCAATATTAATAGAGTAGAATATAAATAGAATAATAAAATAAATATCTATAGTGAAATATAGAACTGTAATGATAACATTTGGCTCTGCTGACTGCAAATATCGAGCATTTATCGAACTCTTGTTATCGTTTTATTGAGGAAAAAAATAAAATTATCGTTATCGTTTTATCGCCCAGCCCTATTTCTACGTCAGCGCTGTTTGATCGGATATCTATGGTTTTTAACAGAGAATTCTGCACCACTTCCCACTAGATCTCGCAGTAGCGAGGTTATTAATTCTGTGGCGAATTCAAACACTAGATCTCACTAGATCTCCCAGCGCTGTGTAGTAACGGTGTTGTGTAATCGAGATTGGCCCGTGTATGAGCTTGCGCTGCTCAAGTGAGCGTTCACCTTTTGTTTTGTTTGCAATTTGATTTCTCTCATATGTAACAGAAATGGCAGCTCTTATCAGTTGGGCAATGTGATGCCAGTGCGACCTCTAACAAAATGCAGTCGCACCAGCAGGAAAAAAAGTTTGCAGTCTAGAGCCCTGTTTTTGGTTTTTCTCTTTCCATAAATCTAAATACTTTCACAACAAGCCGAGTCCATGAGGTTATCTATCCATGCAGGTATATGGTGCCTTTCATTTTATTACTATAACATTGCCTCACACATGCCTTTATACGCCCATCAGACATTGTCCTTTAAACCTTGATACGGTTTTATAACTCCGTTTACGTCTGCAAGTAATGGCTAGGGAGCAAGAAAAATATATATACCGTAATGTACATTATGAAAGCCAGGCGTGCTTGAAAGGCACTACGTGTGTGTGAGGTAAGAACGTGGAAAAGATCTTTCATCTCCTCTGTTGCACTCCCCTACAGACAGGCCAACAATAACACAAGAGCCCCTCAAGGACTCTTACGAGCTGCTTTCATTGGGAAGCTTGATCGATGCCTTCCAGCAATTTCCATCCCAACGTCATAAAGCTCTGCTGGGATAGTAACTTGTGACTGACAGCTTGAGTTGTCACTGATCAAGAAGAGCCATTCTAGACCTTCAAACATATTTGTTGGCACTTCACAATATTCCCAAGAAGGTGTTCGTGACTTACTTAGGATTTATGGGTAAACTTGGCTTCAAAGATTACTGATAACATGGGATATGAGCTGAAATAAAAACTGGGTGTGGTTTGTTTTGCTTGCAACTGAAGGCAACACTATACTGTAAAAAAAAAAAAACACTGTCGTCTGTTGCTTTTCTTGGAAAGAAGACTTCTTAAGAAAGAGAGGAACTTTAGCCCTTTACAAACCAAAAAGACTCGTCCTTCATGCACAACGCAGAACTGAATATGATCCTAGGCTGATTCATACAAAGAGGAAGTGGAGCTGTCTGACTCACCCGGGCAGCCCGATTGATCATAACAAACCTGTCAGGCCAGATGGGGAGTACAGGGCCTTCACTGAGCTCAAAGAAAAATGAAATACAACCTCACTGTATAACGTCCCATGTCATAATTCTGAAGAAATCTGCCCACTCACCACAGCTGTGGGCAACTTCGAGAAATTGAAGAGGGCTTTTCGAACTTTGTGGCCGGCGCTTATCTTGTGTTTCTGATTGAGCAGATGCCACACAGCTGAAATATGAGATCACAAACCTGAAAATATCCAGCTTAAATGCCAAATCTTATATGCTTGGTAATAAATCTAGGCCAAAGGTGGAAGATACATGACGTCAAACAGGCCTCCGTTAGCCTGAAAGACCTTCAGAGTCATGTCCAGCTAATTTGCAGTGGGAGAACAAACAACAGAGTCTTTCAAATTGATCATTAACAGGATGTACTCTCGGAGCACAATTACTCGTGACAAAAATTAACCCAGTATGGAGAGTTTTAACTAAGAGTGTAGAAGATCTGAACTAACAGCAAAAACAACAAACAATTGTAAGATTTTCCACTAAAAATGTCATGAATCTAACACTACAAATCATAGTATAGCTATGAAGATAATGAGAACAAAAAGGACCTTTGTTTATGGGGATATAGGATACATTCACCACAGTGCTCAGCGATGATGTCATTGCAGAAAAGTGATGGCTTAGGAATGATTTCAAAGAAAGAGGTAAAATGAAAGAGGGTGAGATCAGATGTGACACACGCCAGGTGCAGCCATGTGACCTATGCACTCAAGAACTTATCCAGTTTCAAAGTCACATTCACCATACGGTGTGCCTTCTCTCCTCACTGAAATGTGGGTATGTTTTTTTTCCCTAGCAAACGATTCAAACAACACGAAAGTTATATATACAAACTGATACAAAGGAGATGAACGGACTAAAATGCCATTTTAGGTATTAAAACGATAGGGATAATGGAAGCTTCAACAAATATTTATCCAGAATGAGGTGCATGAACAAAACTGCCAAATGTTAGATCTAATGAAATCCAGGAAGCGATAAAACTCGAGGAAAACTCTGGAGTCCAAGCGCCATTTCCTGATGGATCCATATCTCCAACTGTAAAACACAGATAGCACAGAGCTTTCTTTGAAATTAAACATGACCTAGTCCATCATCACAACTGCAAATGGGCCAAACTTTAACTAAATAAAGAAAGACTGTTAGAATGCATGTAGATGTAGCAAAGGGGACTTTGAGGCTAGATTTATTGTTTTAATTCAATGGCAATGTTTGAACATTGGGCCATTTATTGAACATTTATTGTCGTTTTATTTTACGTTCGAAGGTGCCAAACTTCAACAAGTAATTCCCAAACCATGACATTTGCTCCCAATGTCAGCTGGACAGTTTATCTGCTGACTGGGCTGAGGTTTTGTGTGACATTCAGCTGATGGACCGTAACGTTGCAAGACCAAGAAACAACCGCCCTCATCAAGTCTTATCTTCCTCTTAACTGTAATTACAGCTCTTCTCTGAGAAACTGCAACCAGATGCTCTACATGTGGAGCCACATGGGTCTAACAGAGCCGTGACCACAAACAATGGGAGGGAGAGAGTGGGATGTGTGCATGTCCGTAAATGTCAACTTTTGAACTATTTTCAAAGCGTGAGGAAAATCAAATGCCTCTCAGACATTCAAAAGCAATCAGATTGACAGGGGTCTTGAGGGTTTACCAGCTATTATTCCATGTATTGCTTATTTATGTTGGAAAATAGGTGTAGACTTTGAGAAGGTGCAGTTAAATGTTTCTACCATCAAAGGCAGCTTGTAATAGGCCTCTGGAGAAACACACACCTGGATTATAATCAAATACTGCTCCATGACGCACAATGCTACTTAGTGGGCTGATCAGATTAAATGGCAACGCTCTCTTTAGCCGGACTTGAGGATGATGAATAACATAGTTGCCTACTGGAGCCTTGTCTAATGCTTTCCTAAACAGTATGGGTGTAACAATATTCAAACCGAACCGGAAAACCACGATACACCACCCATGGTTCGAATCGCGATACTCTCATGTTTTTTTTAAATAAATAAATTATTTGATTAAATAGTAATTAGTACACTTTTAACAACTAATACGAGCTGTATTTTTACTAAATATTATTATTTACTAAATATACACTAACTTTTGTATTCCAAGTGCATGTCATGTGACTTGGGTGACCGCTCAAGCTTCATGGAAGGACAAAGAAAGCCAGTTTCCCCATTTAGCCAGGGAGGCAAAATGCTACCTTGGAGTCCCAGCAACATCGTCATTTTACATCGTAGCTTGTTACGAAAAAAACAAATCTCTCTCACCTCAGAATGTCTCTTTCCTGTCCTGTCAGCCGTTATACTGTGTTCGTAGCGCACACTCTTGTAACAGTTAGCCATGACAGACGAACAAACAAAGTGAAATTCTTCCCATTCTGTGATGCAAGGGCATAAAAGCATGAACTCAAGACAAAACAGCAGCACAAAAAGAGTTTTCTTCATGGTATGAACATGGCTCAAATATTGTCTGGAGAAACTTTTGCGTTTCGCAGTATAAACAGCATGATCGCTTCACATCACCTTCTCTAAACAGTTTCCCTCATGTGACGCCGTTTTTAAAGCACATGTCCAGGCCACATTTCACCCCAAAATCAAAAGAAAATAAAAAGGTAAACATTTATATCTTGCATAAATAGAATGAAATACATTTACAGAACCATTTAGATTATTTGCACTGTAATATTATTTAATAAGACCAAACCACTGGCACATTAATAGATATATCAATTTAATTTTTATAATTGTCTCTTATTAGAGTAACAGTATTTTTACTTTCATTTTAATTAGCATAAATGAAAGACAGTAACGAATACTAATGATGTATTCTCTATTTTGAGGGGAATATAATGACCCTAAAAAAGCTTTGTTTCTTTTCTTGAAGCAAGGTATAATTTCCATTTCCTTCTCTTCACTTTGGGGTGAAATGACATGTTTTTGCTTTCGGTTTTGTGAGATTTACCCAGTCAGGCTTTTACAATTTACAATGTGGCCTATTAATCCATCTTTTGATGGTCTGTCATGAATTGCACAAAGCAGTGGAAAAAGTTCTACTGTCTATAAAATATCCATTCTAGTTTGTTTGAGAAGATATGGGTAGTATGATATAAACATTTACTAGTCCCTTGAATAACAGCGTCTCCAGCACACGCACTCTTCTCCTCCTGGCTGCTCTGGATTTACAGCAAGTCGACCTCTTTGACGGATTCCTGGATCTGCTCTCGTGTAAACTCAGACTGGAGTCAGCTCAGGTCTGCATTAACCTCATTCAAGATTTAGTTTTATCTTTCTGTGTGTGGCTGACATGAAAGTCTTCCTCTACTGCTCAGCGAGTGCATGAACTCCTGCACCTACCAGCCGCAACGTGACCAACGGTCCAAATCGTTTGACCGATCGCCTGATCCCTAATGAGGAATTAACGTAAAGACTCAAAATGCTCTGATCAGTATCTGACGGCCGAAACACGCCAAGCGGAAAGCTCGGGGTAAAGCTGGAAAACCTCGTGGAACAGCTAAACAATGGATGTGAAACTTTCACAAGAGTTCAGAGCTAAGTTTCTTTGTGCTTTCAGTGCCTGTGTTGGCAAAGCATGCGAATATTCAAGGCCAATGACGTCATGCACAAACCATTCGCCCCCAAACGGACCATTGCCACAAAAACAAAGCGAGATACTGTAAACAAGCACACAACTGTAATAATCTACAGGTAGAGTCGTGAGCTTTTGTATTCACCCTCAACAGACACTTGATTTTTGTTCTGTGTATGATCATTGATCAGTCACTCACTAATTACATTTCCGCTCAATCAGGCCCGGAGTTACAAAAACAGCCTGCAGACTGGAGATAACGTCCGTCTTTCTTTACAAACCTTTTCACTACATTGTCTCGAAAAGCAAAACACGCCGAAAACCAGGAAAAATGTTTCAGCACTTCGGACTATGAAAACACAATTCACACTCTCTCTTCCACTGTAAAGATAACAGAAAGTGAATGCAGTTTTTGCCTAAATGTATAGACTGCACCTGTATTGCTTACTGAAGTCACGATGCAACAAAATAAACGGATTTTCACTACAATGAGCCAATGGCCACTGGTCCCAATGATTCTCTGCACGAGCGCTGTAGCCCACACAAACCCCCACGATCCTGCTGTTTTGCATGCCTGCCCGAGCAGCTGTTTCCCAGGGTCAGTGCATTTGTGGCATGCAAGAAGTGACAAAACAGATGAAGTACAGGGCATTTCTGCTTCGCTTAATAATGACACTAGCTACTTTTGTTGACACAACAGCATCTATTTGCGTCTTGCACATACTTTGAAGTGCCCTTTTGAATTTGTGGTTAGCTTTGCTGATGATGAAATCGTTGGGGTTGGGGGGGGGGTCATATTTGTCAGAATGAAGTAACAGGAAGTGAGCTGTGCGTTCAAGGAATTGACTCATTCCTCTTTGAGCTGCTACATTACACAATGGATAGTCATACACTGCATGTGTAGCGTGTGCAATTTAAAAGTCTGGAATTTGATACATCAAGACTTCATAAAAGACTCAAAAACCTTCTAAGGCAGAAATTTTTTTTTAAAGTATAATGGAGTGATTTGAAACGCTTTCCCTGAGCTTGCTGCAACACATCTTTTGGATAGGATGTCTTTGCATTGGCAACAAGCCTATGATCCCTTAACGGGTTAGTTCACCCAAAAATTAACATTCTGTCATTAATTCCTCACCGTCATGTCTTTCCAAACCCATAAGACCTTTGTTCATCTTCAGAACACAAATGAAGATATTTTTGATGAAATCCGAGAGCTCTCTGACCCCTCCATCGACAGCAATTTAATTACCAATTTCAAGGCCCAGAAAAGTAGTTAAGACTAGGGCTGTAATCTCCCAGTCGATTAGTCGATACGTTCTGGCTCGACCAAAATTCCGATTGGTCGATTTTTTGCCGCGTTCATTTAATCAGTTTTGCCAAGCCACGTTGATTTCATCAGGTGGAGAGCACTAATTGCTAATGGGGGTGTTTTCAGAGCACCCCTGTTTCACAGGTAACAGTCTGTCTACAGAACACCCCCTTGTTTCCACTTCTTTTGGATTAGCCCAACCCACTGGTGAAGAGAAGTCTCTCGCTGGTCCTTTGTTTTTCATTCCCCGCTGGCTCAAACGCACGCCCATAGCGGTAAACTTGAGGAACGCCCATCAACATACACATGAGGGGAAGCGTCACAACAACACGCTTCAGTTGTGCCGCAAAAGTGGATCTGTCCTGTCGGTTTTGCCGCGTTCATTTCATCAGGTGGAAAGCACTAATTTCTAATGGGGGTGTTTTCAGACCACCCCTGTTTCACAGGTAATAGTTTGTCTTCAGAACACCCCCTTGTTTCCACTTCTTTTGGATTAGCCCAACCCACTGGAGAAGAGAGACTGATTGAAGAAGGCTAGTTTGCTGTATATTATTTATTTAATTGTGAGAGCGTTTTTTCTGCTCTTGATCTGGCTTGTTTAATAAATATTTCTTTTTTATTAAAGTGGACGTGCCTTTTGTGTTTAAGAGTAAAACCTTTAAGTTAATAGTCTATTCGTGTCTCAGCCGCGAAGCTGAGCTGATCCTATGTTCGAGCTGCACAGAGCGGCTGAAATGATGTCTGTCAGTTAGTATAATACATATGACAAAAACAATTGTCTAAATTATGTTGCATATTCCTCAAAAGTTCTTGTGATGATATCACTAGATGACAACATAGAACTATATTTTCGGAAATCATAGGCTATGATGGTGCACGTGATGCAACGCTGTCAGAGCCGAAAGACTGTGTCAGACTCATTTCAGTGCAAAATAATCAGGTCAAAAACGATTTAATATACTGCAAATAGCCTACTAGTTTTTTATGTTTATTTATAATTAATTTAGGCAGACAACAAGGCTACCAAGTACTGCGCACTGTGTGCAGCTAATTAATTTAAAGTTTTTTTTCCTAACATAATTTTTAGTCAAAAATTTCAGGACTTAAGTCGACCAAGATTTTCTTTGGTTGATTACAGCCCTAGTTAAGACATCGTTAAAATAGTCCATGCGATTCCAGTGGTCCAACCTTAATTTAATGAAGCGATGATAATACTTTTAGTGTGCAAAAAACAAACAAAAATAACTACTTTATTCAACAATCTCTTCCCGTCTGTGACAATATCCTATGCTGTTGACTAGGGATGTAACGGTAACAAAATTCCAATAGTCGGTACCAATACCATCAAAATTGTACAGTACTCGGTACCAATTTCTGTACCACAGCTAAATATATATTTTTTTATTTAACTATTAAAAAAAAAAGTAAATGTATTAAGTTTATTATTTATGATGATAATCCTTATAAGTAAATAATACATAAACATTTAAAGGCTGTATGCTGTTTAAAAGTAAATATTGTTTATCAAAAAAGATCAAGCGAAAAATCAACCATCTAGGCATAATTATTATTATAAGTAGAGACATATTATTATTACATAGAGACGTAGCTAAATCTACTGTAGGCTACAACAGTAGCCTAATATATTGCAATTTTAAAAATTTTAAACCAAACTTTTATTTTGACGGGTTGCCGTGAAGACCTTTGAGTGTGTGTTCATGATATGACAGTTTACTCAAATGAAAGGGCAAATTCTCATGAAGTGACGGGTTATGCATTCGTGTCCTCATATAGTGACACATGGCAGAGACTACAAAGACAGCGAGGGAGGCGCGCGCTGAGCGCATCACCCGACGACCGTCATTCACACAGACACGCAGGAGTAATATTTAAATAGTATTTCGCAGTTTAATATTCACAGACACTAATATTCGGCTACATTCTGGAGCCCTGCGCTTGGATAAACACGGAAGCGACTGAACACAGCTGCAGGTACCGAATATACTCGGGAGTCGGTACAACCGGTACTACAGAAATGCTGGTATCGTCACATTTTTATAATTCCAGTACCGACTTCGTACCGAAGTACCGGTACTTGTGACATCCCTGCTGTTGACATAAACACAATGCAGCGCTTTCAAAGCACTTTCGTCAGAACGCCGGCTCACCATTGGCCGACGCTGTGAGCACCACAACGCACACGTGTAATGCTGACGCAGGAGCTGGCCAATGGTGAGCCGTATACATTACGTCAACAGTGTAGTAGTCTAGCACAAACAAGAAGAAATGGTTGAATAAAGTTATTTTTGTTTGTATTTTTGTCGTCGCTTCATTAAATTAAGGTTGAACCACTGGAGTCACATGGACTATTTTAACGATGTCTTTACTACCTTTCGGGGTCTTACAGGTTTGGAACGACTTGAAGGTGAGGAATTAATGACAGAATTGTAATTTTTGGGTGAACTAACCCTTTAAAAGGCTGCCTATGTAGGCAGCTCAATGGATTTCGGAAAAGACACCCAGTAAAACAATCTACAACAGTTCCCCCCAGAAAATGGAAGTCACATGACAGCATTAACTTTGTGAAAACTTGACATTTTTCTCACAATCGGGTAATTGACAGAAGCGTGGGGGTGATACTATGAATCTTTTCTCTTTGAGCCCCTCTCGCAGTCACACATGACCATGTAGAGGCCATATTCAAATCACATGGGGTCAGTCACACTGACAGGAGTTTTAATAGCAACCAGCAAAATAAAACTGAAATTATAAGCAGTTGTCTGTGATACGGGCATGCTGATGTCAGCCAACTGACAACCACACAAAGCATGCAAAAGATACTGAACAAAACAGCTTTCATGAGCTGAGAGTGACCTACTTTAATCATAACTTCCACGCCATGATGGCATGACGTAATGCTTTTTAAACAAACCAGAAGTCATGAGCAATCAAATAACACCCTTAATAATGATAATATGCATAATAAATCAAAGCAAAATAGTGTTAATTGTGCTTTAATAATGATAATATGCATAATAAATCACAGCAAAATAGTGTTAATTGTGCTTTAATAATGATAATATGCATAATAAATCAAAGCAAACTAGTTTTAATTGTGCTTTAATGTGCTAAATCTATCATAAAAGATGACCATGATGTGGCCAGAGAAACAAAGCAAAATTGATTCATCTTCAATGTCCATTCAGTGTGTACTTTTTAATGCAATCTGACACAAAAGAGGCATTATCTTAAGTCAAAGACATGCCACCTCATATGTGCAACAAGTTAAATAACAGTGGGATAATACAGTATGTCATATGGTTAAACTAAAATGTTGTTAATGAACAATAACTGCTGTGAAATGTTTTACTATTTGAAATGGGATCCCATTATTTAAAACGTTTATTATAAAATAAAGAAACAAACAAGTACATTAATAAATAAACTGATATAAATAAAATGTAAATATATTCACCTTGAGGTTGGTGGGTTTAACCGAAGGCTTCTTGAACAGGGAGGTTCTGGCAGTGAAAAAATATTCCTCTGAATCGTCTTCCAAACTACTGTATCCACTACTCATTGTGCTCGTCCACGACATTTGAGGAGAAGCTCGGACACATCCAAAAACAGGCTTTATATCGCGCATATACTGTACTGTATGATAAAGTCAACCGGAGTGAGTCAACGCTGCGAAACGTGAACGCGCGTGTCACTGTCGCTCCCTAACCGTCGGCTGTATTTCTCTCAAAAAGATGAAACAGTCGCTAAATTTAAACAAAACTTTACCGTTTCTGTTTAAAATATGCAATAACTATATCTAATAAACGTATTAAGTGTGGAAAACCTTTTAAATGTTTTAAAATATCAAGTAAAACGCGCCCAGTCGAGTCCTTCCCAAACACTTCTCAAACTAAACTGAGTTCAATAAACCGGAGCGACTCGCTATAGAGAACACACCCACATATATTCACACACACCGAGAAGCATTTCCTCATTCACTGGCTCCTGTTGCGTCCCCTACCTGCGTGCCTGATTAATGTTACATTTTTCTCAATAGTTATTTTCATAAACGTATTCGGTACTAAGATAAACCAATAATTAAAAAAAACTATATTTTATTAGTATAAATAATCAGGAGAAATTATTATTTATCCAAGTAATATAGTTTAATAGTTTGTTTGTGTGCACACCCTGCTGAAAAATCCAGCTAAAACCAGCCTAAGATGGTTGGCTGGTCTTAGCTGGTTTAAGATGGAAGTAGCTGGTTTTAGCAGCCTGGCTAAACTGGTCTCCCAGCCTGATTTAGCTGGTCAAGCTGGTTTTAGATGGTTTCCCAGCCTGATTTAGCTGGTCAAGCTGGTTTTAGATGGTTTCCCAGCCTGATTTAGCTGGTCAAGCTGGTTTTAGATGGTCTCCCAGCCTGATTTAGCTGGTTTTAGATGGTTTCCCAGCCTGATTTAGCTGGTCAAGCTGGGTTTAGATGGTCTCCCAGCCTGATTTAGCTGGTCAAGCTGGTTTTAGATGGTCTCCCAGCCTGTTTTTAGATGGTTTAGATGGTCAAGCTGGTTTTAGATGGTTTCCCAGCCTGATTTAGCTGGTCAAGCTGGTTTTAGATGGTTTCCCAGCCTGACTTAGCTGGTTAAGTTGGTCTTCCAGTCTGGACAAGTTGGTGGCCAGCTGCTTTTAGCTGGTCTCCGACCCTGGCTTATCTGGTCAAGCTGGTCTTCCAGCCTGGTTTAGCTGGTTTTAGCTGGTCTCCCAGCCTAACTTAGCTGATGAACATTTTACCTAATTACAAACTAATCAGATTACATGGTCCATATACAGATATAAATTATTTGTCTAAACACCCAGTGGCAGAAAAAATAGGGACAGTCAGCCAGCCTGACCAGCTAAGACCAGCCTGACCAGCTAAAATCAGCGAAGACCAGCTAAAACCATCAAAGACCAACAATTACCAGCTAAGACCAGCCTGACCAGCTAAAACCAGCAATTACCCGCTAAGACCAGCCTGACCAGCTAAAACCAGCTAAGACCAACAATATCCAGCTAAGACCAGTTTGACCAGCTAAGACCAACAATATCCAGCTAAGACCAGTTGACCAGCTAAGACCAACAATATCCAGCTAAGACCAGTTTGACCAGCTAAGACCAGCCTGACCAGCTAAAAAAAAATTCAAAACCCCTCTAAAACCAGTCTGATAAACCAGCTATGACCAGGCTGGGAGACCAGATTTTTCAGCAGGGCACACTGTTGCCAAGCAACGTACTGCAGCCGTTTTAAATATAAAGGTTTTAAATCAAATACGGCGGGAATTTTATAACGGCTTCTATCTAGTCACAATTAATAGCCTACTATGAACGCCTTTTCTCTGTCCAAAGATAAAAAAATAAAGCTTGAAATCCATTTTTTTATGTAAGTTCACTTACCTCTATAAGTATGCAACATATAGATGCAAGTTTTCTTATTTTCCTTCTTTGAAACATAGCATGGACTACTTCTGAAGTTGGTGCAGGCCTACCATCTGAGCTAAAAATATAAGTTTGGGGCATTTAATACAAGGCAGTACGCCCAAAGGGTGTAGCTGTGGACCAATGCAAACATGAGGACTAAAACTGTGTAAAAGTGGAAGACATGTTTGATGACAGACTTCTGTGAGATATGTGTGTGCATGTACGTATATTTCAAGGTAATACGTTGACCAACAGGTTGCCTCGAGCGTGAGAACAACACCTTAAACATTGCGAATGTTAATTAACATGTTTGGACACTGACCTGTGTGTCCATGGTCACATAGGAAATTGGCTGCCACCACTTTTACAACTTCTCACATTTCAAGTCATGTGATCAAGACTAAAGAAAGACCTTATCTGTTCATTCGGTCATGAAGAGCACAGTTGCATGTTGAAGCTGCTACCCAGTAAAAAAAATATAAACCCAATCATCCATTGACAAATTACAAGCCTCATTTTTATGACTTTGTGTCAGACTTAAAGTCTGGTTTTTGGATCTGCTCCACAAGCAAACCCATTATTTTTGGGGTTAGCCGCTCTTTGTAATTTATCCAAAGAAGCTGGGTCCCACTTTTATAGATCACAAATATCTGGAGAGTTAGAAAGTTGTCCTACATGAAAGTTGTAACACATGTAACTTCAGGGAAAGTTCTTCTAAAAAGCTAAATAGATTAAGTGCTTAAAAGAGCACAACATTTATGATATCCTAAGCAAATTTTCCACTAAACCCATGACAGCCCCACAGCTTTGGCTTGAATTATCAGTCAGGCGAAATTCATTACTACAACTAGCGCCAATTCAAAAGAGCACAGACATCATATTTACTGTGTTAACAGCTGCTTTGAGGTTTTAGCTTATTATGTTTTCAAATAATTTTCCACTTCATGCATGTATATTTTGTATTTTACAGTGCGTCACATATGATAACAGCCCACCCAGTCAAGAAAAAAAAAACATTATTCATTCCAAAGAGTGAAATCCAAGCAACATCTGCAGTAGATCAAGGACAGGGCAAACCACGCCCCACAAACTGCAGCTTTCAAGAGGTTTGTGGAAGGACAGTGCTTAATTTAAACCCAAGAACATGAAGAAGACCTAAAAATACCCTGTCAGAAAAGGAACGGCCGAATCATGCAAGCCAAAGGCATCAGTGGTAGGTCAGTACGATGTCTTATTACAGTAGCACAAACTCACAGCCATTCGTAAAAGTATTTTACGTTTTGGTGAATTGGTCAATCCCATTTGTATGTTTTCGTACAATTTGTACCTTTTTTATTTACTTTTTATTCTAAGAGTCGTATGCTTTCGTACAAATCTCATTGTATGAATTCATACGAAATCACCATCAACATCAATTTTGACCCAAAAACAATTCTTATTCTAGAGAATAAATTATTTTGTTTCAATTGCAAATGCAATATAGCCTAGAAATGTAGATGCACCCTAGCGGCTGCAAATCTGGCTGCGGCTGCGTCTAGCAACTCTCCGTTGGCTTGTGAGCTGGAAAAACCAAACTCTGGTCGGGCCAATCACATCGTGTATAGAGTCAGTGGGGGGGCTTAACATAATGACGGCAGAGTTGCGGCAGTTCCGCATGCTACTTGTAAATAAAGAAGCTGGCGAACATCAGCCTTTCAACTTTGGAAGACTAGGAGTTAAAGGACAACTCTGGTGAAAAATGAACCTAGGGGTAATGAACACATGATTACTGAGTAGATCGTTCTCTGGGATGCGTTTTCATGAAAATCGAATGTATAGAGTTTTATCTCTAAAAACAGATTAGCTTATAACGCTAGTCTATGGGGCATAGAATAAGTACAATTAAATCGCTAGTTAATACCACTAACAAGTAGGGTTGCCAACTTTCTGAAATGGAAATAAGGAACGGGGGGGGGGGGGGTTTGACATATCTGATACAAACTTATTTTAAATAAACACAAAAAACAGAGATGAGAACTAAACTTAAGTAAGAAATTTACTTTTGCTATTGTTAAATACATGTTAAGTGATATCTTCCAGAGATTTTTTAATTTTGGCGATATTTTTCATGCGTAACCCCTATATGGAATGTTAGGCTAAACCTGTAGTTTCTTATCAACTATATTTGAGTCTTAAAAATCCACATGATTACATAGCCTACCATATCAGACTCTGGAGTCTGACGGACAAGGAAACTTGACATCGCTCCCTCCTGTGCCCGCAGCCTCTCGCTCCTCTTGTGATTATCGCAATTCTATATTTTTGTGCTCTTCTCTTTTTCGCCGGCTGCTCGGAGGTAGTCATTTTTACATTTCCCGCTGTTGTCACTTGTCATCATCGTTGCTACGATACGTGACTCACAATGACTGAAACGACCAATTAAAAGGGCATTCTCTCTAATGATGTTCCAACATGTTAAAAACGCTTCGCTGATCATAGACAAACGGGGAGAAATTAGTAGGCCTATCTACCGAAAATGTGAAAATGTCTGTCATAGATTTGCACTGAATTGATTCTCAAAAATACGGAACAAAGTGCGTTCCGTATCAGTTCAATACGGAACAAGACTTTTATGTGTCAAATACAAGACGATTCCGTATTATACGGAACAGTTGGCAACCCTACTAACAAGGCTCAAAATAGCCTCACGCTAACACGGTAGCATAATGAGGGTCCCTACATGCAAACCGAAGCATTGAGAACTTTGTAAGTGTACAAACAGTTTAATAAGAAGATACTTTATAAAGACAGTACATTACGCATATACAGACAGGAGCCATCTTGGAAAACAGTCTCGACAAGTCGAGCCACGGTTGAATAATCCGCCATCTCTTTAGTGTCTATCCTTTGGAAGCACTAGTCTCTGTTGCGTTCAGTTTTTAAAAAAATATATTTTTATTTATTTATTTTCTCTGTTGCGTTCAGTGCTTTCATCCAGAAAAAATGGACCATATGAGATTCCAAGTCAGTGCAGCGTTCGTGGCTTGACTTGTCGAGACTGTTTTCCAAGATGAAATGCGCAATAAATTGAAGTGGAAGTGCCCTCCATATTTCAGTGTTGCCAAGGAGCGTGTGAAAATGTCTCACTCTGCAGGGAGACTCATTTTAAGTCCACTACAGAACAATAGGGTCTGGCAAGAAGGACACAGGGGTGACCTGTGAATGCAACCTGTAGTTTTTCTGCCTGTGGGCCGTAGCCTTCATTATACATTACCCACATTCCTTTGCTTAAGGGGAGTGGCTCATGTTCCCAGCACACAGGTTTATGTGCCGGCATTTGCATTAAGGCATGCGGAATGTCTCGCTAATCAACTTCTTTTACATGCGCGCAAAGAGTTTACTGCAGATGACCTCAGGAAGTACACACCTTACTACTGTATGCTCAGTGTCTGATCTCGTCTGGCAGGGTGTGGTTTGAGAGGTCAGAGCGTAAAGCAGTTTCTGTCCTCTAATTGTCCCAAATTATAAGGCTAAACCTGTCATGACAAATTGCTACATGTACAGTGTTTGCTCTTTAATTATACTTCAAGAGACCATTGCATCACGTTAGAGAATTTCTTTGCTGACAAAGATGACTGTAATTATGAAAATTAATTTTAGACTCAATTAGTGGCACACCTTTACACACAAGTGACTTTATTCTATTTTTATTTAAGGAAACCAATACTGTGAAGCATAGCACCCCCATCGGCGTCCAAAAGGAGTATTATGCATAAGGCTCTTTTAACACCTAAAGGTGTTGTTTCCCTCAGCTCAGATACTCCAGGAGTTTCTATTTTGGGATGCTCAAGATACGGGTATGATCTCAAAAAGAAAAGAATCAGAGGGAAGCTGAAACAGACAGTGACCTCAGCTTCTCAGTCTAAACGCTAGCGAGATCCAAGCCGAGATCAGGGTTCTCTACACAAACAATCAGTGTTCACTATCCCTAGATGGAAATCATAGTCTTTTCTCCAGCCAAACCTCACAAATCCAGACAGTAAAGCAAGACTAAATAGAAGGTAATTTGGTACCAGAATGCACACAAAGGACACACACAGTTAACAATCTAACCCCAGTACAGGTTCCGTCTTGTCTTGTGTTGGGTTTTAGAAGGTCTCTTGAAGTCTTTAAAGACTCTTTGTATGTCAGTCTGGTGTCTACAGTACATACAGGCGCAAAGATCTGTTATCTTACAATCTTTTTCATTCTGCAGTCTAAACCCCAGGAACGTATCTATATTTTGAGTTAAATAGTTTTATCTAAATATAAACATTGAGTTGAGATGGACCTGACCTCTATAAACAACAGATTGATTCAAACTCTCTAGGCTGAACCTACAATAGCTCCATGATTGAATGAAAAGCGAGTGGAAGGATGAAGATAAGGCCTGCTGAATTGTGAGAACAAATTTGACCTGAATACAACATCCCCTCACTCTGGGTTTAGTATGCATGATTCTATAAATTACATTAAGTATAGTTTGGTTATTTTACAATTCAAGGGCCCTATCATACATGCGGCACAAGTGTTTTTTTTGCTAGTTTCAGCCTGACGCAGTTATCATCTTCACGTCCAGCGCCACGTTGTTTAAATAGCAAATGCACTCGCGCCCGTCTGTTCGCCCATGGGTGTGCTGGTCTGAAAACCAGGTGTGTTCAGGCGCATTGTTGGCGCGTTGCTATTTTGAGGAACTGAAAACGACTGCACCATTGACTAGGGATGTGACGGTGAGGAACTTTTCCCACCGGTTAATCGACATGTGACAACACCAGTAATACCGGTATCATACCGGCTTTTAAAATCACCAATTCTATCTAACCGTAAGTAACATGCACACAACGGCTCGGGCTTTCAAAACGCAACTGAAAACTGAACTGAAAACGTGCCAGTGCACACACACCGTGAATGGCAGCTCGTCTGTAAATGCGCGTTCTGTGAGGCCATGAATGAATGACAGTTCGTCCATAAATGCGGGCTCTGTGAGGCCATGGGTGCGTCTCAATCTGTTCTCTAGTTCAGTAGTCAGGGCACTGATCGGGCATTGATTGTTCTATGATTGAGACGCACGCCATGAATGAATGACAGTTTTTCCGTAAAGCCTTGTTTATACTCAACGCATCCGCACGAGCGCGAGGGTGCGCACAGCAAAAATGACGTCATCGCAGAGTGCCAAGGGGTCCATCTGTGCGGCCGTGCACATTTTACTTTCGGTTTTGAATTAGCGCCAATTCGGCTGCGGGTTGCTTGAATTGTGGGTTCATTAGCCTATTATTTTTAATGAAAAACACAACAACAAAACAAATGACAAACTCCCTTAAATAGGCGCTTTTGAACTAAATTATTTTATATTTTATTTTAAAAAAAAATCAAAACGACGGTGGGGCGGTGTCACGGTGGGCAAGTGATGTAACCGGTGTTGAGTCTGAACACCGGTAACACCGGCAACACCAACTATCGTAGCAAGCCTACCATTGACCAACAAAAACCTGGCCTACAGTCAATAGCGCAGTATTGTTTGTGTTATCTGAAGGGCGTGTTAGTAATATGTGCCTATAGGCGGGTGCACAACGCGTGTACACTATGCTTATTACACGCACAGGGACGCACAGCAGCACACAAACATTTTTAAATATTAAAAATAAAAGGATTCCTCTCTGGAGAAGCGGTTGAGTCGCAAATTCCACCGTGTGAATCCTCCATGGTGCAAGCGCAACTGGCGCATCTGGCTTTTAAAGGGAATGGGAGATGAGACTCTGATTGGTTTATTGCACGCAATGCCCAAAACACACCCATTACTCAATAAGAGACTAGGGACAACCCTTTTAGACCATGCGCCTGACGCACCGACCGTTTTTTTCTGTCATTAAACTAGCAAAAGTGGATTCGTGCACCTAAGTGCACCTGCACCATGTGCTTCAGACCAATGACTCCGATCGTTAAAATTGGGCCCTTAGAGTCCAGACATAGGTTTGGACTCTCATAGAACAGGTTTGTTATCAATCCCAAAGGTTTGTGCATACATTGTGCAGTCCAACCTGTTGCTGAGCTTTTTACTTCTAGATCCAGCTGAGCCTGCCGGCTAATCAAGTCCTTATGAACATGGTGACGGCTGGGAGCTATTAGCAAACACTCATTCACATGCAGAGAAGCTGGGTGCACTTTTCCATGGAAAGGTACTTTATTACTGTTTGATGTAGAAGTAGCCACAGCAACCACTCTCTAGTGTTCTGTCAAAGGGTCTTCAGTTTTAGGGGCTCCATGGTTTCATTTACAAACATTGGCTTGATTAAAAAAACACTCTCTTAGGACCTGAGAACTCATATATCCATGCATTGATGAATTGTAATTACGTAGATACATTTACAGCGTTTTGGAAACCAGCGAAATACAATAGTAAGTTCCAGAAGGTTTTTTGGATCAGTGTGTGAGCATTATGTGAGGTGCTTACTGGACAGTTACCGCTGACCTAATTGACTGAATGAAGATCTAAAAAAAGAGGCGGGATTAGCTCTTAAGATAGACAGCGTTTAATCCTAGACCTGAGGGTAGAAGACCTACCTGCTTATTCTGCTCTGAGGATAAGAGGGTTTGTCTTCTTTAAAGTCGCGTGAACTAAAAGTCAATTATGGTCGCAGATTGTGGTCAACCAATAAGGTCAAGGGGCCTGACCTACATAGGAGGGGTATTTATAGATTCCTTTAGGAATGTCATCAAGTGACTGTTAAAAGCCAAAGTGAATTCTTGTAGCATTCCAGTCCAGCAAATAAAATAAAAATTCCTAAGCTGCATTACTGGAGCAATAACTGCCAAAGAGCAAATGTCAATCTAACCCTACTCAATAAATGCAATGCTTAAGGTGTGATAAATAAATCAGTAAATGCTAAAACACCTACATTTTACAGGCCTTACTACATTTCAGCACTCAAAGATCAGCTAAGCTTTGGGCCAACCCACATTGAGGGTGGATTTAGCATGTTCTGCGCTGATGCTTCATTACACATGTTCCAATGGAAAGCATGATTATCCTAGTCGTGTTATCTGTGACATCAGTTGAAGGCAGAAATATTATGCAGGCATAAACTCTAGGCCCAATGTGACGTAGAGCCAAATCAAATCAGTCTAAGTGAATCAGCCAATTGATTTACAATCTTTTCACATGACCGTCCTGGACCTGAAACTGTAGTGCAGACGTGAACTTTTACTGAAATATCTGTCCTTCTCTACCAACAGTAATTGGCTTGCATGAACAAAATTCAATGCTAAACATACAGTAAGCTTGACCAATAGAGACCAGATTGTGTAACATTTCTTGGAGTCACATGGGCCAAGTGTGGTTAGTGTGGTAGAGTTAAAACTTTGCCTCTTGCATTTTGGACCAGCTTCACCACCCAAAGAGTTCCCAGCATTCAGCTCACGCCTGCCAAAATACTGCTGCCTCAGAAAAAAACACATTCTGCTGCATACTTGTGCTGAATCTCAACTTTAGCATGCTTTTTTTGGGAGCACTTAAAAATAAGTTTTGTAAAACGTTGTGTTGCAATAAAAAATGATGTTGATTAATGTCCTTGACGGTCTCTCCCACTGACTTACAGTGATCTTTGGTATGTGCAAACGGGTGGCACAATTGGAGCGTATTAGATATTGTGGTCAATGCACCTGTGTTTTTGTGTTTGTATCTGTGCTTTAGTCTAATGTGATGTGTGCCAAGTCGTGTGTGTGTGTGTATGTGTGTACTCGGTTATGCTACAGGCATCCTGTGTTTCCTGACAGGAAACTCTCTCTTTCCTACATCTGTCTGTTTGTTCCTTTTCGTTTGGATCATATTTACACCTCTGTTTCTTTCTCAGGCTCCACACACACTATTGCTGATCCAACAGTACAGCAACAATACGACAGCCTTTTCCAAGGTAAACCACACTTGCACCAACAGCTTTACAGTAATCCAAAGTCTCAGATATGAATCACCTTTACACTATGAATAGATGTACAGTACTTGTAGATTTATTAAGCTATCTTTTATAAAATATCTCAAATTTTATTAGGTGAGCCAAGACTGTAAAATAAATAACTATATTACTCGGTTTAGATATTTACCTCTTACACAAATATTAGGAATTCAATCACCTGTAAATATATTGTAAATATGTGTTTTGGGTAAACAAAAAAAGCTCATTTAAAATAAAATAAAATCTAAATATTGATAAAAACTCAAACTGGAGCATAGTTTTATCAATTTGAAGTTTATAAATTAAAGTTAAATAGAAATATTAAAAAAATGACAAAAGCACTTATAATATTACTAAAACAAACTAAAATTAGAATGAAAATATAAAATAAAAACGAATTCAAAATGTAAATTATATACATATATATACATATGTATATATATATATATATATATATATACACTCACCTAAAGGATTATTAGGAACACCTGTTCAATTTCTCATTAATGCAATTATCTAATCAACCAATCACATGGCAGTTGCTTCAATGCATTTAGGGGTGTGGTCCTGGTCAAGACAATCTCCTGAACTCCAAACTGAATGTCAGAATGGGAAAGAAAGGTGATTTAAGCAATTTTGAGCGTGGCATGGTTGTTGGTGCCAGACGGGCCGGTCTGAGTATTTCACAATCTGCTCAGTTACTGGGATTTTCACGCACAACCATTTCTAGGGTTTACAAAGAATGGTGTGAAAAGGGAAAAACATCCAGTATGCGGCAGTCCTGTGGGTGAAAATGCCTTGTTGATGCTAGAGGTCAGAGGAGAATGGGCCGACTGATTCAAGCTGATAGAAGAGCAACTTTGACTGAAATAACCACTCGTTACAACCGAGGTATGCAGCAAAGCATTTGTGAAGCCACAACACGCACAACCTTGAGGCGGATGGGCTACAACAGCAGAAGACCCCACCAGGTACCACTCATCTCCACTACAAATAGGAAAAAGAGGCTACAATTTGCATGAGCTCACCAAAATTGGACAGTTGAAGACTGGAAAAATGTTGCCTGGTCTGATGAGTCTCGATTTCTGTTGAGACATTCAGATGGTAGAGTCAGAATTTGGCGTAAACAGAATGAGAACATGGATCCATCATGCCTTGTTACCACTGTGCAGGCTGGTGGTGGTGGTGTAATGGTGTGGGGGATGTTTTCTTGGCACACTTTAGGCCCCTTAGTGCCAATTGGGCATCGTTTAAATGCCACGGTCTACCTGAGCATTGTTTCTGACCATGTCCATCCCTTTATGACCACCATGTACCCATCCTCTGATGGCTACTTCCAGCAGGATAATGCACCATGTCACAAAGCTCGAATCATTTCAAATTGGTTTCTTGAACATGACAATGAGTTCACTGTACTAAAATGGCCCCCACAGTCACCAGATCTCAACCCAATAGAGCATCTTTGGGATGTGGTGGAACGGGAGCTTCGTGCCTTGGATGTGCATCCCACAAATCTCCATCAACTGCAAGATGCTATCCTATCAATATGGGCCAACATTTCTAAAGAATGCTTTCAGCACCTTGTTGAATCAATGCCACGTAGAATTAAGGCAGTTCTGAAGGTGAAAGGGGGTCAAACACAGTATTAGTATGGTGTTCCTAATAATCCTTTAGGTGAGTGTATATTATATATATATATATATATATATATATATATATATATATATATATATATATATATATATATATATATATATATATATATATATATATATATATATATATATATATATATATATATATATATATATATATATATATATATATATATATATATATATATATATATATATATATATATATATATATATACTTTGGGAATTACATTTTCTCCACAAACTTGATGTTATGATATTATGTCTTAATTTTTTTAATTTAATTTTGCCCTTGTATTTGATCACTGGTTTGTTTTTGCATTGTTCAGGGGGTGTTACATATAGGCACCCTGTCCTCTCTACATGTTCATCCCTCTCTCAACCGTCAGCGGTTTATGTGACCTTGTCTAGCCCTGAGTAACATGGCTGACTCAACCGACTGTCTTCAGGGGGAGGGGGGCTTCTGCTCTGGAATGTTGGGTGTACATGAAGAGTCAAACACACGCACACTAAAATGAATGTTAGACTCGACAGACACAGACAGCTGGTTCCTCACTGTCCTGTGAGAATGTACACACCCATGTTTAATCCCAAATTACTAACGAACCAATTTAAGACATCAAGCAAACGATACGGCACCATCTACCAGTGCACTACGTGCTAAACATCCATAATACAAATAAACTAACCGCATAATATGATTTATGGCACCATTGCGCATTCACATAAATGTAATATTTGGTATATGTCAAAAAATATGATTAAACAGGAGCATAATAGCACATTTGTGGTCATAACTGTAACATAATAAAAAGTAAAACTAAAAGACAGCTGAGATTTTGTCAGTTACAAAGCTTATCATAAAATATATGATTCATAGCTTTGATATGTGGGTCACTAGCTATGTTTCCATCCAAAGTTGCAAATTTAACTTATGTGATAAATTGGAATATCGCATAAAACATTTGTTAAAGAAGCGTTTCCATCTCATGTGTCAAAATTGACACTTCCTGGGAAATTGGCGCAAAATATCTGTAGGCTAATAAAAATGGAAGTTATTGCAATCGGAGAAGCCACTGAAGCTCTTTTTTCCTACATCAGAAATGACTTGTGTGCAGACGAAACGCTATAAACGCTGTCATTTTATCTTCCATTTTGTTTTTTATGCGATATCCCAAAATGTGCATAAAAATAGGTTGATGGAAAGAGCTGATGTCACAAAGAAATGTCTGGGTCAGTCATATTTTAACTCCAAAATTAAATGGCAAAAAAAAAAAAACCTATAGTTATATTTTGCATAAAGAAAGTTAAGTCTAGTTTTAGGAATATTAAGTTTATTTTCATGACAATTAAGCACATATTGTCTGTACACACTGCATATCTTCAGGTATGCTTTACAACTTTGCTTTAAAGGAACACTGCACTATTTTTTAAAATAGGCTCATTTTCCAACTCCCCTAGAGTTAAACAGTTGAGTTTTACTGTTTTCAAATCCATTCAGCCGATCTCCGGGTCTGGCGGTAGCACTTTTAGCATAGCTTAGCATAGATCATTGAATCTGATTAAAGCGTTAGCATCTCGCTCAAAAATGACCAAAGACTTTCGATATTTTTCCTCTTTAAAACTTGACTCTTCTGTAGTTACGTTGTGTACTAAGACCGACGGAAAATGAAAAGTTCTCTTACGAGAGGTTCTCTCGTATTGCGTAAGTTCCTTACGCTACGGGAAAGTATTCTTTCTTCGAGATTTCTGAAAAACCCAAAATTATCCTTAATTTTGTAACATTGTCAACGCAGTGCGGCAGCCTGGCAGACCATAGCAGGCTATTCCAGCGTGCTATTGGCTGCTCTGCTGGCAACTGCAGCAGCCTATCGGTGAGCCCGCGTGACGTGGCGACCAATGAGGGCGCTTCGCGCCCACCTGGCTTCATTTGCCTACAGGTGGGGCGTGGCCACGTGTATATAAGCAGGGCTCACGGGCTGCATATTCGATTTTCTTTTCTTCAGCGAAGCCCTTCGCATCGCTGGATCTGGAACCCGCCGCCGTGACCGCGCAGACAAGCAAGCAGAGGACAGCGCCTGAGGAAGCCGGCAGCATCGCGCCACCTTCAGCCATCCGTGCCTGCTCTGCTATCCGGCAGCCCATATCCTTTACGCTCAAAAGTGTTGTCGCCGCTGCGTCACACTTTTTCACAAAAAGAGCCGAGCGTTGATACAAATGTCTCGTTCCACCTGCGGCTCGTGTCACGCGCAGCTCAGCTCCGGGGACCGCCACGTGATCTGCGCTCTCTGCCTGGGCCGTGATCACGCCGCTGCCGCACTCCTCGCCGGCGGATGCCAAGAGTGCGAAGAACTGACGATGTCGACCCTGCGGGCTCGACTCGTCCAGTTCGATGATGATATTCCTCCAGTCCCTGCCACGCCGCGCAGAAAGAAGCGCCGCTCGCAGCGGATTCCGGAGTTCGCCGAGAGAAGCTCGCCGGAACCTTTCCCGCCCGCTTCACTCTCGCCTTCCCCGCCCCCACCCCAGGCCGCCATTTCTGTTGCCGCCTCCGGGGATGAGGCGGATGCGGCCGCGGAACGCGCCGACAGCTGCTCCATCATGGCTTCCGACAGCGAGGACTGGTCTTCCGCGTCCTCTTCAGTCCGGGGCTCCGGACGCTCTCGAGCGGGTGAGGACGCCGAACTTTTGCGCCTTCTCACCCGGGCCGTCGAGCAGCTAGGCCTCGAATGGGCCCCGCCCAAGGTGGCAGCGCCGAACCGACTTGACGGATGCTTCCTAAACAGTCGCCGCGGTGCGCCCACCTCCAGGACTGCACCCTTTCTGCCGGAGCTTCACGAGGAGCTCGCAAAGTCCTGGAACGCGCCATTCTCCGCGAGGGTCTCGTCTCAGGCTTCTTCGACGCTCTCACAAGTCGACGGCGCGGCCGAGAAAGGCTACAACGCTATCCCTCCGGTGGAAGAGGCGGTCGCAGCGCACCTTTGCCCGCCTTCTGGTTGGCGCTCAAAGGCTGCCCTCCCGTCTAAGGCCTGCAGAGTGACGTCATCGCTGATCGGCCGCGCTTTCGCTGCCTCCGGTCAAGCTGCGTCCGCTCTGCACTCTATGGCCGTGCTGCAAATCCTCCAAGCTAATCTCCTCCGCGACCTGGACGAGAAATGCTGTGACGCTGAGTTAATCACGGATTTGCGAAGCGCGACGGATCTCTCCCTTCGCGCCACCAAGACCGCAGCACAGGCCCTCGGACGCTCTATGGCCTCCCTCACGGTAGCTGAGCGCCACCTCTGGCTCACGCTCGCGGACATGCGAGAAACAGAGCGCGCGGCCTTCCTAAATGCCCCGCTCTCTCCGTCTGGGCTCTTTGGACCAGCGGTCAAGGGGATCGTCGACCGTTTCTCCGAAGTGCAGAAAACGACGCAGGCCATGAACCTTTTCCTGCCTCGACGCCCCGGCGCTAGCAATAGCTCCGCTGCTCGCCGTCCTCGTGACCAGCCAGCAACGAGCTCCGCGCAGCGCCCAGCGCGGCCCCCTTCGTCTCAGCGAAGACCGAGCGGCCGCCCCAGATCGCGCTCTTCCAGCCGTGGTAAGCCGCCTCCACCTCGGGGCCCCCGGCCTAGGATCGCGCTGAAGCCCGAGCCTCCAAAGTCCTCCTAGCCAGAGGCAAGAAACGACGGTTAAGTCCCGCCGCGGCCGGACCACCGTCAAAACTCTCTTTCCTGTCAGCCCCCGCCACTGTGGCTGCTGCAGATGGATTTCACGCAGCCAACGAGCCGGCAAAAATGCCTTCTCGCCTGTCAATAACCGCCGTTTTTACGGCGAACCAGAGAAATCACAAAAGTTGCATTATTTCTGGTTGCACGGCTCACGCCGTATGTGTTTCAAATGCAGTAAATGTGCCCACTTTTCTGTGTTCACCCCTGCACACAAGCACTATAAACCCTGTGTCCCCCACTCACATAAAGCGGCCACCGGCCGCTCGAGTGCTAGAGTTAGGTCACGTGTCCGCTTGTTTGCGTCCACGACTAACCACCACACGCGCTGTCACACAGCCACTCTTAACCGGTCATGTTCCACGCGTAAGAGTTGTGCCCGCTCAAACGCGCTCACACATTTTCGCGAACATTATGCCTCAGGCGCCACGCGCCGCGCCACACACCATTTGTTTCCCGCCCAGGGTGGCCGGAGCGATGAGTGTAGGGCCGCACACAAGCCACTCCCCGCTCGAAGCGGCAGAGATGCAGTGTGTAGGGCGGCCAGCCATCGCGAGCGATCGGCTGGCCCACAGCACAGAGAGCGCGCGCACTGCGCCCGCCCCTCCTATACAGGCCGTCAAACCCGCGAAGCGCGGCGTTTCGAGCCCGGAGGCCGTTCTATCCCGTGTGGCGCACGCAAGAGCGTGGGAAGCCATTCCAGGTGTATCAGAATGGGTGCTGAAAACAGTGAAGCACGGCTACACTCTGCAGTTCGCTCGCCGCCCTCCGCGCTTCTGTGCGCGTACAGAGACGAGAGTGAGCGAGGAAGTAGCACATCTACTTCGAGCAGAAATAGCCACGCTGCTGTGCAAAGGGGCTATAGAACCGGTTCCCCATTCTATGAGCAAGTCAGGCTTTTACAGCCGGTATTTTCTCGTGCCAAAAAGGGATGGGTCGCTCAGACCGATTCTGGATCTGAGGCGTCTGAACAAAGCTCTTATGAAAAGATCGTTCAAGATGCTCACGACCAAGCAGATCCTCGCGCATATTCGCCCGAGAGACTGGCTAATCTCCCTAGATTTGAAAGATGCATATTTTCAAATCAAGATAACGCCGCGTCACAGGCCATTCTTACGATTCGCCTTCGACGGCCAGGCTTATCAATACACCGTCCTTCCGTTCGGCCTGTCACTAGCACCCCGTACATTTACGAAGTGCATGGACGCGGCCCTCGCTCCTCTGAGAAATCGAGGGATGCGAGTATTGAACTATCTGGACGATTGGCTCATCCTGGCGCAGTCGGAGGCCGAGCTCCTCGCCCACAGGGCAATGCTGCTCAGCCATCTGGACAGCCTAGGGCTCATGGTCAATTGGACCAAGAGCTCATTAGTGCCCACGCAATCAACCTCATTCCTGGGTTTGAATCTGGACACTGTGGCAATGTCAGCCCGCCTGTCACCCCATCGCGCACGCCAAGTTCGGCGCATGGCTGCGTACTTCCGGCCGGGCAAAATCGCACCTCTAAAGCTTTTTCAGAGGATGCTGGGACGTATGGCCTCAGCTGCGGCTGTGCTCCAGCTGGGCTTAATGCGCATGCGCCCGCTGCAATGCTGATTAAACGCCCGAGTGCCTCACAGAGCCTGGGCGTCCGGTGGCTTCAGGATCAGAGTGACTCAGGGCTGCGTGTCAGCCCTAGAGCCCTGGTTAGTAGCCGACTGGTACCAGAGGGGAGTGACGATGGGAGCCATCTCACACCGCAAGGTCATCTCGACGGACGCCTCCACCACGGGTTGGGGCGCCGTTTTCGAGGGCAGATCAGCCTCGGGCCTTTGGTCGAGCGAGGAAAAACTCCTACACATAAACTGTTTGGAGATGATAGCGGTAGAGAACGCGCTCAGGCAGTTTCTCCCGCTTATACGAGGACACCATGTGTTAGTCCGGTCGGACAACACCACAGTGGTGTCCTACGTGAACCGGCAGGGCGGTGTCAGGTCCAGAGGTCTGGGCAATCTGACAGAACGCCTGCTCGTGTGGGCACACAGCTCGCTGCGCTCGCTGAGAGCTGCGCACGTGCCGGGCCACCTCAATGTGGGCCCGGACAAGCTGTCCAGGGGCCTCATTCTCCCAGGAGAATGGTCCCTGCACCCCCAGACAGTCCAGCTGGTATGGCGCCTGTTCGGCAGAGCGGAGCTCGACCTCTTTGCAACAAAAGAGAACGCCCGCTGCCCGACGTTTCTGTCCAAAAGCGAGGATGCGCTGTCCCAAACTTGGCCCAGCCTCCCGCTGTATGCTTTCCCGCCGATCTCCCTATTGCCCCAGGTCATAGCGAAAATCAGGGAAACGCGCCGTCCGGTGCTCCTTATAGCACCGCGCTGGGAGAACCAGATTTGGTACCCAGAGCTGGTGAAGCTGTCGCACTCACCCCCCTGGCCAGTTCCGCTGAGAGCAGACCTTCTCTCTCAAGCAGGAGGGTCAGTTTGGCATCCCCATCCAGAGCGATGGTCTCTGCATGTATGGGTGACCAACGGATACCCGTTGACCTGCCCGAAGGGGTTATGAACACGATTTCACACTCTAGAGCCCCCTCGACGAGGCGGTTATATAGTTCTAAGTGGTCGGTGTTCACCGAGTGGTGTGTTTCCAAGGGATTGGACCCACAGCAATGTGGGGTCCAGCGGGTGCTCTCCTTCCTCCAAGAGCTTTTGGAACGGGGCAGGTCCCCTTCCACGCTCAAAGTGTATGTGGCGGCTATAGCAGCGTTCGCTCAGACGACGCTAGGTAGCACGCTAGGAAGGAACGAGCTCATCATCCGTTTCCTCAGAGGAGCCAGACGGATGAATCCCCCGCGGCCCCCGTCGGTTCCTATATGGGATCTGGCCTTGGTCCTAGAGGCCCTGAAGGCTCATCCCTTTGAACCGCTCGAGACTGTGGAACCAAGGTTCCTTTCGCTAAAAACCGCGTTTCTGATAGCTCTGGCTTCAGTGAAACGCGTGGGGGATCTACACGCGCTCTCAGTGAGCCCGACGTGTATGGAGTTCGGTCCTAATGACTCTAAGGTCATTCTCAGACCGAGGCATGGTTATGTCCCCAAAGCGATCGGCACTCCCTTCAGGGCGCAGATTATCTCCCTCTCGGCTCTGCCAGCATCCGATGAGGGGGACGGTGGCAATTTCCTCTGCCCTGTCAGGGCATTGAGGGTTTATGTCACACGCTCCGCCGCCTTCAGGCGTTCTGAGCAGCTATTTGTTTCGTTCGGCGGGCGCACTAAAGGTCTCGCCTCCTCGAAACAGACCCTGTCCAGGTGGATAGTGGACGCGATTGCAGCTGCATACGCTTCCAAACACCTGCAGTGCCCGCTAGGTGTCAGAGCACACTCCACCAGAGGCATGGCCTCTTCGTGGGCTTGGGCCAGAGGGATTTCCATCCACGATATCTGTATGGCGGCAGGCTGGGCCTCCCCGTCTACGTTCGTGAGATTTTACAATCTGGAAGTTCCTGCCTTACAGGCGAAAGTGTTATCAGTTCAATAGGGCTGTTGGTTCTGCCCAGTGGTTCTGCGCAGACATAGCTCACATACTGGTAGTAAGTTCGGTACTAGGCTCATTGTGAATTTGAAGGAGACCGGCGGTGCCGTTCCCTCATTTACGAGACGAGCTGTTGTGAGTTTGAAGGTGACCGGCGGTGCCGTTACCTCACTCATATAACAAGATATTGTGAATTTGAAGGCGACCGGCGTTGCCGCTCCCTCATTCATGAGACAAGGTGTGGTGAATTTGAAGGAGACCGGCAGGTGCCGTTCCCTCATTCATGGGACAGGGTGTTGTAACCACCCGTCGTAACCACCCGTCAGTTCGAATGAAGTGTCTGTATATGTGGTGGCCCGTTTTCCTTACCGGCCACCCTGCCCGAGCAGTGTTATGGTCCCCGGTTCCCTGGGATACATATGCTGTATGCGAGGCGCGCACGGCGTTGACAATATGTTCCCGTAGCGTAAGGAACTTACGCAATACGAGAGAACCTCTCGTAAGAGAACGATACTCGGTTACTTAACGTAACCTCGGTTCTCTCTAGAAGAGGGAACGAGTATTGGGTTCCTTGCCGTGCGCCCCGCGGGCTTTTATGCTTCAGAACTACGAAAACCGAATATGCAGCCCGTGAGCCCTGCTTATATACACGTGGCCACGCCCCACCTGTAGGCAAATGAAGCCAGGTGGGCGCGAAGCGCCCTCATTGGTCGCCACGTCACGCGGGCTCACCGATAGGCTGCTGCAGTTGCCAGCAGAGCAGCCAATAGCACGCTGGAATAGCCTGCTATGGTCTGCCAGGCTGCCGCACTGCGTTGACAATGTTACAAAATTAAGGATAATTTTGGGTTTTTCAGAAATCTCGAAGAAAGAATACTTTCCCGTAGCGTAAGGAACTTACGCAATACTCGTTCCCTCTTCTAGAGAGAACCGAGGTTACGTTAAGTAACCGAGTATCGTTTTGATTTTCTAGACCGATATGGCTAGGAACTTTTCTTTCATTCCTGCGTAATGATCAAGGAACTTTGCTGCTGTACCATGAGTGTATCGGCACAATGATACTACCCAGCGCCCGAAAATAGGCTAACATCCATAAACATAACCAACGTGACAAGTTCTTGTTGTAACCAGAGAGACATTTATGTAAGACAATTCAGAAAATATTTACTTTGGTGCAGATCCTGAACCGTATCTATTTGAACCGGAATACCTGCAACACTACAGCTACACAAACTTTGTGCCAATTTTCAGGAGCTGTATAATATCATTGCGACGCCACCCGTCCCGTAAAATACGGAATCGTCCCGTATTTACAAGCAAAATGACGTGTCCCGTATCAAACCAATACGGGACGCGATTTGTCCCGTATTTTTACACAGGTCCTCACATAGTTCAATAAACACATACGGATTTTGCAGTGTGGAGAATACTGATAGCAAATATAAAGAAATCAATTTCACAATAAGTAGTACAGGAGCTCATTTGTGCGTGATTGTGTTTTAGTTGCCGGAGTCTCGAGAACATGCGCTGTGCCAGTGTGCCTGCAAACTTGCGAGGTGTTTTAAAAACATGTCGAGCTCGCGTCGCGTCCACCGTTTGAACGCAAGAGGATCTCCAGATATAGAACTGAATATCAAAAAGGTATCAATGGGTCTGTCCAGTAACTCATGATGAACCTCAGGCCAACTGCACACTTTATGAGAAGCATTTCAGTGTCTCAGACTGTCTGACACATCCGTGCTTCTAAAGGTATAGGCCTATAGTTTTTTTAAATGGATAATATATTAATATAATATTCCATACATTATCAGAGCTTGGCAGACAGAATTATTTTTATTATTAATTTATATTAATTTTATTCATCATACATAATAAATAATTTGTTTTATATTTGACATAATTAATATTTGACATTTAAAAAAATATTTAGATAAAAATGGGACAAATAATTACATGATAATATAGTCATAATTTAAGTAAATGAATAAAATAAAAACATTTTATTTTTGAAATTCAAAAAAGTGATTACTGGTTCAGAATGACTGCTTAAAGGGACAGTTCACCCAAAAATAAAAGTTCTGTCATCATTTGCTCACCCTCAAGTTGTTCCAAACATGTATACATTTCTTTGTTATGTTGAACACATAGGAAGATTACTGTGGAAGTCAATGGTGCCCCCAAAGCAGCCTGCGTACAGGCTGAACTTCAAAATATCTTCTTTTGTGTTCAGCAGAACTCGTACAGGTTTGGAACATCATGAGGGCGAGTAAATGATGACAGAATTTTCATTTTGGGTGAACTATCCCTTTAAAGTGCACCAAATAGGCTACTAAAGAGTTATTTTGAAATAAATAAAATCAAATGTAAAATAATATAAAATGTGTTCTGTTGCAAGTTCACATACTTGATCTCATGTTTTCTTATATGGTTTTCAATATATAGATTTTTTATTTTGAGCTTTCAAATTGTAAATGTTGAAATAATCATTTCATGACGTATTCTTTATGTCTGTCCGTTATGCAATTGTTTTTTTTTGGGGGGGCGGGTGGGTGTCATGAATGGGTGTCCCTTATTTTGCCACACTGAAGGTGGCAACCCTACGCTGCACCTATGGTACGGCAGCAAAGTTCCTTGATTATTCTGCAGGAATGAGAGTATAGTTCCTAGTCATATCGCCAAAGAAAATCTCAACTTTTCATTTTCCGTCGGTCTTAGTACACGATGTGACTACAGAAGAGTCAAGTTTTAAATAGGTAAAATATCGAAACTCTTTGGTCATTTTTGAGCGAGATGCTAACGCTCTAATCAGATTCAATGATTCAATGTGCTACCGCCAGACCCGGAGATCGGCTGAATGGATTCAAAAATGAAAAAACTCCACTGTTTAACTCTAGGGGAGTTGTAAAATGAGCCTATTTTCAAAAAATAGGTGAGTGTTCCTTTAAATAATATTGAAATCATATATTAATCAGATCATATTAATCTGAATCACTTTTCTATTCCAATATACAATACAGTTAGGCTCATTAACAGAGCAGTTCACATATACCAATTTCTCTTCCTGCACCGCACTAAACTGACAGACCTGGATTAGTGTGAATAGCACACATACCACACTAACCTGTGTGTTGACCCCGCCAGGTCGCACACACACTGCTCGTCTTTCATTAATACTGAACAGTTTACAGAGCGTTGGGGGTGATGCACAGGCACATGAGAACAAAACTGAACACTATGGGAACCAGAGGAATTCTGCCCAAGAGTAATATCCTGCCATTGTTATTTCCAGGCCAAGTGCAATAGTGTGTGTGTGTGTGTGTGTGTGTGTGTGTGTGTGTGTGTGTGTGTGTGTGTGTGCGTGTGCGTGTGCGTGTGTGTTTACACTCAAATGGCGCTAAATAACAGTGTATCATCCTTTAGCTAAGTCACACCGTTCCATTAAGTTCTAAGTGAAGACTAAAGAAAAGCAACAATAGTTTATGACCAAACTATAAACATAGAAGAAAATTTCAACACATGATCTCAGCTCCATTAATCTGTTATCCGCCAATGAAGATTCAAATAACACACAAAACCAAGGTGACCAAGAATCAATATAACTGTTACATTTCAAGATCACTTCAGGTCTTGTATCTGGAATTGTACTCCCCCTTGTGGTCACACCTAACCATCACTAGCAAATGTGGGTAATTCTTGACATTCTTGATTCAGACAGGGGTGCCCAATCCTGTTCCTGGAGATCTACCTACCTGCAAAGTTCAGATCCAACCCTGATCTGTATTTCAGATGATATACTGAATTGAAAGTGCCAACAAATAAACTCTGTACTCACGCTGTGTGAGGACTGGTTGTTGTTAAGATGGTCCTGAGCAAGAGCGCTGAGTGGGCAGCCATTAATGGAGCCGTTCTGATGGCAGTCTAGCGCCACCTGGTCTCGGCACTGAGCATGACATGTGTATTTGCAACCTGGAGGAGAGGAAACGAGAACAGACAGCAGTTACTCCCACAATATGCTTAAAAAGAATACCTTTTTATAGACTTTTATACCTAAAACTGAACTGAACTCACTGCTGCAATGCAATAACATTTGTAAAAAAGTTAGTTTTGTTGCTAGGTGTTATGGGTAACAAAAGCCCACCGCCTCTGGTTCGTAGGCGACATGAATCCATCCTTTCACCCTCCAGGTGAAAATTTGGTTTAGAAAAGCAACAGCACACCTCTCCTCAACAAACGACATCTTTTTTTTTTCAATGGGAGATTTAGTGAAATACGGTGGTTTTTCTGGTGGGCTAAATGGAAATATTGGTTTGCAAAAAGATGCCGCACATGCAAATTTTCGTTTAAGGAAGATGTAAGAAAACATCAAACACAAGACAATTGAAAAGAATTCAACAATCCTTTAAAATAAGGTTGATATTTATAGTAATGCATTTTCCATGTATATATTTTATGTATTGCCTGTGAAAGTGATGCATACTTCCACATGCATATGAATACATGTTTTCTGATGCTGAAACAAAATCCATCTCAGAAATGCATTGGATGGATAATTAAATATAATATGACACTAGAGCATCCAAAAGAAGAGCATCCTCTGCTCTTAGTTCACAGAAAACATGACGCATAACCACGTGCACTTGCTTATTCATGCAAACATAAATTTCACCAGGCATTTTTCACTGGCTAAATAAAATCTCTTCGGTGCTTTTATTTCAGCTCCTGTTGCTGTTATGACCTACCTGAAGATTGACGCTGAGTAATTTTGCCGTAAAGTTTGCAGAATGCTGCTCCCATCCCACACAAGCATATGAGTGATGACGCTTTCTGTCTCGAAAGCTTAACTCACGGCATGCCATCAGAAACACAAACTCATCCTGTGCGGTCCACTCTCAGAACAGAAGGACAAACTCATTGTCGCCCATGCGATCTCCAAGGTAACTCATCTGTATGTAACTCTCTCTCTCTTTCTCTCCCTCTCTCTCTCTCTCTCTCTCTCTCTCTCTCAATGTGCGGAGTCGATTGATTTGACTTTCAAATGCTGAACGTTTTGGCCATAAAATGATGGACACGCACAGGATAGGTGATGAGGGAAGCACTTTGTGTTTAAATGTATTTTTATCACCACTGTAAACACTCTAAATACATCACCCTTAATATCCAGAATGATTAAACAATTAAACTGATTACTAAACGATTACTTGTACTGTTCTCATATTAGTTTACGTCACAGCAATGCAGATGCTTTGCTACTTGTTAGTCAGAGGCATCCCCATTTTATAGAGCATTTGATTAGACAAAAATCACACAGAGTGCAAGTCTTCAGTAGTTTTTATTATCCATTGGGCCGTGTTTACACCTGGTATTAAGATCGTTTCGGTCGATCGAATCAGGAGTAGACGAGGGAGACACATTTCTGTTTTGGTATTTTAATCTGCCTCTTTTGTCCACTTTCAATCACTTCTGTCCTGATTTATTTGAGGGGAGGGTCTATGTGTGCGTAAATGTATGGGCTTTTAGGGCATTTTCACACCTGAAAGAAACCGAACCAAAGTTCATGTTTTGATGCATTTTATACAATTGGTTTGGTTTAATATTGCAATTATGCGAGCGCACTAAAGAACTTTACATGACATACTTGCGTCCTGTGGTCATCGTCTATGTGGGCTGCATCTTGACATTGATTGGTTTGTAAACGGACGAGTGTCTGATGTCAGCGTCTTTGACAAGAATGAATGAACAGACGCATTTCGTTGCCACTAGTGAACAGTGCGCATTGCTTGACTATTAATTTTCGTTTCGAATTATTTCGTTTAAAAGTGGATATTTTAAGTAGCTGCTGATTTTCGGTTTGTTTACGAGACATATTCAAGAGCAATGCAAGTGATCGCTCCGGCGATTCCATGTCACGATTGTTGTCTGCTTGTTTCCTTCTTATGTATTAAATCCAGGCAATTGGCTGATGAAACATTGATTAAAATTAAGATACAATTAATACAAAATGAAATTCACTTTAAAGAAATGCTTTCTACAAAACTAAACTTAATGAAGTGGTCAAAATCATTTCTGACCTTCTGTCTTCTGACATTTGCGCATCTTTTCACTTTTCATAATCAAAATAGCCTAAATGAAATTTAAAAATAACATTATAATATTTAAACATAAAGAGGAACTTCCTGTAAATGGTCTGAAAGTCCGAACCATACAGAAAATGCTTTCACACTAGAAAAAACGAACCAAACCTTTGTTCAGTTTGAGCCGGACCGAGACAAACTCTTTTCGTCGGACCAAATTTCGTCTGTTTGGTCCGGAGGAGGTTTCACACCTGTAATTTTGATTCGGACCAAAATGAAAAGTCAGAAAATCCGGACCAAACAAGGTAGTGAGAAAGGGCCCTTACAGATCTTTCGACCTAATTTGGCGCAGACTCTGAGCGTGACCGGAGAAGTCCGAAAATCATACAGCGAGCATTTCGTTTTCTGCTCTGAAAGCCACAAGACCAGCCGAACGCGGCGAGTGTGTGTTAAATATCAGAAATGGTGAGAGAACATTGTGCTTGGTATGTTTTCGCCTTCAAACCAAACTCAAGTCTTCAACTGATATAGACTAGGCGTCTTTTGTGGCTGTTTGAACACGTTCGACCACATGAGCATATACACTATGAAAGCAATCAGGTCGAATGAGTGGACAAGCTCAAAGCGTTTTAGATCCCTTTTACACCTGCATTTAGCGGCGTCCACTTGTGATCCGATCGACCGAAATGCATCTGTAAACAACAACTGGTATTGAACTGGTATAAACAACAATACCAGGTGTAAACAGGGCCCAAGAAAAAGACAAGTCAGTTTTTTAATGTGTGTTTGTGCTTAAAGATAATTTAACTTTTTTAGGAAGTACACTACAGTATGTTAACCTCAGAACTGACATATGCACTAAATGCCACAAAAAGTCCAAATTTGACTTAATGAGGTCTTTAAAAGTGGCTTGCAGTGAGGGTTTATCTCCACTAACTCGTGAGTCTTAAGATCTTTACTGACAGCCATCTAAATCCTGCACATGAATTCATAATCCACTTTCTACTCCTCTGGGTTTTAAATACCCAAATTGAATCTTGGCCCCTCAAACAGACAAGGAAAGGACAATCACAAATAAGATCTTGTTAATATATTTTCCGCTAAACAGCAACAAGATTAAATGTAGAGCAAATGGTCCCCAGTAAACTCATATGGGCCTCTAGAGTTTCAGATCTCAAACTGGGCTCAGATTACCATTGTCTGTAATCAGAAGTTCGAATCTCAAACATTTCTCAATGAATTCTTCAAAGGCCAAAGTAGGTGAGCTATGCTGTCCACATTAATTTCATATCTCTACTGTACGTCAACACTCGTCATCACTTATCTCATATATGTCTTTTTATTTGTCCTTAAGAATTTTAGACATCTAGGACAAAGTCACTGAAATGCTCATCTCATCATCTCTGAGCAATAAAATATTCCTCTGGGAAACAGGAGGAACGCCGTTCTTTTTAAAGATCTGCAGAGAGCAGAATGACACTGAGGATGAGCAATGATAGGGGTGTGATGAAAGTGGATCTTTAATACTGGGGCATGATGGGTAATGGTTGCTTAGAGTGCCATTCTTTGCACAGAGCTGCGGTCTTGTCCGTGTAGGAATTGAGCTAATGTATGCGCGCACACACACACACACACACAGTCTGTTCTGGTCTCAGGGGCGGGTGGGAAGTGCAGGCCTGTCTCTTCCTTAATTGCACTTCCCATAATGAGGGACAGCACTATCGATCAGGAGCAAAAATTCACACTCACACACACACACACAATACTGTCCTGTATCCAGACTGTGGCGTGACGGTGCAATATTTGGGACTCGGTTTCTAAAACTTTGCATGTTGACAGAGAACAAGTCATTCAAGTTCTTAAATGTTTCCTACACAAACACATTACCGACAACAGACGGCTCATATAACGCAGACACACTCAGACAAAACCCTCATTCCCACAGCAGTCTCACTATTTTCTAAATATTTACCACCCTCAAAACGAAATACTATTAAGGGTCATTTACGTTTGATTTCATTAACACTCTAAAATAAAATATAGATGCAGCATCTCAATGAACATACACTCCATTCTAAGTAATAAGCAAGATAATAAAAAGTTAATCTCTTAATATAATGCATTGAAAACAATAGTTGACCAGACGATAGGTGGGTTTTTGAACTTGCATGAAAAGGAAACGTTTGTAATAGTTTGATGCTAATGCTTACTGTTAAGGCTTTTGTGGAATTATGACATAATTTATGATGTGGTAGTGGCAATGCTAGCTTTCCACAATACTCAAAAATAGCCATCAAAGCATACACTCCCAATCAAAAGTTTGGGGTCAGTAAGGTTTCTTAATGTTTCTGAAGAAAAAGTCTCTTCTGCTCACCAAGCCTGCATTTATTTGATCAAAAGCACAGTAAAAACAGTAATATTGTGAAATAGTAATACAATTTAACAGAAATGTTTTCTATCTAAATACATTTTAAAATGTAATTTATTCCTGTGATCAAATCTAAATGTTCAGCATCATTACTCCAGTCTTCAGTGTCACATGATCCTTCAGAAATAATTCCAGTAAATACTACAGAAAAAACAAATGTCATTTCTACATGAAAAAGTTAGGCAAGAATTTAAAAAAGTATGTCAATTCTATAGTAGTACTCAATTCAAGCTTGTAGAAAGGAAAGCATAAATATCAGCATTATCAAATTAAGTTTTTCTGATACTGGTGTTTGAATAAGAAGGTTGGTTTTTTACTGTTTTCCAGCTGTATTTACACTGTTTTATCATTGCTTTTGTTGTAACTTGGCGTTTTGTGACATTTGGAGTTCATTTTCTACTCAAAATGACACAATCATCCTCAAAAACGATCCATCGAATGATACCGTAACTGTGTATTGTGTACCAAGTATTGAGGTCTCTGTGTTCAGGTGTCCCTTTACTTTGTAGATATGGTATCTACACAACATCCATTGTGTCAGTTACTTAGATATTTCTAAGTAAAGCATACACTTTAAAAGTGTGGTTTAATTCAAAGTTATATTTTTTGAGTAAAATGTATTGCAAAGGAAACTTCAACTAGGTAGAAGTTACTCATCCTTTTACTGGCCAAGTTAAAATGACTGTTTATTTTCTTAGTTAAGTAGAGTTTACTTAATTGCATATGTGTAATTTGCCAAAGAAAAATGAAGTAAATCTTACTTACTGTTTTTTACAGAATGCCGATTTGCTGCTTATGAAACATTTCTTATTATAATCACTGTTGAAAACTAGAAACTTGTTCGCCACTGAATAAAATAAAAAAAGGTAATTGCGACTTTTTATCTCATAATTCTCACTTTTTTTTCTCTCACAATTGCGTGATATAATCTCACAATTATGAGTTATTAAGTCTGAAAAAGGTTGCAATTGCATGTTATCAAGTCATAAGTGTGAGATAAAAACTCATAGAATCCTTCAAAATGGACTTAATAACTCACAATTTCTAATTGTTGTTACAAAAGTGCAATTATCTTTTTAATTGTTTTATTCTGTGACAGAAACAAGCTTATAAGCTTACAAGCCATTGAAAACAGTTGTGCGGCTTAATATTTTTGAGGAAACCATTTTATTTTTCAGGATTCTTCGATGAACAGAAAGGCCAAAAGAACAGCATTTATATATGTTTTAATGTCACTTTTGAGCAATTTAATGGATCCTTGCATAATAAAAGTATTAATTTCTTACTGAAACATTTTACTGACCCCAAACTTTTGAACAAGTGTATGTACTTCTAGTACATAGTAAACTAGTCTGCAAATCATGCCATAGACTGTGACCGACTCTGACAGCTAAGAAAAGAAACACATAAGGATCTGTAATTAAAGGAAAACGCAGCTTCCGATCTCCGTACAAGCAGTTTGTGAGGATGAGGTGTTTGTTCTGGACAGGTGGAGGTGTTGTTCTTTCACAGCTACTTTTTTTTTACTTCACTTTTCCATATAATGTTTATTAAACTCAAACTGAGAAAATGTAATTTACAGTGAGGAAAATAAGTATTTGAACACCCTGCTATTTTGCAAGTTCTCCCACTTGGAAATCATGGAGGGGTCTGAAATTGTCATCGTAGGTGCATGTTCACTGTGAGAGACATCATCTAAAAAAAAAATCCAGAAATCACAATATATGATTTTTTAACTATTTATTTGTATGATACTGCTGCAAATAAGTATTTGAACACCTGAGAAAATCAATGTTAATATTTGGTACAGTAGCCTTTGTTTGCAATTACAGAGGTCAAACGTTTCCTGTAGTTTTTCACCAGGTTTGCACACACTGCAGGAGGGATTTTGGCCCACTCCTCCACACAGATCTTCTCTAGATCAGTCAGGTTTCTGGCCAGTCGCTGAGAAACACAGAGTTTGAGCTCCCTCCAAAGATTCTCTATTGGGTTTAGGTCTGGAGACTGGCTAGGCCACGCCAGAACCTTGATATGCTTCTTACAGAGCCACTCCTTGGTTATCCTGGCTGTGTGCTTCGGGTCATTGTCATGTTGGAAGACCCAGCCTCGACCCATCTTCAACGCTCTAACTGAGGGAAGAAGGTTGTTCCCCAAAATCTCACAATACATGGCCCCGGTCATCCTCTCCTTAATACAGTGCAGTCGCTCTGTCCCATGTGCAGAAAAACACCCCCAAAGCATGATGCAATCACCCCCATGCTTCACAGTAGGGATGGTGTTCTTGGAATGGTACTCATCATTCTTCTTCCTCCAAACACGTTTAGTGGAATTATGACCAAAAAGTTCTATTTTGGTCTCATCTGACCACATGACTTTCTCCCATGACTCCTCTGGATCATCCAAATGGTCATTGGCAAACTTAAGACGGGCCTTGACATGTGCTGGTTTAAGCAGGGGAACCTTCCGTGCCATGCATGATTTCAAACCATGACGACTTAGTGTATTACCAACAGTAACCTTGGAAACGGTGGTCCCAGCTCTTTTCAGGTCATTGACCAGCTCCTCCCATGTAGTTCTGGGCTGATTTCTCACCTTTCTTAGGATCATTGAGACCCCACGAGGTGAGATCTTGCATGGAGCCCCAGTCCGAGGGAGATTGACAGTCATGTTTAGCTTCTTCCATTTTCTAATGATTGCTCCAACAGTGGACCTTTTTTCACCAAGCTGCTTGGCAATTTCCCCGTAGCCCTTTCCAGCCTTGTGGAAGTGTACAATTTTGTCTCTAGTGTCTTTGGACAGCTCTTTGGTCTTGGCCATGTTAGTAGTTGGATTCTTACTGATTGTATGGGGTGGACAGGTGTCTTTATGCAGCTAACGACCTCAAACAGGTGCATCTAATTTAGGATAATAAATGGAGTGGAGGTGGTCATTTTAAAGGCAGACTAACAGGTCTTTGAGGGTCAGAATTCTAGCTGATAGACAGGTGTTCAAATACTTATTTGCAGCTGTATTGTACAAATAAATAGTTTAAAAAATCATATATTGTGATTTCTGGATTTTTTTTAAGATTATGTCTCTCACAGTGGACATGCACCTACGATGACAATTTCAGACCCCTCCATGATTTCTAAGTGGGAGAACTTGCAAAATAGCAGGGTGTTCAAATACTTATTTTCCTCACTGTATCTTTGTCGTTCTTACAAAAAAAGAACTGTGCTATAAGTATGAAATAAAAATAAGAAAATATACTTTGTCTACTTTTTATACTTCTCAGAAATATACTTTTAATTATACTTGACTTATACTGACAGAAAAGACAAGTATATATTTGGCCTATACTTGTACTGAATCTTTTGATCGAAATGTATTCCAAGTATACTTGGCTTGTAGTTGTGTTTACTCTTTTGATTAAGTAGTCTAATAAATACTTTTTAGTACAATGCAAATTCATAAAAGAACCATATATGTGTACTACTGAGCATTACGTGATCAAATTTACTCTATCTGGATAGGTTTTTTGGGGGGTGGTTTTTGAACAATGAGGAATGAAAAACAAGCCGGAATGAAATAGGAGTAACGAGGCAAGGAGTAGAAAGTACAGATAATTGCATGAAAATGTAAGGAGTAGAAGTAAAAAGTTCTACTCAAATTTCTACTCATGTAAGGTAACAAAGTATTTGTACACAACATCCATCATAACTTGACTCCTCTGATAAATAATAAACTATAAGTATGATGCTAAGAAAAATTACAAGTATACTTGAAGTATAAAACCACTAAACTAGTAGTTTACTGGAGTATACTTCAAAGTGTTCTTTCATAAATTAAAACATGTGCTACAAGTATTTAACTAGGAAACTATCAGTATAAAGTTCACTTGTAGTTGCAGTACAAACAAAAGGAGTAATTGCACTTAAAGTATAATTTATACACAAAAAAATGTCCAATTAATACCTAAATAGTATTGAAACAGTACACTTACAAGCATACGGCTAGTACATTAATATTAGTATACTTACTACATACAATATAATGGAACTTTGCCCAATTATACTTACTAAAATGAACTTGAAGTATACTTAAATATGATGTTGCTTATTTTTGAAGGTGCCATTTCCTTGTCAAATGTCTCTCTCATATCAGATTCCCAAAACAACAGAGTATGTTTGTGAAAACAGCCGAGCCTGTCCTTGCTCAGTTGATCACATAGATAACTATTGTTTCAGTCTGTGTCTGTGCTGTTTCAGGAACTAGATAAGAATAGAGATTCTCATGTTGCTTTCTGTTCACAACAGGGTCGTCTCCATTCCTGCTCGGCTCCGCACTGGGATTAGATCAGGCCGCTGAAACAACACACATGCACCACCATCCGGAGGTCACGACAACACCTGCCTGTGACAAAATGTCAAGAAAACACTCCAATCGGTTTTCATTACTTAAGCCATCCATTCAATGGATGTTAAACCGGCAGACTATTTGACATGTTATCGTGAACTTCTTCCCACATCGGTTTCGGCTGTTTAGACTCAGCCCTGTCCTTCACCGCGGGACGGCGAGCGGATGTTTTTAGTGTTCTGGTCTGTGTTTGCTCGGTGGGAGTGGGAGTTGCGCTACTTAGCACTGCATCTGTGCCTGAAAAAAGTGTCAAGTTAACATTACTGTACGTCAACTGAGACGCCACAGCCCACAGAAACACAATGATACCACACACAAAATACAACAACGACAGTCCACAGCAATCGATGTCTAGTAGTTGGTGACTGTCAAGTCAAGTCAAGTCAACCTTATTTATATAGCGCTTTTAACAATGCAGATTGTTTCAAAGCAGCTTTACAGTGTTAAACGGGAAAATAATGCAACATAATTTTATTCAGCCGTATAGCCGTTCTGGAGAAAACGGTGATGTCATCAGCTCATTTCAATTATCATACAGTGGCAGTGTGGGCTTTAGATCAGTAATTAGATCAGTAATTTAGTTTATATGGTTAATTTAGTTTAATAATTAGATTTATTTGGATATTTAGTTCAAAAATTAAGTGTCCCCAACTGAGCATGCCAAGCCAGAGGCAACAGTGGCAAGGAAACCAAAACCCCATTAGGTGACCTTATGGAGAAAAATAAACCTTGGGAGAAACCAGGCTCAGTTGGGGTGCCAGTTCTCCTCTGGCCAATTAACAAACAGCGTATGATTATTATTCTGGCAACTTTACAGGTCAGAGGTCATAATAGATCGGAATATTCGAAAGATCGGAGGCAACACGCTGGAGACTGTTTAGTTAACCCTCTCGAGTCGGCTCGCTTTTTTTCTTATCAGTGCCAAAGAGACTCAAATAAGGGCCCCAAAAAGAGCTCAGACTCCAGAGGGTTAAACTTGCGAGCAACACATGTCAGTGCGGAAGAAAATTAGCACGTTAACTTTCTCATTCAGAACTTACTCATCCCTTTTGTGATCAACAATCTCAAACCACAGTAACAGTTTGTTGGCTAGTGTAGCACTGCTGAACATCACAGTTTAGATTCGGTTTAATGTTTAGGTTTAGGCTTAACGCCTCTTTTAACTTGTGCCAGTAATCAACCTCATATCAATGAACTAGAAACCATGACCAGCAACCTATAGCATCATGACGGTGAGTTTTGCAAATGCACACTCTTACATTTGCATGATGAAATGTAAAAATGATCAAGATTGATTATCAATAGCTATTTTGTATAAGCAAGAGTTAATGGCAATAGTTGACTAAACATACAGATTAATAATAATAATTAAATTTAAGATAAGTTCTAGAAATGACACTAATATCTGTCCTCGTTGTTCCATAGACTTGCAATGAATACGGGACTTTGCGCTGCCCACTATCGTCATTCACTTCCATTTGCCTAAAGTAGCCAAAGAGATCTGGACCCACCGGATGACTTCCACAGCAGACTAACTTCCAGCCGACCGGAGCGCCGCATCACTTTTTGAAGACGATAGAGGATTCCAGTAAGTCTTCTTAAAGTTCTTCCAAACCCTTTCCCCAGACCCATGACTTATACAGTCCACTGCCCGACCAGAGCAACATCGAGTCCCACTTCAATCTCTGAGCATTTACTGGCTTCAGCACTGAACCTGCATCATGGCTTCTAACCACTACCCGGTTGTAGCCTCCTGTCATTAAGCCAGTGTGTGTGTGTGTGTGTGTGTGTGCAGTTGTTCCACTGGCCCCCGTGGTTCCCCTGCGACTGCGTCAGCTGGTTGAGGGGAAGCCCATTGTGAGCCATGGTTCTGCTGTGACAGGACGGTGTGCCTTCTCTAGACACACTGTCACTGCCGCTACACAAACAGACAGATGGACATTAGGGGAGCGGACAGGTGGGTGTCAAATAGCAGGACACAATACAGCCGAGCTAGGAAGGCCAAAAGGTTGTGAGACCCACAGAGGTGGACTACATACAGACTATTATTTGCAGTGAAGTGAATGAATACAGACGCTTTCACTGCATTAAAGATTCAGTAAGTCATTATGACCATTAGAAAACTCCATTACAACATTCCTGATATCACAGATTCAACAAACTCAAACCGCCTCCTTCTCCCCAAGACAAAGCTCAGCACTATAGGTGATCGGGCTTTCTGTTCTGCCGCTCCTCGGATTTGGAATTCCCTCTCCGACCATCTGAGGGCACCTCAAACTAATGAGACTTTTAAAAAAGGACTAAAAACATTTCTTTTTAGGCGAACTTATGACTTTTAACTATTATATCTATTAGTATTTTATCCTCCTTAAATGATCTAGCACTTTGAGATTTGTTCCAAATGTAAAGTGCAGTACAAAAAAAAATTATTATTATTATATTATGATTATTATTACAGGTGGCATTAGAAGAAGGAAGCTAATCCCGTTTCATGCACATTTTCCAAATTGAAATAAAAGAGCATATTTACATTTACAGTGAGGAAAATAAGTATTTGAACACCCTGCTATTTTGCAAGTTCTCCCACTTGGAAATCATGGAGGGGTCTGAAATTGTCATCGTAGGTGCATGTCCACTGTGAGAGACATAATCTAAAAATAAAAAAAATCCAGAAATCACAATATATGATTTTTTAACTATTTATTTGTATGATACAGCTGCAAATAAGTATTTGAACACCTGTCTATCAGCTAGAATTCCAACCCTCAAAGACCTGTTAGTCTGCCTTTAAAATGTCCACCTCCACTCCATTTATTATCCTAAATTAGATGCACCTGTTTGAGGTCGTTAGCTGCATAAAGACACCTGTCCACCCCATACAATCAGTAAGAATCCAACTACTAACATGGCCAAGACCAAAGAGCTGTCCAAAGAGAATTAGAAAATGGAAGAAGCGAAACATGACTGTCAATCTCCCTCGGACTGGGGCTCCATGCAAGATCTCACCTCGTGGGGTCTCAATGATCCTAAGACAGATCTCAAAATCCGACAGTCCCTGCTGGAGAGGGTTCAAATGTGTAAAAGATGCTGGAAAACTGAAGAATGTGCAGGACCTGGAGGATTTTTCTGAAGAACATTGGGCAGTTTAACTGCTCAGGACAAACAAGAGACTCGTGAACAACCATAACAAAACACAAAAACAGCCGTGGATCATCCAGGTCATGACACACGGTATTAAAAATCAATGGTTCATAAACTTTTGAACGGGGTCATTTTAATAAATTCAGCTATTCTTTTGTCTTGTTGACTATATGTAAACATTTTTTATGTAAAATATCTTATTCAGGACAGTACTAAATCAAAAATAACATGCATTTTGTATGATCTCTCTTATGTTGTTAAAATTATTCACATTTTCACAGATTCTGCAAGCGGTTCACATACTTTTACTTGCAACTGCACACTCTAAAAAAAAAAGGTTCTATATGGCACCAAAAATGGTTGACTAAGGTGCTATATAGTCAAAGAACCGGTGAAGAACCTCTGAAGAACCTCTGAAGAACCGCTGAAGAACCACTGAAGCACCAAAATTGGTGCTATATAGCACTAAAAAAGGTTCCCCTATGGTTACGAGCCAAGAACCATTTTTGGTGCCATATAGAACCTTTTTTTTTTAGAGTGTAGCTATATATATTCTGTAACTACTCAAGTCTACTCTAATATGTACTCTACTGTAAACATGGTCAATAACTAAGGCCTAGTGAAGTGAAGTGACGTGTGGCCAAGTATGGTGACCCACACTTGGAATTTGCTCTGCATTCAACCCATCCAAGTGCACACACACAGTACACTAAAAAAAAAAAGGTTCTATATGGCACCAAAAATGGTTCTTGGCTCGTAATCATAGGGGAACCTTTTTTAGTGCTATATAGCACCAATTTTTGGTTTGGTGCCTTGCTCAAGGGTCACCTCAGTTGTGGTATTGAAAGTGGAGGAAAGTGCTGGTATTCACTCCCCCCACCGACAATTCCTGCCAGATCTGAGACTCGAACCCGCAACCTTTGGGTTGCAACCATTAGGCCACGACTGCCCACATCAATGCGCCCACATAAACACTACACAAACCTGCTCTCACATAACACACACGTTAGAGAGCACTTTCTCTGTCCACATATTCCAGCATCTGTAAGTGGCCCCTTAAAATATACTAATGACAAAATGAAAGGCTAGTCGACTTGAACATTGGATGGCTGCTCTAAAAACAGGCTTTCAACCTAATCAGCCGAGCCAGAGGCTTTCTCGCTCTCAATTACCTGATCACTCGAGTCGAGCAGCAAGAAGACTCAGTGAAACTTTGCCCAGTTGTTCCATTTGAGTTAACACATTGTGAATGGACAACCTCAGTCAAGTGACACAGAGAGCCATATAAGGAGAATGATTTGGGGAACATTTGGGTCTCTTGATCAAAAACAAACTAGCAAATACACATGATCGTGATAAGGAATGAACAATACAAATTTGGTTGTGGGTGGAAGCAGATAATGCTTTGCATATGATTTTTAGGAATGTTTTCACTGCTGAAAACAATGCAAGGTATTCAGTCAGGAATGAAAATGTCAACCGCCATTGCCGAATACCATTTCAGTGCATACCATTTGAGTCCTAAATGAATTATGATTACATGTACAGGTCTGACTTCCGCTTTGTCATGTAAAAATACTAGACATATTTGTGACATATGTCCTGTAAAATAAGCGTGGGTGCTGAAGGTGCAACTCAGGGAATTTAAAAGCCCAAACCAGTTCGTCCACATGCCTGTAGATGAGTGTGTGAGGAAGAACATGCACTGAGTTCATGATGTGTTTATGAAATTATATAATCCAATTTAGCTGGCACTTTTATCCAAAGTAACTTACAATACACTAAAAACAGTCATTCCCCTTGCAGCAACATTGTGTCTTGATCAACAGCACAATAGTGGAGATTTGACCTTTTCTCAAACCTATTTTCATTTATAATAAAAAATAACATTGTTTGAAATGGATTAGCCTACCTCTCTGTATTCATATAATAGTCAAATATGTAGAAGGCTAATATAAAGTTCTCACCTGTGCATGTCAAGCCATCTTGAAAGATGTACGAGCAACACACATCGCACCAGGCGTGCGTCGCGTCCTCACAAAACGAGTGTCCTTCTCCTCTCTCCACTTTCACGCGCGGGTCGAATATCGTCCTCACATCTGGGGGTTTGAAGCCCCTCTTTCTAGACCGCTGTCCGGCCCCTCCGTTCTCCGCCACCTGCGGCAGCGCGTCGCTGTTCACGGGCTTTGGAGAGACGCGTGGCTTTTGGGGAGACGGAGCTCTCCTCACCGCCTTCACCTTCAAGCGATTTCTGGACTTGCCTTTAGGTGAATTCTTCTCCATCAGGTCAACTTCTTCCACACGAAATGTCGGTAGTCGGTTCAGCTGCGGCTCCGCTTGCGGCGTCCCGACAGCACAGTGGCGCGGTGGCGAGTACTTCCTACTGTGATGCATCATGACAGCGTTACCAAGTGCGCCAGAGGAAACACAGAAACACCTGTAGATCTGAGAGTCTTGGTCGTGGAGCTTTGCGAGAAGACATTTCTCAGGCTTTGGGGGAATTTCGCCGAAGTTCTCTAAGACGGAGGATTGGTGCTCAAGCAGGTAAGACAGGTGCACAGAGCGCGTGTCATGTTTCGCCAAGATGCGTGTGCGCGCACTCGCGCAGACACCTCAGTTATTAGATCAAATCAGAAGCAAGATTATAGTTAACTAAAACTAGAACCAGACAATAAACTTCAGCTAAAATAAAACTTAAACTTTACTTCAGCTAGTTCCCAAGAAAACGTCTCATTTTCATTTAGATGAACATGATGCACTACATGTAATAACTATATGTGAAGTTATTAAACGTAATTTTGGGAGGAGTACACCCATCTAATCTTCCAATTAATACCAAGGTATAAAACCAGCAGCTTACCTCTTCCCGTTGTTAGTTCTTGCAGCATCCCTCCTCCTCCCCAGCTCCTCCTTTTTGTACAATTTTGCCTGTTATAGGGGGGCAATCGGAGTTGGGTATAATATCCTCTCCGAGCCCCTCTATAGCAGACAGCAAGCCAAATCTGTTTACCACTTTCACTAAGATTTTATGGGCACACAAACTCATGAAAGACATTAATAAAACTAAATATAATATTTAAACCATGAGGTTAATCAATGACCTTTCACTGATAAAAAAAAAAACAACCGCATACACCCTTTTCTGATAAACAGGTTTGTCTATTCCAGTCATTCCTGTAAAGCATTTGTTCTCAGAAATTACTGGAAGACTATTAAATTGAAAAGTTTCTATAATGTCATATAGTGTAGTAAAGAAAACATTAGACAAAATGACAGAGATTCCAAAAAAATGACCAAAATACAAAATTACATATCAAAGTTGTTTATTATAACATTGAAAAAATATATTTGGGCAGAACATTTTTCATAGCATCAATGGCAATTGCATTCAATAGACTAAAGTAAATAAATATCTGAAATACGTTAATCAAAAATAGTTTGAACAAAAAGACAAAACATAACAATTTGGATGCTTCATTAAATAAATGAAAAAATTATGGGAATGATGCATCCTGATTTTTAATGCATAAAGTTAAAGGGATAGTTCACCCAAAAATGAAAATTCTGTCATCATTTACTCACCCTCAAGTTGTTTCAAACCTGTATGAGTTTCTTTGTTCTGCTAAACACAAAAAAAGATATTTAGTAGAATGTTTGTAACAAAGTAGAGAGAGCAACCATTGACTACCATAGTATTTTTTCCCTACTATGGTAGTCAATGGTTGCTCTATCTGCTTGGTAACAAACATTCTTTAGAATATCTTCTTTTGTGTTCAGCAGAACTAAGGAACTCATACAGGTTTGGAACAACTTGAGGGTGAGTAAATTATGACAATTTTCATTTTTGGGTGAACTATCCCTTTAAGGCAGTATCCATAGCACTCTTAATGACATTTGGTGTACATTCATTTATATTTGACACAATGATTTGCTCTTTTTTGTCCTCAGGTGTTCAGAGGACCCAGTAAAAAAAAAATATATATATCCCTGCCGTTATGCTGGAAAAGCTCTTTTTCCAGTGAATAAAGTGTCCGTGTGCCCCTGAGAAAGACATCCGTGATGTGAGGACAACATCTCGTCAGCTCACTGGACACCTGTAGATCTGAGATGCCGGATCGTGGAGCTTTGCGATAAGACATTTCTCAGGCTTTGAGAGAATTTTCATTTTAAAGCCCTTTTTTCCAGTGAATGAAGTGTCCGTGCCCCTGAGAAAGACGTCTGTGATGCGAGGACAACATCTGGTCAGCTCACTGGACCTCCTCGTCATCTCCAGCTTCTTCCTGTGAGAGGGAAAATGCCACCGTTACTCAAGACTCATCCTGTTATTAGGCCAGATTGCTGTGAAGACTTATACTGTCACTTACATTGCCTACATGCATGTTTCTGCTAATCCACTTGGAGTAATTTTCCTCTAGATACTTGGCACCGAAGCCCATGACACGGGTCATTGGATAGTTGACGCCATAGAGTTGACTGGTGGCTTCACAAATCAGAGCCACGTCAACTTTCTGGCCTTTCTGTTCTGTCGGCAGTTCTACAGTGATACTTCTACAGAAAGCATCCATCACTTTCTTGAAGAAGCCATACTGGAAAGAGGATTGCAGCGTTTCGTGTAAGCCCTTGTCTGCCTTAATCTGCAGAAGAGATTCCGAGATAAGAAACACTCAAACAGAACAACCACAAACACTGACAATAACCACTGAAGCTGAAGGCTACATACACAGAGAAACACGAAGAACCGAATGAGATAATGAACTTGATCAAATCAAACACAATGACAACAGATGAACAGAGACTAAGAACTGAAACCGATATATTCATAATAAAAATTCTCTTATCCTTAGTGACCATGCTGAGAATTTTACACAAATATCTGCAATAAATAAAATAATCACTTTACATACACCAGTCAGGCATAACATTATGACACTGACAGGTGAAGTGAATAACACTGATTATCTCTTCATCACAGCACCTGTTAGTGGGTGGGATATATTAGACAGCAAGTGAACATTTTGTCCTCAAAGTTGATGTGTTAGAAGCAGGAAAAATGGGCAAGCGTAAGGATTTGAGTGAGTTTGACAAGGGCCAAATTGTGATGGCTAGATGACTGGGTCAGAGCATCTCCAAAACTGCAGCTCTTGTGGGGTGTTCTCGGTCTGCAGTGGTCAGTCTCTATCAAAAGTGCTCCAGGGAAGGAATAGTGATGAACTGGCCACAGGGTCATGGCGGCCAAGGCTCATTGATGCACGTGGGGAGATACTGTTGCTCAAATTGCTCAAGAAAATAATCCTGGTTCTTATAGGAAGGTGTGAGAATATACAGAGCATCACAGTTTGTTGCGTATGGGGCGGCATAGCCGCAGACCAGTCAGGGTGCCCATGCTGACCCCTGTCCACCGCTGAAAGCGCCAACAGTGGCACATGAGCATCAGAACTGGACCACGGAGCAATGGAAGAAGGTGGCCTGGTCTGATGAATCACGTTTTCTTTTACATCACGTGGACGGCCGGGTGCGTGTGTGTCGCTTACCTGGAGAACACATGGCACAGGATGCACTATGGGATGAAGGCAAGCCAGCCGAGGCAGTGATGCTTTGGGCAATGTTCTGCTGGGAAACCTTGGGTCCTGCCATCCATGTGGATGTTACTTTGACACGTACCACCTACCTAAGCATTGTTGCAGACCATGTACACCCTTTCATGGAAACGGTATTCCCTGGTGGCTGTGGCTCTTTCAGCAGATAATGCGCCCTGACACAAATGGTTCAGGAATGGTTTGAGGAGCACAGCAACGAGTTTGAGGTGTTGACTCGGCCTCCAAATTCCCCAGATCTCAATCCAATCGAGCATCTGTGGGATGTGCTGAACAAACAATCCATGGAGTCCCACCTCGCAACTTACAGGACATAAAGGATCTGCTGCTAACATCTTGGTGCCAAATACCACGGCACACCTTCAGGGGTCTAGTGGAGTCCATGCCTCGACGGGTCAGGGCAAAAAAGCAAAAGCGGGACCAACACAATAGTAGTTCATAATGTTATGCCTGACTGTATGGCAGAAAATACCCCCCAAAAAACCCTGAATATTTGAGTCACTAAAAGTGTAGAACTTATTCAGTGTATGAAGTGGCATACAGTTTGTCTGTAGCATAACTCACCATCCCTTTTTTTGTGAAATGTACCCTAAATTATAGAATATACTTCTATTGTGCAGTTCAATACGAATTATATCAACAGCACAGTTAAAAAAAGTTATTAGTAAAGGGATAGAAAAACATTATGTACTATAAAATAGGCCCAATGGACACCATTGAAGTGCAGGTGAGTGTGTTTGCAGAGACACCTGGTGGTCAGGTTTAGCACCTCATCATTAAATGACATCATTCCACTGACCTTTTCATCCAGCTCATCGCCGTGAACTCTGAGGAGCTCCGCCAGCCTTTGCACAACGTCTGCGGAGACAACAGAAATGAGAAGTTCAGTTCGCAATCTCCTCCGAATGAAACATCTCGGCGACAGCTCAAACTTAGATCAGATGCAGAAATCAAAAGAGAAGAATGAGCTTGAACTCACCATCGCCATCCGTTTCTATTTCACATGGACCGAAGTGCACGGAGTCTGAGATCTGTGTCAATTCACTGACCATGTTTTCCATCTCATCCACTTTCCCATCGGATTCTGAGAGGAGAGATGATATCACATCTTACGCTGGAATCTCCACAGTCTCGCTTTATAGAGAACGTTTGATCAAAAATACACATTTGAAGATCGATGTTATATTTCACCCTCACCTAGCATCGCTGGCTGTCGTACAGGTGTATCATCGGTTTTGGGTTTAATGCATTTCGAAAGGAAAGATAATCTCAATCCCCTCTTTCTGGATTTTCTCTTTGCTTTACGGAGTTCAGGCGGCTCAGACTCTGGGATGTCCTGCTGCAGACGGGTGTCCATCGGTCGTCGCTTGCGGGTGTACGCCATAAGGAGTCTGTACTCCAGGCTGTCCACCGCAGGAATCTGGACATCACCATTGCTCTGCTGCTGATCCCTGGTCAGTTTATCAACACTTCATCAAAACACTGAGATCAGCCAGTTGAGTGCAACCTAATCTTTATAGGTGCACTCAGTATTATTTCATTTACTGAGTAGTATTAAAGGGGTAGTTCACCCAAAGATAATTTACTCACCACAAGCTCTAAACCTGTATGAATTTCTCCCTTAGTTAACACAAAAGAAGATATTTCGGAAAAATGTGTCCCTGGACCACAAAACCAGTCATAAGGGTCATTTTAAATATAAAAAATAAGCTTTTTGTTAGGATAGGACAATATTTGGCCGAGATATTTGAAAATCAGAAGAAAAAAAAATCGAAATATTGAGAAAATCGCCTTTTAAAGTTGTCCAAATGAAGTCCTTAGCAATGCATATTATTAATAATAATACATTTTTTTATATATGTACGGTAGGAAATTTACCAAATATCTTTATGGAACATGATCTTTACTTAATATCCTAATGATTATTTTTGGCATTAAAAAAAAAGTATAATTTTGACCCATACAATGTATTATTGGCTATTGCCACAAATAAACCCGTGCGACTTATGACTGGTTTTGTGGTCTAGGGTCACAAATGTGGGTAACCAAACAGTTGATGGACCCCATAGTATTTTCCCCCATACTATAGAAGTCAATGGGGACCAGCAACTGTTTGTTTACCAACATTCTTCAACATATCTCCAACAAAAGAAAGAAACTAGAACAACTCGAGGGTAAGTAAATGACAGAGATTTCATTTTTGGGTGAACTGTCCCTTTAATAATTGAGTAATACACCACATTAAGTACTGTAAAACTGATTTTTTTTTAAATAAGACTACTGATGTGAATGGAGTCACCCGCTCATGTGGATATACATAATTTTACACATTTTTATCTGTAAAACTTTACATGAGGAAACATGACTAAGCACAAATTTAAATGACAAATCAGGGGCTTAATTTAACTTTTAACAAGCTTAAATATCATATATTTTGAAAGTTTAAATTCCACGAAAACATAAACAGCCAGAAGCTTAATTTAACCATATGAGGTTATGTTAAATTTCATTAAACGTAAAACAACTTTGGCAAAAACGAACTAAAACCTGCATTTATATACATGCAATGACAAGTGTCGAGCTTAGACGTATTATTTGACCATATATATTCATTTAACGTGCATTTAACTTAACAATCAAGGGATTTCATCGGTACGTTTATTCATGAAACGGACACATTTGCGGTAGATTTCGTTCTCGCCGTCACTGCGTAAATAGAGTAAATACATAGAGTGACGTGCCTGGGCATGTTCCCTAAACTTCTACATAAACTCAAAACGTTTGTGTCCCGTCTACTTTATACATTTCCGTAAGTTTTGACACAAATCACACGCATGACAAAATGTTTGAGCATTCTCGACGAAATTGACGTAAGGTCACGGAAGTGTGAACAAAATGTACACAATCATCTTAAAGAAAAAACAGGACAACAGTATGAGACAGAGACGGTTAAGATGTTCTCTATGTGAATAAATATAATGAAAGTTTAAACACTTACATGACTCGTTGTTTACTGCCAGTGGTATTATGTGGGAGAAGACCGAAAGTTCAGCTTTTTAAAAGCACTGGGCGGAGCCACCCTGAGTCACAACACAAATGATTCATTGATTTCCCTCTTAAAACCTCATCTGCTTATTCTGCATTATCACATGCTTTATATTACTATCTTAGCTCTTTGTGTACTATAAATAGTGCTTGATTCATTGGCTTACACTCTAAAAAAAAAGGTTCTATATGGCACCAAAAATGGTTATTGGCTCATAATCATAGAGGAACCTTTTTTAGTGCTATATAGCACCAATTTTGGTGCTTCAGTGGTTCTTCACCGGTTCTTTGACTAAGGTGCTATATAGCACCTCTGAAGAACCACTGAAGCACCAAAATTGGTGCTATACAGCACTAAAAAAGGTTCCCCTATGATTACGAGCCAAGAACCATTTTTGGTGCCATATAGAACCTTTTTTTTTTTAAAGAGTGTAAGGCTAATGATTTTTTGGGGTGAACTATCCCTTAAAATAGACCCTAAACAGTCTCTTATAAGTGTAAATAGAATGTAAAGAGTACTGCATAACAGCATTTAGGACAATAAAGAGGGGAAGAAAGATAATACTTGGGGTCAGTTGAGTCAAGAGTGCAGACAATGCATGTTATTTATTTTTTACAGTAGTTTCTGTAACATCAGACTGTCCATAAAACACAAAACACTGGTGCTTTCCATCCGACTGCCCTTTAATGAGAAAACATTCCCAGTTTTTTTTTTGGAGCTTGTGCAACGTGATATCTGTCACATCCCGCCATGTCTACTCACCCCGTGACCTCATACACACCTAAAATAGATATTTAGAAATGAGAAAAAACTAAAACATTCAAGTATAGTCCCATCTTTTAAAAGACTTTAAAAAAAAAGAAGCAAAAATACAACCACTGAACAATTGTCATATAACTTAAAATAAAATTAAAAAAAGAAGAGATAATGCCATTTCATTACATAATCACTGAGGGGTAGAAACATCCAGAGAGGTAACAAAATTCCATGCACAATAATGTGTTAAAATCCCAACTGATAATACAACACAGCAGATCTCTCGTGTCAGCGCGATCCTACAGGCAGCCGTTTTCATGCATTTCCCCTCGTGAGTGATTTGACATGGTACAGGACTAAGGACATGGTACAACTCGCGTCAGTGTCTTTCTTGCGTTCATTTGGTTTAGTCTTTCTTCTCCGCAGGCCAGCGTTGTCCAATGCAACCTCATAATGGAGCCCAAAATCAGCTGCCATCAATGGAAACAAACGCATCCGGTTCCTTTGCTTGTCTTGAAACATTAATGTAATGTAATATTAAATAGATAAATGCACAAATGTCATCCATTCATATTGCATTGAAAATGACTCAGATGTTTTCTCGTCGTTGTAAGATAATTTCACAATCACGCCACTGTAACGGCACACGAACAAATCAGAAGGAAACAGATTGTGTGAAGTCAGTAGATGTGTCAGTAGATTTCCGATCATCGACCTCTGAGTTTAAAATCTCTGGGAAGAAGACCCTCCCTCAAACAAACCAGAAGATGTTTTTCCCATCTGTGTGTCTTTGGCACATGACATGATGCACGAAAGCACGTCTTTTGTGTCTCTAAACCTAACCGGTGATGTGGCAAAACCCAATCCATCTTTGAATAAATAGTTGTAATAAATAAGAGCAATAAATAAATGCTAGGTCAGAGCCTACAATTAAAAAAAAAAAAAAACCCCACAGCGACTTCAGTGGAAAAACAACAGCTAGACAGTTCCCTGTTCACCGAGGACATTCTCAGCCCGAGGCGCTCTCGATACACCTCTCTTTCTCTTCCCCCCTTCAAGCTCTCTCGTTCGAGTGTGAGCAGACGCGTGGAGGAGTGCTGACGGCCACTTTCTGTGGGTAAAAATCTTCCTAACACTAAGCGCGTGAGCCCGTTCATACAGCCGTCTCCAGATCCTCGTGTGCCTCGGGCTCAGCTACCGGCTGGCTTTCCATGAGGGACGCCAACTCGGAGTTCCCGGCGTCCAGGGCACAATCCTTGGGAGTTTTACCCTAAAAGGACAATGGCAGAAATGTGAGCACCAAGCATAGTTGTGCTTATACACTAGTACTGCTATTTCTTGCAGAGACACAGGGCTGTGGATTAGTTCACTTCAAAATGAAAATGTCCTGATATTTTACTCACCCCCATCTCATCCAAGGTGTTCATGTCGTTCTTTCTCCAGTCGAAAAGAAGTTACGCTTTTGGAAGAAAACATTCCAGGATTTTTGTCCACAAAAATCAATGGCAACCAAAATGTTGAAGGTCCAAATCAATGCAGTTTCAAAGCTCTTCCAAGGGCTCTGCACAATCCCAGACGAGGAATAGGGTCTTGAGCTCTATTCACAAGGGATTAGTATTATCTGGGGACCTCGTGTGATTAAAAAATTACCCCCCCCCCCCCCACTAGGGCTGGCACGGTTCACAAAACCCACGGTTCGGTTCGTATCACGGTTTTAGGGTCACGGTTTTCGGTTCTGTACGGTTGTTGTTGTTGTTGTTTTTAATCGTTAACACTCCAGAAATTTACTTCAGCATATGATATATAGCTTAATCATCCACAATTTAGGATACAGTATTAAAAATTGTTATATCAAGTTGTTTCCTAACTGGCTGTCTACCGAGTCCGACACATTGTCGTAACATTTTTAAGGTTAATCATATCAATTTTGATCAGAACAATGCACTGTGGCTTTAATTCAGCTGACCTGATTAACAAATTTCACCATGAAGTTTTCCGTGTGTTTCACAATCACCATATGACATCCAGCGCTGTGAAAAAATAACATAAAATACACGAAAACACAACACTGCCAGAAGTTTTTGCCCAAACTTCAAAGGCATGTTTAAATGATTAGAACTAGCTTAACTTTTAAATGTTAAATGTATCATGTGAACAACTTATATACAACATATGCATGTGTGTATGAGACAGAGGGGAACACGGTCGCATTTGCAGCAGATATATGCTGCCCATCATAAATCAAAGCACGAGACAGACAGGGGTCGGAGGAGAACACCGGAAAATGTGACAGAATGGACTATATTTGCCTGTATTTGCAATACACGAGCCGCGGTTCAGCTGCACGACTCGTGAGACAAACACTGCCAGTGTGTGTATGCGCAACGGGCACGCGCGACTCCCGCTCTTGCAAAAATTATATACGACCCTGCAAATCCTGGCCAAATCACAGAGATGCCGATTCGCACGGGACTAATATTATCACAGGACCTCTGTGTTCGGCGAAATATGGTATTTGCGGGGGAGTTTTTACTTTACAAATTACAGACATGGCCGATTTGCACAGGATTAAGATCACAAATGACCTCCGCAATTATTACGAATTACTAGAGGTCACCAGGTTATACTAATCTTGTGCGAATAGGGCTTTATCTAGCGTAATTATCGTCATTGTCAAAAAAAGAGTGATTGCGCAATGACGTCGAAAACGTCACGCTAGACATAGGCAGAAGTACCGCCCCAAGCAAACGTGCGAGGACCAATACAAACTCCCTTTACTAAAAAACACTCCATCTTCAACTTCAAAATTGTCTGACATCTTTGTTTTACTATTTTTTTGCTAAAGGGCGTTTGTATTAGTCTTCACATGTGCGCTTTGTAAACACGGGGCGGTACTTCCGCCTACGTCTAGTGTGACGTTTTTGATGTGATTGCGCAATCACTAGCACGTCGCAGAGCAGCGCAAGATGAGCAATTTAGGTAAGAAAGTTGTTGTTGTTGTTTTTTTTTTTTAAATGGCAGATGGTTTCGCTAGATAAGACCCTATTCCTCGTCAGGGATCACGCAGAGCCTCTGAAAGCACTTTGACACTGCATTAATTTGGACCTTCAACATTTTGGTTGCAATTGAAACCCATTATGTGAAGAAAATCCTTGAATGTTTTCCTCAAAAAACTGAATTTCTAATTTCTTTTCGACTGAAGAAAGAAGGAGGGGGGGTAAAATATCAGTGAACTAATGCTATAACCGTCCACCAAAACCCTTTTTTTTTTGTATGTGAATGCTGTTTTACATGAATATTACCACAGGAGTGAAGCACAAAGCTTTGTTTACAAAAGAAATACTAGGCTAGCAATTAAATGTTACTTGCAAGCCATGGAAACATATGGATTCATGCCAGATGCTTTGTCAGCTTTTTTATTCTGTTTTGCGATCTGGTCACCCAATTTTCTGCGAATTTTAACAATAGGCCTACTCGATTTTATTCCACTGGACATGGACATCTCGCTTCCTTTCCCAAATCTTCACTTACGTCTCACCCATTTTCACAGGGGATTATAAATGTGTCTTCCTTTTGTTTGCTTATATTACGTCTATTATACCTATTCACATCCTTTACTGTGGTAAAGCAGAAAAACACTGTAGGACAGATACCTTTTTACTTCAAATTCTATTTAACACAGTTTGTGCTTGTTATCAGACTTGGCAGTTTTTAAACTTGGTGCGCCTTACCATGTCACAGCCCACAGAGACAAAGAAGAAACCACAATTAGATTCTCACCAGAAGTTGGATTTGCTAGGGGAGGCCCCAGCCTCCAGTAGACGCCTACATACCTCACGGTGCTGCTGAGAATTATATACAACCCTCCAAATCCTGACCAAATCACAGAGATGCCGATTCGCACGGGACTAATATTATCACAGGACCTCTGTGTTCGGCGAAATATGGTATTTGCGGGGGAGTTTTTACTTTACAAATTACAGACATGGCCGATTTGCACAGAATTAAGATCACAGACGACCTCCGCAATTATTACGAATTACTAGAGGTCACCAGGTAATACTAATCTCGTTCGAATAGGGCTTTATCTAGCGTAATTATCGTCATTGTCAAAAAAAGAGTGATTGCGCAATGACGTCGAAAACGTCACTCTAGACATAGGCAGAAGTACCGCCCCAAGCAAACGTGCGAGGACCAATACAAACTCCCTTTACTAAAAAACACTCCATCTTCAACTTCAAAATTGTCTGACATCTTTGTTTTACCATTTTTTTGCTAAAGGGCGTTTGTATTAGTCTTCACATGTGCGCTTTGTAAACACGGGGCGGTACTTCCGCCTACGTCTAGTGTGACGTTTTTGATGTGATTGCGCAAATCACTAGCACGTCGCAGAGCAGCGCAAGATGAGCAATTTAGGTTAGAATGTTTAGAAAGCCGATGGTTTCGCTAGATAAGACCCTATTCCTCATTTGGGATCATGCAGAGCCTCTGAAGCCCTTCAAAGCACTTTGAAACTGCATTGATTTGGACCTTCAACATTTTGGTTGCAATTGAAACCCATTGTGTGAAGAAAAATCCTTGAATGTTTTCCTTAAAAAACTGAATTTCTAGTTTCTTTTCAACTGAAGAAAGAAGGGGGGGGGGGGGGGGTTATAGCAAATTTCCTGATATAAAATATGGATTCATGCCAGATGCTTTGTCAGCTTTTTTATTCTGTTTTGCGATCTGGTCACCCAATTTTCTGCGAATTTTAACAATAGGCCTACTCCATTTTATTCCACTGGACATGGACATCTCGTTTCCTTTCCCAAATCTTCACTTACGTCTCACCCATTTTCACAGGGGATTATAAATGTGTCTTCCTTTTGTTTGCTTATATTACGTCTATTATACCTATTCACATCCTTTACTGTGGTAAAGCAGAAAAACACTGTAGGACAGATACCTTTTTACTTCAAATTCTATTTAACACAGTTTGTGCTTGTTATCAGACTTGGCAGTTTTTAAACTTGGTGCGCCTTACCATGTCACAGCCCACAGAGACAAAGAAGAAACCACAATTAGATTCTCACCAGAAGTTGGATTTGCTAGGGGAGGCCCCAGCCTCCAGTAGACGCCTACATACCTCACGGTGCTGCTGAGAATTATATACAACCCTCCAAATCCTGACCAAATCACAGAGATGCCGATTCGCACGGGACTAATATTATCACAGGACCTCTGTGTTCGGCGAAATATGGTATTTGCGGGGGAGTTTTTACTTTACAAATTACAGACATGGCCGATTTGCACAGAATTAAGATCACAGACGACCTCCGCAATTATTACGAATTACTAGAGGTCACCAGGTTATACTAATCTTGTGCGAATAGGGCTTTATCTAGCGTAATTATCGTCATTGTCAAAAAAAGAGTGATTGCGCAATGACGTCGAAAACGTCACGCTAGACATAGGCAGAAGTACCGCCCCAAGCAAACGTGCGAGGACCAATACAAACTCCCTTTACTAAAAAACACTCCATCTTCAACTTCAAAATTGTCTGACATCGTTGTTTTACCATTTTTTTGCTAAAGGGCATTTGTATTAGTCTTCACATGTGCGCTTTGTAAACACGGGGCGGTACTTCCGCCTACGTGTAGTGTGACGTTTTTGATGTGATTGCGCAAATCACTAGCACGTCGCAGAGCAGCGCAAGATGAGCAATTTAGGTTAGAAAGTTGTTGTTGTTGTTTTTTTTAAATGGCCGATGGTTTCGCTAGATAAGACCCTATTCCTCGTCAGGGATCACGCAGAGCCTCTGAAAGCACTTTGAAACTGCATTGATTTGGACCTTCAACATTTTGGTTGCAATTGAAACCCATTATGTGAAGAAAAATCCTTGAATGTTTTCCTCAAAAAACTGAATTTCTAATTTCTTTTCGACTGAAGAAAGAAGGGGGGGGGGGGTGTAAAATATCATGAAATTTTCATTTTGAAGTGAACTAATCCTATAACCGTCCACCAAAACCCTTTTTTTTTTGTATGTGAATGCTGTTTTACATGAATATTACCACAGGAGTGAAGCACAAAGCTTTGTTTACAAAAGAAATACTAGGTTAGCAATTAAATGTTACTTGCAAGCCATGGAAACATATGGATTCATGCCAGATGCTTTGTCAGCTTTTTTATTCTGTTTTGCGATCTGGTCACCCAATTTTCTGCGAATTTTAACAATAGGCCTACTCCATTTTATTCCACTGGACATGGACATCTCGCTTCCTTTCCCAAATCTTCACTTACGTCTCACCCATTTTCGCAGGGGATTATAAATGTGTCTTCCTTTTGTTTGCTTATATTACGTCTATTATACCTATTCACATCCTTTACTGTGGTAAAGCAGAAAAACACTGTAGGACAGATACCTTTTTACTTCAAATTCTATTTAACACAGTTTGTGCTTGTTATCAGACTTGGCAGTTTTTAAACTTGGTGCGCCTTACCATGTCACAGCCCACAGAGACAAAGAAGAAACCACAATTAGATTCTCACCAGGAAGTTGGATTTGCTAGGGGAGGCCCCAGCCTCCAGTAGACGCCTACATACCTCACGGTGCTGCTGAGAATTATATACAACCCTCCAAATCCTGACCAAATCACAGAGATGCCGATTCGCACGGGACTAATATTATCACAGGACCTCTGTGTTCGGCGAAATATGGTATTTGCGGGGGAGTTTTTACTTTACAAATTACAGACATGGCCGATTTGCACAGGATTAAGATCACAGACGACCTCCGCAATTATTACGAATTACTAGAGGTCACCAGGTAATACTAATCTCGTTCGAATAGGGCTTTATCTAGCGTAATTATCGTCATTGTCAAAAAAAGAGTGATTGCGCAATGACGTCGAAAACGTCACGCTAGACATAGGCAGAAGTACCGCCCCAAGCAAACGTGCGAGGACCAATACAAACTCCCTTTACTAAAAAACACTCCATCTTCAACTTCAAAATTGTCTGACATCTTTGTTTTACCATTTTTTTGCTAAAGGGCGTTTGTATTAGTCTTCACATGTGCGCTTTGTAAACACGGGGCGGTACTTCCGCCTACGTGTAGTGTGACGTTTTTGACGTGATTGCGCAAATCACTAGCACGTCGCAGAGCAGCGCAAGATGAGCAATTTAGGTTAGAATGTTGTTGTTGTTGTTTTTTTTAAATGGCCGATGGTTTCGCTAGATAAGACCCTATTCCTCGTCAGGAATCACGCAGAGCCTCTGAAAGCACTTTGAAACTGCACTGATTTGGACCTTCAACATTTTGGTTGCAATTGAAACCCATTATGTGAAGAAAAATCCTTGAATTTTTTCCTCAAAAAACTGAATTTCTAATTCTTTCGACAGAAGAAAGAAGGGGGGGGGGGGGAATTTTCATTTTGAAGTGAACTAATCCTATAACCGTCCACCAAAACCCTTTTTTTTTGTATGTGAATGCTGTTTTACATGAATATTACCACAGGAGTGAAGCACAAAGCTTTGTTTACAAAAGAAATACTAGGCTAGCAATTAAATGTTACTTGCAAGCCATGGAAACATATGGATTCATGCCAGATGCTTTGTCAGCTTTTTTATTCTGTTTTGCGATCTGGTCACCCAATTTTCTGCGAATTTTAACAATAGGCCTACTCCATTTTATTCCACTGGACATGGACATCTCGCTTCCGTTCCCAAATCTTCACTTACGTCTCACCCATTTTCACAGGGGATTATAAATGTGTCTTCCTTTTGTTAGCTTATATTACGTCTATTATACCTATTCACATCCTTTACTGTGGTAAAGCAGAAAAACACTGTAGGACAGATACCTTTTTACTTCAAATTCTATTTAACACAGTTTGTGCTTGTTATCAGACTTGGTAAGGCGCGCCAAGTTTAAAAACTGCCATGTCACAGCCCACAATTATATTCTCACCAGGAAGTTGGATTTGCTAGGGGAAGCCCCAGCCTCCAGCAGACGCCTGCATACCTCACGGTGCTGCTGAGAAGCTGCTTTGTGCAATGCAGTGTCACCTCTGATAAAGAAAACAGAAATTGGGAAAACGAATAAATGGCAGTGTACGCCACTATCACACAAATAAATAGATCAATCCACAACTACATACGTGTCTCTCTCAGTTAAGTCCAACATCAGCTTTGACCCTGAAAGAAACAGAATTGTGATATCAAAACTGCATGTGTATTATATATATATATATATTTTTTTTTTATTTATTTTTTTATATATACTACGGGGCTGTTGAATGCTTGAATCTGATTGGTTGACGAACATTCTAAGGTGTGCAATTATTTTCAGGGAAACGCACGGCAAAAGTAGTTCCAGGCAGGTTATTTCAAATGTCTTTACAGCATACAACAGCAAAAGAACCAAACCCCACAGCTACTCTCACCAAGAAAATAATTATAGTAAACAATAGGATAAAAACGACAAATTATTTCCATGTTTTTTGCCACAAAATATACGTTTTACGTTTGACTTCTCCTGCTATCTCCCACTCAAACACACACACACACACACACACACACAGTATGGACACACACTCGCACAGAAACATGTTGCCAGCGCTGCTCTGATGATTTTATGAGTAAAATAGTTTTAAAAACGTAAAAATCGACAAGACTTTTCTCACTGGCGATGTAATAGCAGCTCAGTGTTTATTTAAAAACATTCAATCATGCAGAATAATATACAATGGTAAATATTTAACTGACGAGTTGTCAGTACAATATATAGGGTATGATTTTACCCCAAAATTCCACATATGACACAAAATGATAACTGCAAATCTACGTTTCTAATCTATTTGTAGTCATTCTCAAAGCTCTTTCCCATTTAGATGTGTTTTTCCCCGGCATTCACGCTGAAAACCAATGCTTTTTGCCACTCGGTGGGTGTAACCGCAATCACTTCGGCTGACGGTGACGTCACATGCATAGCCTCTAGTGATTTGTTTGCCCCACATGTCCTTCCTCATTACCTGGTTTGTTTGCCCTCTCTATTTATTCTTCTAGTGTTTGCAGTCCTGTGCTTGATCGTCGACGTATGCACCCCTTGTGTCCTACCCTGCCATATATAGTCCTGTCATACCCAGACTTGTGCCTTGCTCTCTGCCTTTTATGGTAATGTAAAATAAAGCCCATTAAAACTCACCTCATCCTTTACCTTAAAACCTGACATATATATATATATATATATATATATATATATATATATATATACAGTGAGGAAAATAAGTATTTGAACACCCTGCTATTTTGCAAGTTCTCCCACTTGGAAATCATGGAGGGGTCTGAAATTGTCATCGTAGGTGCATGTTCACTGTGAGAGACATAATCTAAAAAAAAAAAAAAAAATCACAATATATGATTTTTTAACTATTTATTTGTATGATACAGCTGCAAATAAGTATTTGAACACCTGTCTATCAGCTAGAATTCTGACCCTCCACTCCATTTATTATCCTAAATTAGATGCACCTGTTTGAGGTTGTTAGCTGCATAAAGACACCTGTCCACCCCGTACAATCAGTAAGAATCCAACTACTAACATGGCCAAGACCAAAGAGCTATCCAAAGAGAATTAGAAAATGGAAGAAGCGAAACATGACTGTCAATCTCCCTTGGGACTGGGGCTCCATGCAAGATCTCACCTCGTGGGGTCTCAATGATCCTAAGAAAGGTGAGAAATCAGCCCGGAACTACACGGGAGGAGCTGGTCAATGACCTGAAAAGAGCTGGGACCACCGTTTCCAAGGTTACTGTTGGTAATACACTAAGACGTCATGGTTTGAAATCATGCATGGCACGGAAGGTTCCCCTGCTTAAACCAGCACATGTCAAGGCCCGTCTTAAGTTTGCCAATGACCATTTGGATGATCCAGAGGAGTCATGGGAGAAAGTCATGTGGTCAAATGAGACCAAAATAGAACTTTTTGGTCATAATTCCACTAAACGTGTTTGGAGGAAGAAGAATGATGAGTACCATCCCAAGAACACCATCCCTACTGTGAAGCATGGGGGTGGTAGCATCATGCTTTGGGGGTGTTTTTTCTGCACATGGGACAGGGCGACTGCACTGTATTAAGGAGAGGATGACCAGGGCCATGTATTGCGAGATTTTGGGGAACAACCTCCTTCCCTCAGTTAGAGCATTGAAGATGGGTCGAGGCTGGGTCTTCCAACATGACAATGACCCGAAGCACACAGCCAGTATAACCAAGGAGTGGCTCTGTAAGAAGCATATCAAGGTTCTGGCGTGGCCTAGCCAGTCTCCAGACCTAAACCCAATAGAGAATCTTTGGAGGGAGCTCAAACTCTGTGTTTCTCAGCGACTGGCCAGAAACCTGACTGATCTAGAGAAGATCTGTGTGGAGTGGGCCAAAGTCCCTCCTGCAGTGTGTGCAAACCTGGTGAAAAACTACAGGAAACGTTTGAACTCTGTAATTGCAAACAAAGGCTACTGTACCAAATATTAACATTGATTTTCTCAGGTGTTCAAATACTTATTTGCAGCTGTATCATACAAATAAATAGTTACAAAATCATATATTGTGATTTCTGGATTTTTTTTTAAGATTATGTCTCTCACAGTGGACATGCACCTACAATGACAATTTCAGACCCCTCCATGATTTCCAAGTGGGAGAACTTGCAAAATAGCAGGGTGTTCAAATACTTATTTTCCTCACTGTATATATATATATATATACAAAATAAATCATATTCTTACTAAAACAAAAAGAAAAATGTAATTCCTCAAAGTATTTAGACATTTAAAACATATTTAAAATTTTACTTTATTTAAAAAAAAAGTATTTGGACATTTAAGTCATATTTAAAAATGTCACGATATTTAGAAACATACAATAAAATTTTTTTTTGTATATGCATATAATATAATATAAATTATTTTATTTTCCCAAAAATATTTAAAATGTCATATTTAAAAATGTCACTTGCCATTTAAAAGTTTTTGTTTTAAAAGTGTGCTTGTACTTTCTTAAAAAAAAAAAAACCCACTAAAAAATATTTAGAAATGGTTATTGACTGGTTTTGGTTTAAGTTCTCTTAGATGTGATGGCATCTCAAACAGGAAAGAAATTCCCTTCCCTCCCAGTTAAGCATATGACAAATGAACTTTGATTACGCAAGCACACAGGAGGTGCGTGTCCAGATGCTCGTTCCAACACTCACCGTGTTCCAAAATGAAACTCACAACCTCCGTGTGGCCGTGTTGAGCGGCCAAGTGCAGAGCAGTGCAGCCCATAGAGTCCCGCACCAACAGACTAACCCCGCAGCCGCAGGAGCCAGACATCTGTAACACACGGGACAGATAATGAGTCAACAGCATATGAGCGAGCATGGTTACTTTAAATTCGACAACAAACACTGGTTTGCCACAGAAACTTCACTGGTTGCGCAAGTTACAGTGCATCATGTGGTATTTTGCACCACCCTGGTGAGTCATGTGGGATAACAGGCACTTCTAGAAAACTCTTCCACTTTCGTTTCAATAAAATACTGATGCAAATCAAATAATAACTCACCGCTGACAGGTCTCCTTTAACAGCAGCTGACAATAGAGCTAGAAAAAAAAACAAGGTTTCAGTGATACTGTTTTTCATCGTATGTATTCAATTACTGTATAATTCTTGCTATTGTTGATTCGTGCTTTTTGTTTTATACAAGCCCTATCATAGATCAAAAAAAAAAAAAAAATATATATATATATATATATATATATATATACATATGGCCTTAAGATGTTACGTGCAAGATTATATATTTTATATAAAAGGTTCATATATGTTTTATAATTGTATTGTCTTTCACCTTGATTAAGAAATTGACTTGATCAACACTATGAGTAACAGTCATGCGTAAGGTATAGTAAGCACCTAGCAATTATGACATGGCATTTGGGAATTTCTGGCATCCTTTTTGAGGATATCACCAATGGGTTTATCCAACGACTTCTGACAGGAAAACTTCCCTGAGTTGAACTTCTAAACAGTTCAGCCCTGTTTACTATCTCTCCACCACTTCAAATAAATACTTGCGCTTGTACTTTACCTTGTTCGTCTGAGGTCAGGGGAACACTGCAATAAGGAAATGAGAGATAAAAAATAAACTGGTAAGCTTTGCGTATGCATTTGCACAGAGCAGTGAGTTATCCATCGATGATTCTCACCTGGAACTGGGTTCCACCACCACATCTGGCATCCCAGGAGCTCGGACCTGGCTCACCGCTGGGCCCTCGTGGTCCAGGATGAAAACCTCATCCTGGCATATTTCAGTCACAAAGTGGAGATGCTCCTGTATGTACAGAGGTGCATATTATGCAGCGTCCACTATATTTTTTAATTTTCTCTACATATTATAACACCGTATCATCGTACCTGAGCCTTGTCTATGCGATAAAAGCGGTCGGCTGATGTAGCTGGAAACACAATGTACAGTGAAGTGATGATTATTACATACTTTATTGATGTACACAATTCACAACACATTCCTGTGTTACTGTGGAGGTCATAAAACTCCAGGGGGCGATAGAGTTAGCTAGCTTTTATTGAGCTAGCATTAAACAGTTATGCTGCGTTCACACCAAACGCGAATAGAGAGTCAAAATCGTGTCTACCGAGTCTAGTTGGACGCTTGAACATTTTTAATCCATTCGCCACCTTCATTCAAAATGATTTGGCAGACAACAAATTATAGATTCATGAGACCAAAGATTGGCCGTTAGATCTACACAAGAGGAATTGTATCTCATGTTTAACCACTACAGAGACATCCGAGTCAGCGGCAAATTTCAGAAGGACTGGCCGAGGAAAGGCTGCTCTCGCCGGGGTTAATGAGCGCTGAACGCCCGGTGATCGCCTAATCTCATTTTTTTTAAATAGGTGCTCTCTTTATAAATAAACCACAGATGTGAACTTTAAACAACTACATTCTTGCCTGAAAAAGTATTAAAACCAGGGGCGATTCTAGGATTTTCATTTTAGGGGGGCTCAGCCCCCATTGAGGGTATGAGCTTAGGGTTCAATTCTCACTATTAACTAGTAACTTATTAGTATGCATATTAGGATATTGGCTGTTTATTATTACTTATAAAGAAAATATTAATGCCTTATTCTGCATGACCATAGTGTACATCCCTTAATCATACAATGTAGGCAGGTTTATAATAACTGAGATCCCAAATGTGAGGTAGTTAGGGGGGTTCGGGGGCTTGCTCCCCGCGAAAATTTTGATTTCCATGATCTACATATGTGCAGTTTAAGATGTTCTGAACGCCAAAAAATTTGATAACAATAGCTTGAAAACCATGTCAGTGAGCAGATATGACTGATAAAGTTCGTCAGTGAAGACAGTAAACATATGTTTAACGGATATTTATGTTTTTTAATCATTTTCATAATACATGTTAATTTACTGAAGGCTACCAGGAAAGGTAACTAAATTTATTAAATCAATTCACAATATGCACACATTCATTACTAATATTATGCCCTATAGAGGCTGAAAAAGCTGAACTTTTTTATTTACTGAGAGCTACAAATGGAATTATTAAATTTACAATTTCCACACATTCATTGCTAGGGGTGGGAGAAAAGGTTGATGCATCGCGATTCGTTATCCAACGATTCAGAATCGATTCTCAAAAATTCAGAATCGATTCTGTGTTCAATTCAAACGGCCACTTCACCCCTGTGCGTGGTCACCGGCCAAACAGAAAAAAACCTGTTGATAGGCGAACGGTCATATGCTGGTGAATTGGCTTCGTTTAAGATAAAATGGACAAACTACGACCTGCTCAGGGGCGTCGCACCCGTGGGGACACTTTTCCCGGTGAGAGGTTTCAACACCCGCACGTTTTATGCAGTTTTTCCGCAGTTTTGCTCAAACGCCTTACAGCAGTCGCTCCTCCGTTTCTCTGGCCGCTCTGTGTCTGCGCTCGCTGCGGCTGCCTCCCCATTTCAAAAATGTATTTTGCTTATTAAATGCAAAGTTTTTCATTTCAAAAGCATTTCTAGATTAAGTTCATATTTCCAACAAATGAAATTCTGAGCCAAAATAACGGAGTGGTGCTCAAGTAGGCTATAAGGCGCTTTCTTTGCCATTAATGCTTAATAACACTCCTATGTCTCCGATGCGGTGGCCGGGACATAAACCTACCAACATCCGTGGCATAATTTTTGGAATTACTTATCGAATATTGCTGAACTACTGCACAATGTTTCAAACGAATGAAAAATTCTGAACAAAGACTTCGTTTTGGCGAGTGATTCGTTAAATGTCTCTAACACGACTGTTGCAGCTCGGCAAGTTTTCTCATGTGAGATGTTATGCGCACACACTGAATTTGGCTTCTCAGCGAGCGCTAACGTTTTTTTTCTTCTAGCCTATGTTTTAAAGATTTTTTTGTGGCTCTAACCAAAGTAGTGGTGGGCATAGATACATTTTTTTAATCTAGATTAATCTAGATTAATTCCAAAATTAATCTAGATTAAAATGGCTCATTTGAATTCTGCCGAAGGCATTCAGAATATGTGTGCTCGTAAGTGATCATTTGTCTTTTTGTAGTTTCGATTACATTATATAAAGCATTAAAGTTCTGCATAAATAAGGGCGTGGCCACTTTGAGTGACAGGTGGATTGCCGTTTGTCTGCTGTCTGTTAGTCATCGAGTCACCTCAGCTCCACCCACGTCCCGCCTCTTTGCCCATTTTCTATTATCCGGAAGTGATGCGCTGTGAAGCGCTGACAAGATGGCAACGGCCGACTTTGAGGCTTTTCAGAAACCTATGGGTGACGTCACGGACACTACGTCCATATTTTTTTACAGTCTATGGTTTAGACCAGGCAGTTAAACCAGGTGTAAAATATCAAGACCAAACATGCAGTGTGAACAAACACTTAAACTAACTGTACTTGCAAAAGGTATGTCTCGTCTTACAGTATAGACTATAGAGAATAGAAACACAGTTCAGATGCAGAGACTCACAGTCTAGGAAGCTCCAGTTGGATGAAAGTCTGTGAGCTGAACTCGGCCATGGCAAACCTGCGCTCTCATCCTGAGAACAGACACGGGAAACATTACAGGAGTTCAGTTTTAAAACCTAATTCCATTCCTGAATTTGAACTGAGGCGTCACACAGAATAGTGAATTTGAATCAGAAGGAAGTAGAAACTACTGTAGGTGTATTTTTATTATAGTATATACATATATTTCAATAGTAAGAATTTCAGTAGGATTCACTCATAAACAGCATATCGTGTATTTTTGGGTATCATTCATTTATACACCACTATATTTAAATAACGTTTATTTTATTAACCACAGTTGAAGACTACTTCATTTCCCACTATGATCCAATTTAAAATGTTACAACTCAAAATATTACACAATTAATAGATTACATTTTTAATGTGAACGTGTATTTTTAACATTTATTTTATCATTACAAAATTAATATATTCAAATTCTAAATGTATTTATTTTGTTATCACTACAAAGTTAATATATATAAATTCTGATGTGAATACTTTTTATAAAATGATCATTATAAAATGAATAGATTTACATTCAAAATATATTTATGAATATTCATTTTATTATGTTATCACAACAAAGTTAATAACACAAATATTCACATCAGAATTTTAATCCAAGTTATCGTTATAAAATTAACAGATTTCAATTCGGATGCAAATATTTATTTTTATTAAGTTAAAATTACGAAGCTAATAGGTTTACACTATGATGGGAATATTTTAAGTTATCATTACAAATTATTAGATTTAAATTCTAGATATTTATGAATAATTACTTTATGATGATACCACTGAATCAAGTTGATTCAATTTCTGATCTGAATATGTTTATTAAGTTATCATTACAAAATTCATATATTTAAATTCTAATGTAAGATATTTATTTTTTGTCATCACTGCAAAGTTAATAGATTCAAATTCTGATGTCAATATTTGTAAGTTATCATTACAAAATTAATATATTTAAATTCTAATTTGAATATTTATATTACATTATCATTACAAAGTTTATAGATTTAAATCTGAATGTGAATATTTAGTGGTAATATTTATTTGTATTAAGTTAGAATTACAAAGTTAATAGATTTAACTTCTGATATAACCATTTATTAATAGATTTCATAGACAGATGTTCTAATGTGAATATGTATTTTCATTATTATTAAGTTATCATTACAACATGAATTCTTTCATTCATTTTGTGGTGCTGTATGGCAATATTACAATCTATTTTGATGGCTGAATTAACAGTTTTGACAGGACTGAATTTATATATCCAACGTGAAAAATCAATTTTTAGCATATCGTATGACAATGGACAAACACAAAACACAGGAAACAACAGTGACATGCCACTAAATACAGACATGGTACAAAGAGTAAAAACAGAATTTGACTGAGTTTTGTCTAACCCTGTTGAGGCATTTACCTGGTAGTGCACTCTGTGACCAGCAGACGGCGCTTGATGCAAATCCTGTCGACAAAATGAGTAACATGATGGAGATGAGTTGAGGTTCAATGACGCAACTGCAATGACTAAACACTACAGCACCAGAAACATTCAGTTCATGTCCCAGCTAAAAAGCTTTTGAAGATTTTAATAAACACACTCAAAAGTTTTTGATCGGTAAGATTTTTTATGTTTTTAGATAAAGTCTCTTATGCTCACCAAGGCTGGATTTATGTAATTAAAAAAAAAAAAAAACAGTAATATTGTGAAACCACAGTTTTCTATTTGAATATATTTTATGAATGTAATTTATTCCTGTGTTCTTCAGTGTCACATGATCCTTCAGAAATCATTCTAATATGATGCTGAAAATTCAGCTTTGATCATAGGAATCAATTATATTTTACAATATATTCAAATAGAAAACAGTTATTTTACATTTGAATAATATTTCACAATATTAATGTTTTTATTTTTGTATTTTTAATCAAATAAATGCAGCCTTGGTGAGCATAAGAGACTTCTTCTAAAGACATTAAAAATCATACAGATCAAAAACGTTTGAATGGCAGTGTACATTCGGTCAGTGATTGTATTGATTCAATGCTCAGTGAAATGGGACTGACAGGAGCATCATGGGAAGTGCTCACCTCCTGCAGCCTGTCAATGTACAGTCGACAGGTTTCCAGGTCACAGTCTCCTCTCACCACCACGATGCCAACAGGAGTAGCTGAACAAGCAAACACACACACACACACAGAGTTGGCATACAGTCAGTTCACATACTCACCCTTCCTGCAGCAGCACTACATTATGATATGTGAACTGAATCGTGGGAAAGGATACAATGAACTTACAGATGTCCCGCAGACGCTCCTTGTCGAACTGCATGCTCTCGTACTCCTGCAGGATGATGCGGTTCACGCGCAGTCGCAGACGATCGGGGACCGCATGAGAGCTGCGATATACACACGACGAGAAATGAGAACCGATGACACATAAAAAGATTTATATGAGAAATGTAACCAACAGAGGTGGAGGTGGAACAGACATTTTCTTGGTTCTATCTTCTGCTTGCTGATAATGCTCTACATGAAAGGACTTTATGATCGCGCTGAGTCGTAATGGAAAACTATGAAAACAAAGCATTAGCACCAGATGATGAGGAGCTAAAAGGAAAAGTGAAAATGAGTTTCACAAAAGCACAGGTAAAGATCAGAAAGGACTGTAGTCATTAATAAAAATGTTTTCTGGGGCCGTTTGGTCTGTTTAGACCAAATCTGTCATCCTTATTCAAGTCAACATGATCGACCCTGCAAAGAGTCTTGACATTTGCAAATTAATCATTATTTACTATTATTTCTGTTACCTTAACCATCATTACATTATGTAAATACTATCTGCAACATTTTATAAAGCATTTAGCTATTTGAATTATAATTATTTGTACCTAAATATTAATTTTACATATGTGCAGTCAGTGCATATAGTCAAAAATGGTGGTATAAAAGGCTAAAAAAATATATATTTTTAACATTTAAAGGTGCACTATGTAACTTTTCTGTCCACTAGAGGTCGTCTGTTCAAAACAAAGGCGTAGTTTGATGACACCAAGTTTGAGCACAGAATCCTGGGACATGTGGTCTTCACCTCACAAAAGAATCGGGATAGGACTCGGGCAGAAATCATGTTCATGGATGAGATTATTAACGTTACTGTAGAATGAAGCAGAGCAGGACCGAGTGTTGTGGAGTTGAGCAAGGCCGCTGGAGCGATTGTTAATAAGATGACCGCAACACACACCTCACAAGCAGCGGAACTTTTATTATGACACAGTCGCCGGCGCCACTTCCGCTTTTCCGGTCATGAGTATGAGGTAACGCAGCTCTGTTTATCATATTAGATACATCTGAGTGTGTTGAAAATTATGTTATGACGTTACTCTGTGCGTTCACTCGGCAGCTGCTATGACACTTGTTCACACTGCAGTGAGAGTAAAGCGTTTCTGCAGAATAAAACCGGGAACCGAGGGTAACGCAGATATGACGCAATCGCCAGGCGAACTTCCTCACACGTCCCAGTTCCTTGGTTAAAATAGCAATTTCTCACGATTTACAAATAGTTGGAAACATTTGGGATATTGTAAGTACTCAACTGAACAAAATCCTAGTGCTTTTTGGATATTTTACTGAAAAAATGTTACATAGTGCACCTTTAAAATCTAGTACGTCTATTTGTTCTAATTATTTATTTTAATTTATTCGGACATTTTGTGGTGCTGTATGGCAATATTAAAATCTATTTTGATGGCTGAATTAATTGTTTTGACAGTTCTGAACTATATAAATATGTAAATAAGTATGCATAATTATTGTCATAAAACGTTTTTCCATCCCTGCAGGCAATAAATGATTGTCAAACTACCTTCAATAGTTTAGAAAGATAAAATGGTTAAAATGCATTCCATCTGCTCGGTCCATTTCGAGCGGCCTTAGGAGATATCAACTAAAAGAGCCGAGCGAGTTATGAAATTCTGATGAGAGGTTAATATCAAGAGAGAAACTCGTAATCTAGAGTGCAAATGGAAACAAACACGTTTAGAGGTCTTTAGAATCGCGTGGAAAGACTGAACTTCCCGTTATAAAAAGGCTCTAAAAGCAGCCAGGGCTGAGCATTACCATAAACTGATAGAAAATAACCAAAACAACCCCAGGTTTTTATTTAGTACAGTGGCCAGGTTAACAAATAAACGCACATCAGCTGAACAAAATATTCCAGTACAGTTTAGTAGTAATGTCTTTATGAATTTCTTCACTAAAAAAATCAGAAAAACAATTATAAATGTTCAACCGTTGATTCAGCCTCAATTATCACCCCTGAAGAACAACTGCAGTGCTTTAAAACTATAGGACAGGAAGAGCTAAATAAACTAATCATTGCTTCTAAACCAACAACATGTTTATTAGATCCAATACCAACTAAACTACTGAAAGAGCTGTTACCTGTAGCAGAGCCTCTTCTCAATATTATTAGTTCATCTTTAACTCTAGGTCATGTGCCAAGACCATTCAAGATGGCAGTTATAAAACCTATCATTAAGAAACCACAACTAGATCCAACTATAGACCTATTTCAAATCTTCCATTTCTGTCTAAAATACTAGAAAAAATTGTGTCTGCTCAATTATGCTCTTACTTACAAGAAAACGATATCTATGAAAGATTTCAGTCTGGATTCAGAGCCCATCATAGCACAGAAACTGCGCTCGTTAAAATCACTAATGACTTACTCTTAGCTGCTGACCAAGGCTGTATCTCAATACTAGTTTTACTTGATCTTAGTGCAGCATTCGACACCACAGATCATAAAATACTCTTAGATCGTCTACAAAATTACACTGGTATTCAGGGACAGGCATTAAAGTGGTTTAGATCGTATCTATCAGAGCGTTACCAATTTGTCTATTTAAACAGGGAACAATCTAAGATAACGTCGGTAAATTATGGAGTGCCCCAAGGATCTGTGTTAGACCCTCTGTTATTCTCAATATATATGCTGCCAATTGGTAATATTATAAGAAAACATGAAATCAGTTTCCACTGTTATGCCGATGATACTCAGTTATATATTTCAGCACGACCAGATGAAATCTCTAAATTATCCAAGCTAACAGAGTGTGTTAAAGATATAAAATATTGGATGATACTGTTACTTCATCTGCTACAGTAAAAGACCTGGGTGTTATATTAGACAGCAAATTGTCTTTTGAAAATCATATTTCAAATATTACAAAAACTAGTATTCCAGCCTTCTTCCACCTCAGAAACATCGCTAAGCTACGAAACATGCTATCTGTGATTTATGTTTACATATTTATGACCTCTAGACTAGATTACTGTAATGCACTACTATCTGGCTGTCCTGCCTCCTCAATAAACAAGCTACAATTAGTCCAAAATGCAGCTGCTAGACTTCTTACTAGGTCAAGAAAATATGATCATATAACACCAATTCTAACATCTCTACATTGGTTACCTGTTAAGTTTCATATCAATTATAAAGTATCGCTACTGACCTATAAGGCCCTAAATGGTTTAGCTCCTGTATATTTAACTGATCTTCTATCGCCTTATAACCCATCACGATCTTTAAGATCACTAAACTCTCGGCTTCTGGTAATACCGAGGATATCTAAGTCAACTAAAGTAGGAAGAACGTTTTCAAATTTGGCACCTAAGCTATGGAATGGCCTTCCTAATAATGTTTGGGGCTAAGACTCACTCCTCCAGTTTAAAGGTCCCGTTCTTCGTGATCCCACTGTTCAAACTTTAGTTAGTGTGTAATGTTGCTGTTAGAGCATAAATAATATCTGTAAAATTATAAAGCTCAAAGTTCAATGCCAAGCGAGATATTTTATTTAACAGAAGTTCCCTTTCAAAGCCTACAGCGAACGGCTGGCTTGGACTACATCCTGGTACTTCCTGCATAAATGACGTCAGTAGAACAGTAGAACAGACTAACCTCCGCCCACAAGAATACGTGAAAAAAGGGGGCGTGGTCTTGTTGCTGTCCCACGTGGAGAAGAGGAAGTGTCGCGTGGAGTAAAGGAATTGTTGCGTTTGACTGTGTTTGTCGCCATGTCGTCGAGACGCTGTTATTTTCATCCCGGAGTCAAATCACCTTTGTTTGGCTTTCCCAGGGACGCTGTAGAGATCATTGAGCGCATATATCTCCCGTTAAGAGGCGTGACCTTTCCATGTGCGCTAAGCTGCTGTCGAATCACAACACAGGAACCGTGCCACGTTCGCTAAGCTGCGGTCAAATCACAACACGGGAACCGCTGGCACAATCAGAACTCGTTACGTATTTCTGAAGGAGGGACTTCATAGAATAAAGGAAGTCATCAGCCGTTTTTAGGACAGTGAAAACAGCGGTATACAGATAAGTAAATTGTGTTAAAAATACTGTTTTTTTACAAGCGAAACATGAACACATGTTATATTGCACACTGTAAACACAATCAAAGCTTCAAAAAAACACGAAGAACGGGACCTTTAAATCTAGACTAAAGACGCATCTCTTTAGCCAGGCATTCACATGATGCCTGATCTCCTTACGTTCTACTCTATCATGTGTATAGTTATATCAATGCACATGATTAATGCCTTGAACAGCAGCTACGCTAATTATTTTTCGCCCATCCTGAGGTAACCAGAGGGTCACGTCAGCTCCAGTCTGGATCCAGCTTCTCGTAAAGACTTCAGATGACCAACACCTGTGAAGAGACGACTCAACTCCTGCGAGGACTTCAGATGACGCAGCTCTACATCAACACGCACCCATGCTCATCTCTATATACCCTATTCATTAACAACATGTATTCTTATTTCTGTGCCATAGTTATTATATTGATTAATAATAGATAGTTAGCTAATCTGTGTGCTTTGTATATGTGCATTTCTGAAATGCATAACATGTACAAATCAATTTAAATTGTAATGTAGATGCATTTTCTGTGAAGCTGCTTTGAAACGATATGTTTCGTGAAAAGCGCTATACAAATAAATTTGAATGAATGAATTGAATTAATTAAACAAACACTTTTTTGGGCCGTGCTTGTGTGCGATAAGACCAGAAACATGTATTAAGACAGTAAACAGGGTCGATTTGATCATTTCATGTTGACTTTAAGATGCACAGCAACAGAACAACACCTGAAAAAGACACTGTCAGCTGGGCGGAAAACACAAAACACTCACGAGTGAGAACCCTCGGCTCACACACAAACACACACACACACATGCTCTGTCCGCAAGGTGTGCGTGTGTGTGCTGGAGGGATCGTGAGAGATACCATACTTACACAGAGAAGGAGTCGGGGGGAGCAGAGAGGCGGCGCAGGTCGGCTGCGCACACTTTCTGAATGCTGCGTCAGCGCAGCCACACAGGAACACAGGCAGCACAGCCAAGCCAGTCAGCACAAGAGACAGAGATACAGAGAGAGAGAGAGAGAGAGAGAGAGAGAGAGAGAGAGAGAGAGAGAGAGAGAGAGAGAGAGAGAGAGAGAGAGAGAGAGATGGAGGCGCAGAGGGATGGAGATGAGAGACAAACGCATGAAGGGCAACCAGTAATTAAGGAGGAGAGAGAGAGAGAGAGAGAGAGAGAGAGAGAGAGAGAGAGAGATGGAGACAAAGAAAGAAAAAGAAAGAAAAACACACTGAGGCACTGCAGAGCAGCACACAGACAGTGAGAGGTTCTAGAAGAGCAGTGCATTAGTGCTGTTACTAGAACATTCATCAGTCAAGCACACATGAGCCGCAGCCACTACTGTTAGACCGGTTAGTTTAACACAACCTCATCCAGCCGTGTGTTTGAGCGGGAAACGCACTGCTCAAAGAGCCCACGTTCATAAGAACATGCTTTTGGGATCAACTATGAGTTAAGTCAATGACATGATGCTCATTTGTGTGTTTGTATTTATTCATGTATTCAAAAAGCGTTTCAAATGCAATTCATGAACATGAAGATTTGAATATACTCGTTTTATGGTGAAAATGTTTTTAATTTATGAATTACAATTTATTTAGATGAGGGCAAAAAGTAAAAAAAAACATCCAAAAGAACTTTTTTTTAAAAATCAAGTGAAAAGCAGAATTTTATTTGATCAAAAATACAGTAAAATATCATTACAATTTAAAATAACTGTTTTATAATATGAATGTTACAAAATTAACATGTAATTCTCGTAAATTATTTATTTGAATTATTACAAAATTAATAGATTTAAATTCTGATGTGAAACATTTTTCATTACATTATCGTTCTAGCATGACTATATTTAAATTATTTGTTTTTATTTATTAGGACATTTTGTGGTGCTGTATGGCAATATACAATTTTAAAAAGTACCTGGGAATATATATGGGAATAATTAGGCATAATTATTAATATCGTTAAACAGTAATATTGTATAATATATAATAAATAACTGTTTTCTATATGACTATATTGTAAAATGTTGTATGTGCTGCCGAATACTTGTTTTCTTTGATGAATTGAAGTTTACTATTTGAAACAGAAATCTTTTGTAACATTATAAATGTCTTTACTGTCACTTTCGATTAATTTAACGCATCCTTGCAGAATAAAATGATTCATTTCTTTTTTCTTTGAACGGCACTATAAAAGGCATAATCCTTTATTATTTATATTCTTTTTAATAGTATTTTCATTATTATTGCCATTAAAATCTTATGATTTTTAAAACTTATATGCCATATCAAAAGGTGGGAATCTTGCTCTTGTCACTGTTGTTTTGTAATAAGAAAACTATATAAAAAAAAAAGACCCTCATGTTTGTGTTTCTCGAAATATTTGACCTTGTAATAACAGGACTAGGTTAGTTCAGGTTGTCCAATATCATGTTGCAAAACCAAGAAAGTTTCATAAATATGCATGAATCAAAACGTCTGAAACAAACACACTCACAAAAAGTAAAACAAAAACTTTTAACACGTGCATTTTAAACATCATCTTGCTCATCCGCATTTATCAAAGATGCATATGTATTTTGCACTGGTGCATGAGTGGATTAGGCAGTACTTTGGTGTGACTCACTCATTCAGCAGCGGGACAGATGTGCGTCTCTTGCTCTTCTGCACCATGTTGGCCTGGTTCCTCAGTGATATGCGCAGGGTCGAGGGCGTGAGGCGACACGGCTCGCCGTCCACCTGCACAGGCAGCGTCTTGAAGGTGGTGAGGATGACCTCTCTGCACTGATGCAGCCGTTCGCCGTGGCCGCCCACCTGGAGCGCCGCCTTGTGGTGAAGACGGGGAGTGCATGTAAGCCAAAAAGCTGCGACAAAGGGCCCTGTTTTAACAATTTGAGCAGGTGCACTTAGGGCGTGTCCGAATCAACTTTTGCTAGTTTAACGATGAAAAAAAAAACGGTCGCGCGCCAGGCACATGGTTCAAAATGGTTGTCCCTGTTTTCTTAATGAGTCATGGGTGTGTTTTGGGCGTAACATGCAATAAACCAATCAGAGTTTCATCTCCCATTCCCTTTAAAAGCCAGTTGCGCTTGCACCATGGCGGATTCACTATTTACATGACGAAAAGACCGAACACTGCTCCAGAGAGGAATCCTTTTATTTTTTAATATTTAAAAATGTTTGTGTGCTGTTGCGCATCCCTGTGTGTGTAATAAGCAGAGTGTATACGCGTTGTCCTATAGGCACATATTACTAACGCTCCCTTTAAATAACACAAAAAATACTGCGCTATTGACTTTAGAGCTGGTTTTTGTTGGTTAATCGGTGCAGCCGTTTTCAGTTCCTAAAAATAGCAACACGCCAACAATGCGCTTGAACACACCTCGTTTTCAGACCAGCACACCAATGGGCGCACAAATGGGCGCAAGTGCATTTGCTATTTAAACAACGTGAAAATGATAACTGCGTCGGGCTGAAACTAGCAAAAAACACTTGCGTCGCGTCTGGTGTTGCATTACGCCGGGTGTATGATATGGCCCAAAGACTTTAGATATACATATTACTATGAATGGAAGAAAGTGCAAAGTGCAACCTGGAGGAACAAATCCTGCCTTCGAAATAAAAGAGCCAAATGCCAATTTCTCACCAGAGAGGCCATGGTGAAACCGATCACCTCGATGCAGCCGTCGTCATGCCTCTGAGGCTCAAAATCTCTGTGGTCACCCGTGTTTCCCCATGGCATGGTACCAGCACAGTACCTACAAAGAGAGTATAGCATATAATGAGGTGTATAACATTAGATAGTCCTGGTGACATGTTTAAAAAAGAGATTAAAAGACCGCAATCTCGATTCAAAACACCCATGTGATCTTGTTTCTAAAAGGACAACGATTCGGCGATATGTCTATTAAACCTTTGACATTCAAATCTGCGTTATCGCTGATCCAGAGAGAGCCGTTGTCATAGATATGAAACAGCTTCACAAACACTATTTCAACCACACAGTATCGTTATTTCTTTGTTATAATAATTCAAATGATCACAGAAGTACTGGGATAAAAGTTTATAGTTCCGATATGAACACTGATGTCTGCGGTCATGAACTATCTGATATTCTGAATTTTCAAATCTGTGTAAGTGAATGTGTTTTGTCATTTAAAACCATTTATAATGATCATGTTATTTGATCTATAATGCGCGATGGGCGTCGCCATGTTAGTTTGCGCCTCAGAGAATCGGATCTGTCGGATTTACATCACGTAAATTCATCCTCGTCTTACGAAATACATGAAAGTGAGTGACCGCTGAACTGGGAGAAGAATAAAGTAAACTATATTGTTTACTATATAATGTGTATCTGATATAAATAAAACACGTAGTCAAGTTACAACTGTCTGAAAGGATTGTTATTGCCGCTATAGACATCAGTGTGTATTTTTGCTAGTACTTATGTGCATTTCAATGTCTGAAACCTAAAATAAACAGTATGTGGTTGGAAACACTGAATAGTTGTGATATGTGACAAGCGTGTCCGTCTCTGGATCGGTGCCAGCCAAAGCACGAAAGCACGTTTGAATTTAAATGGCACCGAAAAGAGGCACCGAAATCTGCGTTCTGATTCAGTCTGGTTACATACCGGTTATATATGGCACCAGGTTTCGGTACCCAACCCTATTTATGAGTGAGTCATTGAATCATTCATTCAAGAGATTTGTTCAAAAACGCTGATTCCTTCAGTGATGAAACAAGTGAAGTCTTTATGAGTGAGTCGTTGATATTTATATTTATGCATTTGGCAGACGCTTTTTCCAAAGCGACTTACAGTACCCTAATTACAGGGACAATCCCCCTGGAGCAACAGGGAGTAAAGTGCCTTGCTCAAGGACACACTGGTGGTGACCGCTGGGATCGAACCAGCAATCTTCTGTGTATCAGTTCCATGGTTTAACCCACTGGACCACCATCTCACTCTCGTTGAATCATTTTTTCAAACAGATTTTTTAAACAATAATTAATTAATTCAAATAGACTGCAGAAATTAACACTTTGTCATAACCTTTGGTAAACTGCATGTTATTTTGTTTAGTTGCCTATTCAGAACCCAAAAAATTGTGATTCTCAATTTATGCACAATTATGCATAAATGCATAAACTCCTAATGGCTCATTCTCAGGAAACCCTATCAAGAAACCATGTGACCCTATGATTTAATACTGACATAATTAACAACATATAGAACTTTAATTGACATGCAATTGTAATGCAAATTAAATTGAAAAGCTTCATTTTATATTTAAATGCGTTTTCATTGCACTCAGTTTGCATGACCCTTTTCATCACCGATATATTTCATATTGGGTTAAAAAAATACTAAACAAATAAAAGTAAAATAAATGCTATAAAATCGAATTAAAGTAAATGCTTTCAGTCGTTTTAAACAGTACTTAATTAAAGCCACACTTATTATAAATTACCTTTTCAAGCTCAACATTTCAACTCTGTTATGAAAAAAATATAGCAGTAATATGGAATTATTTTTTCTTGGCACCAAGTACAAAAACAATGTGTTCGCTAAAGGCCATTATTACATGTTTTGTGCTGACCTTCAACCCAGACACATTTCTAATGTACCAGGCTTGGCAGAAAAGCATGTTTTGAAAGTTGTTTTACATTTAATGTCTGATTTATTACAAGGCACATACTACCAGAATTTATGATTTAAAAAAGGAAGGCGGCATAAATGGCTTTTCCTGAGAATGACCCTTGTTTTTGCAGCCCACCTGGGAATATTCAAGAAGACGATGCACTGAAACTTCAGTTCCTGGATCTTGGGTGTGAGATCCGTACCATCACACTGTCGATATGCAGAAGAGAGTTCAATCGATTAAAGAGAACATGTTAAATATCAGGTGGACACGGGGAAAGTTAGCATGAGCAGAGAGGAACAGGAGTTTCAGACTCACCACCACTCTGACATGCTTCGACAGATCCCTGGAGCTCCGCTGGAGAAAGTCAGAGAAAGCCGCCTGAGGGGACACAACTAAGAGTCACTCTCTCTCACACACACACACCACTTAAACACACACTTACTCTGTCAGACAGGAACTCAGCCTACCCCTGCATAGAACATCTTGTTACGGAAGCGACTGTTGAATTTCTCGGGGTTGGCTTCTGTGAAGGAACACAACGACACAGATGATTATGACTTGAGAATGAGAAAGAACAGATGCATAAAGATCTCGGCCAACAAGGACATTGTATTAAATGCCACACACGTGCGCAGCCAATAAAGTAAGTCAGGAGTTCTTTCTAAAAGGGTCAAATCAGGATTTTTCTATCTTTGATTCAATGTACCACATATTCCCTGAAGATCACAATCTCACGTTCAGAATCATCACGGCTATAAGGTCATCATATTAACATATGCCATTGCCGGCCCACATTTACTATATTATTCAGTATTCAGCAGCTTGACTCTGACAAATATAACATTTACATAAAAAAGGTAATTTAACATATGAATAAGTTTTAAAGTTTCAGTATTATGTGAATATGCTAAAGAACTAGCACCGCTGTTCATTCCAACTCGCCCAGAAAAAACACACAAGTTGTGAGAAATCAACTGGAGCTCCAAAGCATCTGACAGCTGGAGTTCCGGTCTGGAGATATTCAACTGCACGGATACTTTTGTGAGATTTCTAGGAGTTGTATTTCATGTCACGTTTTAATTCGTCTTGATTACTCGCAACGTGTGTGCTTTTCCTGGGTCAGAATTAACTGTGGTGCTAATAGAGTCTCACGAATGCTCAATCGTGCACAGAAGACCAGCGCCCAAGGTCAGGATTTTCATTAAATAATCATTATATTTCCTATCGTACACTCCCAGAACAACTGGAATATACGTCAAGTGTTGCATGGGATTCTTCTGTGATACTTTTGCGTCTTTTTTTTAAAGCTTGATGCTGATTGCTATTATATGAACTGCCATTATTCACTGGACGAGCGGGACATTTTTTATAACATTTCTCCTTTCGTGGTCCGAGAAAAGAAAGAAGGACATTCAGGATTAGAACAACCCCAGGGTGAGTAAATGATGACCCTCATTTTAGGGTGAACTATCCCTTTAAGGTGTATTTGAAAATATTTTAGACATAAAAAATAATGTACATGTCTTGCATGTACAATTTTCTTTTATATTTTAAGGATATTAAAACTAAAAGATCAAAGGGATAGTCCACCCTGAAATGAAAATAAAGCCATCTTTTACTCACCCTGCTGTTGTTCCAATGCCCTATGTCCTTCTATCTTTTTTGGACCTCAAAAGCTCCTCCATATAATGGCAATGATTGACGACCAGGCTAAAACTATACAAAAAATTATACAAAAGTATCACGCAATGATACAGGGAGACGCGCGCCATATACGGAAAGTGTTCAGGAGGCACACTATAAGGTTTTGCGTGAAAGAAACCGTATCATTCAGTCAAAATACTGAGCTCGGCCGTTGCCCTGTGCGCGTTCCTGTGAGCCGTCAGCAGCCGCTCGGCCAATGTTGTCATGACAACCAGTACACAACATTCAGTTCAGGAGGTTTACCTTATTATTAGTATAATTGTATTATTTCTTATCATATACCTTATAGAAAAGACGAGAGTCGCGTTTGTTTCTATTGAGCCTGATTTCTCAAAATGGTGTGCGCGTGTTTTTATCCTGGGTACCATGACAACAGTGCGGTACCGCAACAGTGAGGTCTGTTTTTTTCGGTACTTTAGGGATGTTTACATCAATAACTATAAATAACCTGTAAGTCATTTATAGAAGTGCTATTGATTTTAAACCAGGGCAGCCCTGGTCTATGTCTGTCATTGTCTGTGATGTTTGTATACTGTAAGATTTTCTAGTAAATAGTAAATAGCTACTAGGTACTTAAATTTAATAAATAAAAACAACCATCTCATTTTTTTTTCTTTTTAATTTAATTCCTATGAAAAGATTTCCCACAAATGATGTGTTGTGTATTTTCTGGTAATCAAATGAAGACATGAGACATTCATTTAATTTATCTTTTAATTGAATTAAACTTTTTTTGTCAAACAAAGTGCTGCACAACTGAGCTTTATACGTCCAAAATGAAAACAGAACATTTTTAATTTATTTAATTACTTAAAAAATAAAGTTTTGATTATTATTATTACTACATTTGTGTTAGTATTATTAATTGAGACGTATCTAAATTCTACTGTACAACATGTGATGTATTTGTCAAGATAAACCAGACTTTTATTTTGACGTGTTGCCGTGAAGACCTTCGAGATTCTGTGTTTATGATATGACAGTTTTTCTCAAATTATCATAAAGTGACTCTCAGTGGCTCTGGAGATGACCTTTGTGCGTTCATGTCCTCATATGAGATGGCAGAGATGGAAACACACGACCGTCATAGTGATAGTGAGCATGATAGTGAGTGAGTAAACTTTCATTGGCACAGAGATGCGCAGGATTCGTATTTAAATAGTCTTTTTGCGGTTTAATATTCACAGACTCTAGTCCAGGGGTCTCAAACTCATTTTACCTGGGGGCCGCTGGAGGTAGACTCTGGGTCAGGCTGGGCCGCATCAAGTATTACACATAAAAAGTGTTTCAAGTATTCAAAAAAAAAGTTCTTTATTATTAACAGTTTTTCAACATGAATGTTTCTTCTGAACATGAACTGTTCCTCTGAATTTGAACTAAATATAGCCTATAGAAATTAAATCATGTAATATGAAATAATGAATGATTTTAATTTAATTTTAAATAATAGACTAATTCACAGCAAGGCCATAACCAGGTCAAACAGAACAGTGAGCGAAATTCTAGGTCTAATTCTAGTTGGGAAATAATCTTTTTGGGACTATTTGTAAACAATATCTGCATTAATTTGCGTCAAATATATTATTAGTCCCGATATTCTTCGCATGAGTGAGTGAATAAATACATAGATCCATAATAAACTTTTGAATTCTCTAGTGGTCTGGTGGTAGAATTTTGTCAATCGTGTCAAAGGTTCCGGGTTCTAATCCGTTCTCATATAGTTTTTCTTCATTAAAATCAAAGATGTTCATCAATGATTGTATAATAAGACCATGGACACGTTTGCATTTTGTTTTGTGATTTCACCAGAAAGAATAGAGTCTCTCTAAGCAACGGCATTAAGCGATAGATTGACGCGCTCCTCTGTGTGTGAAGACTGTGCAGTGTGCACGAGCCAAAAGAGAACGTAAACCCTGCATACTTTGATTTGATTGGCCATCTCAATCATTTTGACATTGACGAGCGCTGTTAGACCACATTTCAACTGTCTGATCAGCATCGTTCGTCTGTTCCTGTCAATTACGCGGTGTCAACCAATTATACTGCACGAGGGAGGGGCGAGCCAACTCTCTCTCTCTCTCGCACACACACACAAAGGAGGCAGCAAGCGCTGCACACGCAACGACTCAGCAAAAAGGTGCTTTTCAGAGCAACGCGCGGGCCGCACTAACACTAAACTTTGATGTCAAGAAGGGGGCCACAAAATATTATCCAGCAGGCCGCAAGTGGTCCGCGGGCCGTGAGTTTGAGACCCCTGCTCTAGTCTATATCACCAGACGCGTTCTCATGTACGGAAATTTGGTACCGATTGATTGAATGTGAATCGGTACTCTGTAGTACCGACATAATTCGGTCGGTGCCCTTAAAAGTACTGTGTTCGGTACCCAACCCTACTGGTCGCCATTCACTGCCATTATATGGACACACACACACACACACACACATTTATTATTTCTGCTTTAGAGGTCCAAAAAAGATAGAAGGACATAGGGCATTGGAACAACAGCAGGGTGAGTAAAAGATGGCTTTATTTTCATTTCAGGGTGAACTATCCCTTTAAGAGTGTCTTCAGTGCATTTAAACCGTGACTAATATTGGAGATATGAATTAGAATACACTAGGGCAAACCTCTAGACTCGTGGAACTCCAGGGTGACGTGGGCATCAAAGCCGAGGCTGAAGTAGTTATTGAACACGTTTAAAGGAAGCTGATAAAAGACAAAAAAAGAGACACATTGTAATATCAGCAGGGTGTAAACGTCACATATATCCTCGTGTCAGCACGAACACAGCGATCACCTTCTGTGTGCCCTCCTCCGGCTGAGCAGCCGAACGCTCCACCTGCAGATTCCAGCGGTCCAACTGCACCACCGAACCGTCCTCCACGTGACACAAGACCTTAGACACCGGCTCATCGGTGTAACCCTGAAATATGAAGAGATCATATTGATTTGAGAGGTCCTTACATAACGCAGCTACTGTATGTAAAGGGCTATTTACTCCTGGCATAAACACAGTACTTTACATGAATTGCAATGATTATTCCATCATTTCAAATGTTCAGAGTAGACATCGAGGATCATTATACTCGCTTCATTGCTAATAATAGACTTTCAATTGAGGCATGGGAAAAAACAAGAGAAAGACACTCCAGATTCCAGGGCCAATGTTTCTCCAGGCACGCGGTCAGAGTATAATGGAAAATAATGAGCGGCATTTATCAGTGACAAGCACTTAGCTGGCCAACCGCACAACCTCTCAGCCAATCAGAGCAGCCCGATCGCATCCAACTAATGCTGTTTGCTTTCACATGCCCTTGTGTTGTGTAAAACAAACCAAATTAACATTCGAAGGTGCTTTTATTCAGAGTAAGATGAGGGTGTAACGTGTGATAAAAGCAGCATGTGTGCATGAGGAAATGGTGATTTCCATTAGCAACAGTAAGAAAAACGTGCCCCTAACTAAGAAAGGAGAAGGTAGAGAGGGCGTCTAGGGTATAAAACTATTAATTTATCGTTTAAAGAAGATTTATAGACAAGTTTACTCACCCCTCCCCAGTTCAGAGTCCTGGCAAGGTCATTTCCTGTACCAAGAGGAAGCACAGCTACAGGAGGTTGTGGGTTCATCTGTAGTTCATCTAAGGCAGAGAGAATCCAGCCCACCTAGACAAAAGAGGACAAACAACTCATGCCAAAAGCGCTCGGTTTCATCTTGCATGAGTAATTGCTCTAGAAATGACCCGCAAGAAAGCATGACAGTGCAAACCGCAGACTCACTATGAGCTAATTACAGTTTTTCGCCACTACTTTTCAGTTCATTGTCGTTCCACACATTTGTCACCAGAGGGAGGTGCGTCCAAAATGTTTAAACTTCTAGCGGGTTGGACATATCTGATCATCCCAACATGCATTGCACCTTACCGTTCCATCTCCTCCGCAGGCAAGAATGCGAAGATTTGGCACTTTCCTGTATAGTTCCAGCCTGATGGACAGAGGGAAACAAATAGAGATTTTTGTTACTGATGCATTTGCAATCAATTAGCATTCATTTAGCATAAAAAATACATAACATAACAGCTGTTTAAAGTCATGAATTGAGAAATCAACTTTCCCTTGCGCTTTTGATATATGAAAGGTCATGGTAATATAAGAATATCCTGTACGTTTCAGAGCTGAAAACTTCCTAGTGTAACGGAGGCCAGCTAGTAGTTGCTGTGCGAGTAAACCTCACTCCTCTAATCTCAAGAGACGCTCTAGCGACTGACGCTAGAGGTTACAGCCTTTAGCCTCCTTGTTAGAGCGTACGACTCTCATGCTGGCGGACCCGGGTTCGAGTCCCGCTTGGAGCGGGGCGCTTCGAACAGGAGGGGTTACATTGGTGCCGTGACCCGGATGGGAGTGAGGTTTAGGGGGGTGAGTGTAACGGAGGCCAGCTAGTAGTTGCTGTGCGAGTAAACCTCACTCCTCTGATCTCAAGAGACGCTCTAGCAACTGACGCTAGAGGTTGCAGCCTTTAGCCTCCTTGTTAGAGCGTCCGACTCTCATGCCGGCGGACCCAGGTTCGAGTCCCGCTTGGAGCGGGGCGGTTCGAACAGGAGGGGTTACACTAGTAAGTCAAAGAAAAGCTTTTATTGACAGCTGGCTCAGCAAACGATCGATCTGCGAATTTATCTTCCTGTGACGTCAGAGTTCAGTGAAACGCCGCCTCAACAGAAGAAGACGGATGCCGAATTCTGTAGCCACGCCCACCGATTCTTGCCTGGCATGTTAGATAAATAACAGGCCTACGTGGAGCTAAACCGGTTCAAACATACAAGCAATAAAGCTTATGGCATGTGTCAAACATGTTTCCTTCGGATTCCAAAATGCATGGTTGAACTTTATTTTTAATGCTATCCAGCTCACGTGGGTAAGACATTGCATTTGTTCGCTTCATTTCACCGGATTCGTTTGTAAACAAGAGACTGGATTTGCAGACAGGGTGAGATTAAAAAACAATGCTGTGGCTTCTGGATCTGACAGGAATGATGCGTGTGTGTGTGTGTGTATGCACAGTTTGCGTTATATCCACCGATCGGGTGGGCCAAGTAATAAAAAATAACATTCCAATTAATAACAGGTGGATGAGAGCAGTGTTAATTTTGTTGACGAATAATTTTCGTCATAATTTTTGTCAACAACCTTTTTTCACTGACGTAAACGAGACGATAACTAAATAAAAACTAGTGCTGGATGACAAAAACTATAACGAAAATCAACTGTCATTTTCGTCAACAAATAAAAACGAGACGAAAATGTTAGGGAGGGACGATTAGGGAAGAGATCCAGTCAGAACTGATGTCCTGTGTAACAGATGCGCACATTTGATTTGAACGTGCTGATCCAACCGCTGGAAAACACGGCGCTGTTGCGCTTCTACAGGCTCACCCCCGCATCCCCAATACAGCGCTCTAGAGCGGCTCACAATCAATGAATAACACACATTTATGCCAGGCAATTGTTAATGAACTAATGCTGATGAATAATGACAATGTTTACTTTACAATGTTTATATAGTAATATGTTTTAGACGGTTGTAACAATGCATATTTTATCTCCTGAACTTGAATGAGCTCCTGCAACTGCAATAGTAAGGCGAGATTTCAAAATAAGAGTCAATGTGTATTTCCAGCTTGTCTGTAATTAAAAGTCACGCATTATATATTAGTTTTTAATTTATATTATATATAACTGTATTTAATTTAATTCCCATTTAATTCATAGTCAGGAGGAAAGACCAGTATTTAACACATATTCAATAAAGTATCAGGGTTATAATAGTTAAAAAAAATCTTCATTACTTGAAATTAAATAAATGTAAACTGAAATTAAAAAAATAAATAAATAAACTTATTTGAAGCTTTAGCTTAACCTAATATGGCCTACTGACTAAAACAGAAATACAAAGTCATAAAAACTACATAGATGTTTTTAAAAAACAAACAAAAAGTTAATTGAGCTTTCGTGTATTTTTAATGTCAAAAACAAAATGATGTCAATGTCAGTTCAAGTGACAGTCGGTTATGTAATGCTTAAATGCTTAATGTATTACAATTTAACTAAACTCATTCGATTTTAGGAGACTAAATCTACTGTAGATTTAGTCGACTAAATTCTTATGATATTTAGTCGACTAAAACTAGACTAAAACTAAAAACAATTCAGTTGACTAAAATATGACTAAAACTAAATGGCATTTTAGTCAAAAGACTATGACTAAAACTAAATCAAAATTTGCTGTCAAAATTAACACTGGATGAGAGATAAATAATTTCTCCACATTTCGCCGTTTCTCCACATTAGAAGTTTTCAAAACAATTCCTCACGTGTAAGGGAGAAGAAGCTCATTATAATATGCAAAACTGCTATCCAATCATAGCAGTGAGCATTTACTTCCAAGTCTTTAATGCGAAACGCCCATAAAAACCGAGATTTCCAGTAGCTAGGCTCAAAACCAGGGTAGAAAATAACCTATTACTTATTCAATATGATATTTTTTAATGTAAAAACCACATGGATGTCATAAGTTGACCTCAGACAACAGTATAAAATAAAAATAAAAAAGACAGTTCATGACTCCAAGCGGTATTTGGACACTTAAAGGGTTAGTTCACCCATGATTTACTCCCCCTTAAGCCATCCTAGGTGTATATGACTTTCTTCTTTCAGCCAAATACAATCGGAGTTATATTAAATAATACCCTGGCTCTTCCAAGCTTTATAATGGGAGTGAATGGTACCTTAGATTTTGAAGCCCATAAAAGTGCATAAATCCATCATAAACGTAATCCATACGGCTCCAGAGGATTAATAAAGGCCTTTTGAAGGGAAGCAATGTGTTTTTGTAAGACAAATATGGCTTTTGGCTGAAAGAAGAAAGGCATATACACCTAGGATGGCTCGAGGGTGATTAAATCATGGGGTCATTTTCATTTGAACTAACCTTTTAAGGCACATTTACAAATGGCTGAATTTCACCGCATTAGATAAAATATGTTTGCTTCCCTCTAATGCAAAGACATTCAGACATTTTTAAGTGTGGATTAAATGTTTTGCAGGCCATTGCATGTGTGTGTGTGTGTGTGTGTTTTCTGTTTTAATAGGAGTTTAATCACAGCTCTGTCAGACAGCTCCAAAGCAAAGCCCCCAGCCGCCCAGCTGTGTCTGCCCTCCCATCTTAATACTATCTCTCTCTCTCTCTCTCTCTCTCTCTCTCTCTCTCTCTCTCTCTCTCTCTCTCTCTCTCTCTGTCATTGCTAGAGTCCATCAGAGCGCCTGTGCTGTGCTGCCTCACAGCTCAATTACTGAGGCAAACTGAGGCGGTGGGCAGTGGGGAGAGAAGCTTCTAGAAGACTGAACTCCCTCACAGAACACAGCACTGCTGAGATCCAGCGACTATATAATTAATGTGGTCAGGACAAAGAAATGGTGGGTTAAAGCGCATTAAGGGAGGGAGAGATGATCTGAAACGAAATGAAAGAACGCTGAAACCGAGAGACTCACGCTTCTCTGGGCCCTCCCTGAGACAAATCAAACACCTGCCGAGGGTTCAGGATCCACATGAACATCTGCAGAAGCTTAGTCCCCTGAGAAACACAGACAGAAGATCAGACAGATCAGACAGGCAGAGAGATAGACAGAACCACACAGACAGAGAGAAAGACAGAACAAAAGACAAAAAGAACAATAGACAGACTGACTGATAGCATGACAGAGTGATAGAATGATAGACAGAAAGATAGACAGACAGAATGATTGATAGATAGAACAACAGACAGAACAATAGATAGAATTACAGACAGAACGACAGATAGAACGACATACAGAATGATAGAACAACAGATAGAACGTCAGATAGAACGATATACAGAATGATAGAACGACAGATAGAACGACAGAGACAGAATGATAAATAGAACTGACAGACTAGCAGAATGATATATAGAACAACAGAGAGATAGGTAGAACGACAGACAGAACATTAGAAAGAACAACAGACAGAGAACGACAGACAGAATGATAGAAAGAATGACAGACTGACAGAATGATTTATAGAACAACAGAAAGATAGGTAGAACGATAGATAGAACGACAGACAGAATGATAGTCAGAACAGACAGAACTATTAGTAGAACAACAGAGTGGTATATTGAACGATAGACAGACAAACAGACAGACAGGCAGGCAGTCAGACAGACAAACAGGCAGACAGACAGACAGACAAACAGGCAGACAGACAGACAGACAAACAGGCAGACAGACAGACAAACAGGCAGACAGACAGACAGACAAACAGGCAGACAGACAGGCAGGCAGACAGAAAGGCAGACAGACAGGCAGACAGACAAACAGGCAGACAGAAAGGCAGACAGACAGACAGACAAACAGGCAGACAGACAAACAGACAGACAGACAGACAGACAGACAGACAAACAGGCAGACAAACAGACAGACAGACAGGCAGGCAGACAGACAAACAGGCAGACAAACAGACAGACAGACAGACAGACAGGCAGGCAGACAGACAAACAGGCAGGCAGACAAACAGGCAGACAGCCAAAAAGGCAGACAGACCGACAGGCAGACAGAAAGGCAGACAGACAGACAGTCAGGCAGACAAACAGACAGACAAACAAACAGGCAGACAGACAGGCAGACAGACAGACAGACAAACAAACAAACAGGCAGGCAGACGAACAGGCAGACAGACAAACAGGCAGGCAGACAGAAAGGCAGGCAGACCGACAGGCAGGCAGACAAACAGGCAGGCAGACAGACAAACAGACAGACAGACAAACAGACAGACAGACAGACAGACAGACAGACAGACAGATAACTTTGTGTCTTTATTCAGTATCTCACCTGGTTCCCGCCGCTCTTAGGGTTGACAAACACCAGCACTGGTTTCATCAGCGGTGACGGCAGCGGCTTCAGCATAAACGGACGCCATTTTGATTCCTGTCATTTCAAAGTCATATTAAACTTCAAATAAACGCACACATTTGCACACAAACACACACACACACACTGCAGTAAGCTGTGGGGACAGATGATCACTGAGCAGGAGTTAAGGGAAGAAAGGCCCTCATTTAAAAACAGGACAGGAATCAGATCTACTCACATCCGTGCCCTTTTTGCTGGCTCTTCTTTTGAACGACGTCCGTTTTTTCCTTCGAGTGGAGTTTTTAAATGAGCTCTGGGACACAGGAGAGAGACGCCGACTGAGCCAAAACACACCAAAACCGACTCGAGCAGGACTCAAGTTGTAGTTCTACCATTATTGATTGAAGTGTCATTTCAAAGAGACTTCATGAGAAATAAATGACAAGGTTGAACGATTCCAACAACAGAGCAAGCAACTTCCCTTTTAGCAACTCCTGAATTGAAAGTGGCAGTAAAATGCCACATTTCAAAAACCTGCCCCATCAAGGCATACAGTAAATCCACCAATCACACCAGAGTGGGTGTGGTCTAAACATCTGCTACAACTGTTGATATGATGGGTCAGTTTTTGATCAATTCAATTCTAGCTTTTAATGCAACAGATAAACTGCGATGTTGAAAGTGTAGTAAACAATGAAAGAAGCACCATATAAAATATGCATAGAAGTTTTATGAAACGCAATGTTACTGATATAAACTCACGCAGCATCGAAGCATATTTAAGCTGAAGATGATCAGCAGGAGAAGACAAGAGCATACAGCCCAGCTTCAAAACACAGTCTAATGTCACTTTGCATTAGCGTCTCCTGCAGGACGTTACATAAACCTCGCTTCACGAGGTGCTGATAAAAACTCTAAACCCAGGAGCATACCTGCGGTTTCCTGACTTTGATGATCCAGGAAGGGGGTACGATGACCCCAGCGTGAGCTCCCAGGGAGCAGGGCTCCTCGATCTGATGGAGCATGAAGCACGTGACCTTATTGTGGAACTGCGATAGACAAACAGGGAAAGAGATGGAACAAGTCAGCCTGACATAAACGAGTGAGGTTTTGTGAGTTAAACACAGACGTGATACTCACTGCCAGCTTGCACCAGGAACAGCTGATGGCCACGATCTCCTTACTGTGGAAGAACTTCTGCGGGAAACTCTACAATGAAAGTGAGGGATAGCATAAGCATACTTGACTTCTGCATGAAAAAATCAGCCGCCCTCCTTCAATAAAACCTGACATACTTTTCCGCACTGACGACACTTCCCCTCTTGCCGTCGGCGGTGGACCCAGTGATGTCTCAAAACGTTCTGCTGTCGCAAACAGACACAACGGGTCACATGTAAATGTGCCAACATGGGTTCATTCTGCCATAAGTATACAATAAGTACAATGAGTATTCGTCAAAACAACCACACGATTTGAAGTCACGTGGTGATGAAGTGGACTCACATCTCTAAGGCATCGAGAGCCGCCCTCTCTGAAGGTGGGTTTGCAACGGAAGTTGATCTGTGAGAAAAAGACAATGAAAGACAGAGACTAATACAATGTTTTATATATATACACACACCGATCAGGCATAACATTATGACTAAATATTGTGTTGGTCCCACTTTTGCTGAGACAAACAGCCCTGACCCGTCAAGGCATGGACTCCACTAGACCCCTTAAGGTGTTCTGTGGTATCTGGCACCAAGATGTTAGCAGCAGATCCTTTAAGTCCTGTAACTTGTGAGGTGGGGTCTCCATGGATCAGACTTGTTTGTTCAGCACATCCCACAGATGCTCGATTGGATTGAGATCTGGGGAATTTGGAAGCTAAGTCAACACCTCAAACTCGTTGTGCTCCTCAAACCATTCCTGAACCATTTGTGCTTTGTGTCAGGCGCATTATCTGCTGAAAGAGCCACAGCCACCAGGGAATACCGTTTCCATGAAAGGGTGTACATGGTCTGCAACAATGCTTAGGTAGGTGGTACATGTCAAAGTAACATCCACATGGATGGCAGGACCCAAGGTTTCAGAGCAGAACATTGCCTCCACCAGCTTGCCTTCTTCCCATAATGCATCATGGTGCAACGCGTTCCCCAAGTAAGCAACGCACACGCACCCGTCATCCACGTGACGTAAAAGATGCACTGTGTATTCTGACACCTTTCTATCAGAACCAGCATTAACTTCTTGAGCAATTTGAGCTCCAGTAGCTCGTCTGTTTGATCGGACCACACCTGCCAGCCTTCGCTCCCCACGTGCATCAATGAGCCTTGGCCGCCCATGACCCTGCCACCGGTTCACCACTGTTCCTTCCTTGGAACACCCCACAAAAGCTGCAGTTTTGGAGATGCTCTGACCCGTCGTTTAGCCATTACAATTTGCTTGCTCAAATCTTGCACTTGCCCATTTTTCCTGCTTCTAACACATCAACTTTGAGGACAAAATGTTCACTTGCTGCCTAATATATCCCACCCACTAACAGGTGCCGTGATGAAGAGATAATCAGTGTTATTCACTTCATCTGATTGGTATATTTATATATATATATAATATGCATTTAGGTATGTAGATGTGCTGCGTCCAAAATTACATACTGTATAGTAGGTACTACTTTGCATTTGTTAAAAAAGTATGTAAGGCATATTCGGACACAGCAATGGTCAAGACGATCTGCTGAAGTTCAAATTGAGCATCAGAATGGGGAAGAAAGGTGATTGAAGTGACTTTGATAGTGACAAACAGGCTGGTGTGAGGATTTCAGAAACTGCTGAGCTATTGAGATTTTTACGTGCAATCATCTCTAGGGTTTACAGAGAATGGTCCGGAAAAGAGAAAATATCCAGTGCCAGTGAACAGCAAGTCGGTGTGTAAAAATGCCTTGTTGATGCCAGAGGTCAGAATGGCCAGACTGGTTCAGCTGATAAAAAGGCAACAGTAACTCATAAGCACTTGTTACAGAAGAGCATCTCTGAACACTCAACATGTCCAGCCTTGAAGCAGATGAGCTACAGCAACAGAAGACACACAGGTGCCACTCCTGTCAGCTGAGAACAGCAGACTGATGTAGCGTTCACACCGGACGCAAATGGCGCAAATAATTCGCAGTATTTTAAGTTTACTCGCTTCATTCGCGCGTGAAATTTGCTTCATTCGCGCGTGACATTCACTTCACAACAGACACGAATTCGCATCATGGGAGGGGCTTCTGCCGGCCAGCTCGTCTCGTTGAGAAATGGCTGACATGGGCTGTGTTTACACGTCTTTTTTGTGAAAATTCTACTGTTAATGTGTGACGTAATTTTACGACTTTTTCAGGCGATAATGTAGTTGTTTAAAGCCCAAATCTGTGGTTTATTTATAAAAAGAGTGCCTATTTGAACATTTTATCTGCCGTTTTCGTAGTTGTGAGCTCCAGTGGATCAGCGGCGCTCCGCGCTCGTTAACCCCGGCGAGAGCAGCCTTTCCTCGGCTAGTCCTTCAGACATTTGCCGCTGACTCTGATGTTTCTGTGGTGTCTCGAGCTATAATTCGTCTTGTGTATATGTAACGGGCGATCTATAATTTGTTCCCTGGCAAATCGTTTAGGCTGAGGGCAAAGTGAAGTTTCATTACTTGTTTATTTTTAGGCTATTTAACTTTACGTTACCGTTGTAGCCTACTAGCACTGAGTTTGACGGAATTGTTTGCTTTATTTCATGTATAGCTTATTATACCTTTTACTTATACTTTTGTATTATTGATCATACATAAACTTGCATTTAACAAAAAGAGACTGGGTTGTGTTTCATGTCATTTAATGTTATCAGTGATAATCATATGCACACTGAACCAGATATTAACAGATTTTCTCCTCATTGTTGTCACTACTAGAGCAAGCTCCTGATTGGTTAACGCGGCGCGAATATTCGCCAAAGTTCAGATTTTTCGCTCGAATCACACGTCAAACGCTCTATTCGCACGAATCGCACAGCAGTGCGAACATGCAACTCACTTCATTCGCGTCCGGCTCACCAAAATGGGACAAAAGAAGATAAGAAATAGTTCCCTGGTCTGATGAATCTCGATTTCTGCAGCAACATTCAGATGGCAGGGTCATAATTTGGCATAAACAACATGAAAGCATGGATCCATCCTGCCATGTATCAACAGTTCAGGCTGGTGGTGGTGGTGGTGGTGTAATGGTGTGTTGGATATTTTCTTGCCACACTTTGGGCACCTTAGTACCAATTGAGCATCATGTAAACGCCACAGTCTACCTGAGTATTGTTGCTGACCATGTCCATCCCTTTATGACCACATCTTCTGATTGCTACTTCCAGCAGGATAACGTGACCTGTCACAAAGCTCAAATCATGTCAAGCTGGTTTCTTGAACATCAAATGACCTACAGAATCACCAGATCTCAATCCAATAGAGCAGCTTTGGGATGTGAAGGAAAGGGAGATTTGCATCATGGACAAATCTGATTCTCTCATGTCAATATGAACCAAAATCTCAGAGGAATGTTTCCAGCACATTGTTGAATCATTGTTGAATCAATTCAGGCAGTTCTGAAGGCAAAAGGGGTTCGACCCGGTACTAGCAAGGTGTACCTAATAAAGTGGCCGGTGAGTGTATATGCATACAAAATACTATAATTATTCGTATTATTGTTATTATATTTAAATGTTTCTAAAAACAATAAAAAGAAAGCCTCTTTCACATCTATTCACACAACTGCACTGATAACTATATTTGAACATTGCAACAGCAGGGACCCATAACTCCTGATCCTAAAAACCATAACTGCAGAATCTAGATTATACCATTTCATCCCATTTCATTATCCTCCTGATGTCTGTTTGAAGAGACAAACGTCAGCGTTCATCTGTGGGGGGTGTATTTATGACGTGCATGAGAATGAAACGGATATTTCTGCCTCGGCTCACCTTGTCCAGCTCCTCGATACACGCCGTGTGGACCACGATCTTACAGGCTGCACACTTCCTCCGGGGAGCCGACTTCTTAAAGAGAACCGAACAGCACAAAACACACAACAATTTGTCATAGAGCAAAAGCCTGAGCTAACACACACGTCTACGATGCATCTTAGAATTCAATTGTAAAAGGAATATGCTCTCATTGCACTCTCATCTTCAGCCGTAAAAAGCTTGTTTCCTCTGAGGCAAGGAATGATTTTGCCAACCACTTGAAGTGGCAATAATAGAGCTGCTACGGCTCTTGAAAACATCAGAGCGTGGCGCCGTGCTTTAACAAAGGCCTAACAAAATCCTTTTACCTGCTGAACATTCTCAGACTAATAGCTGCCTCTTCCTTTCAATACACACCAGCCTCACATTATCTCATAAAAGAAAATGTCACTGCTAAAATGCTCTAATGACACTCTCTTCTCTGCCTTCGGCTAGCCCTCCAAATACAGCAACTGTCTGACTTCTCTCTAGTTCATTTCGTCAGTTATACTCACTGCAATCTTGACCACGCACGTCTCTTCGCCCAGGTAGCACAGATCCCCGGAGCAGTTCGTCTCCAGCCACAGGTGATCACCGTTCACTGCGTTCTCCTGTGCACAGGCAGATCACATTTGGTGGTTTTCAGTCCACAGCTTGCTAATGCATTCTTAAATGCTCACAAAATTAGCAGATACACACATTTATGTTACTCTTTCAGGAAAACAAACCAATGATCAAATGCTCTCTAGAATGAAAACATTATATTATATTGGTTATTATAACAACTTCCACAGATACAGTTATACATATAATTATAATATATCTGAATTTAGCATGTTTCATAATTTGATGCACTATTTTTGACACTAGTATCTACTGTACAGCTGCTTTATAGTTGCACAGCTGAGTTCGCTTCATAACTAAATTAAACTAATAATTACACTATTGTCTTTTTAGCGCTGCTTTACAGCTGAAACTGTGTTTGTTTCACAACTGAAAAAATGCTGTTTCTTTTTACTGTAAAGCTGCTCTGAAACAATCTGTGTTGTATAAGGCGCTATAGAAATAAATGTGACTTAATGGATAGTTCCCCCAAAAATGTAAATTCTGTCATCATTCACTCACCCTCAAGCTCAAACCCTGTATAAATGTCTTTGTTCTGCTGTACACAAAGGATAATATTTGGAGGAATGTTTGTAACCAAACAGATCTGGCCCTCCCCGATGACTATGGTAGTCAATGCAACAACTTGAGGGTGAGTAAATGACAGAATTTTCATTTTTGGGTGAACTAGCCCTTTAACTTGACATGACATATGCAAATGATATGAGCATTTAAATACAAAAACATTCAGGTTCCTGCAGTCAAAGCACACACATTGTGAGGCTTCCATTAGCGCCGCCTCATACACACACTTAGCAGCTTTAGGAAGGCGCATTAATGTTTGATGGCCGTGCTGGTCACGTCGGGAACTAGCTAGCGGGGAAGGAAAGGCCAGCAAAGACGTGCAGGAAGCGTCCCGCTGGGCTCCGCCCCCTCAGCAGTCTCCATCTGTACACACAGCACCTGGATTAACGAGTCTCTCTTTTGCCATGCCAACCATCTTCGTGGGACCCGCCCACGGCAAACAGCACCCACCAGTCCAAATGTGCTGATATGTGCAAAACTATAGCACAATCTTCTCCTCGACACAAACATTAGGGTTTAGACTTGGAATGCCACTGTATTATATATATATATAAAACTCACTATGCATCATGCTTTCATTGTATTTTGAGGGGGGAAACAATGCAACATTCTAAACTAGTGCCACTTGCCTGTGCCAAACTCTTCACAATAGGCGCTTTTGCACCAGTTAGTTATAGGAACTAGCCACCAGGACGGTCCCCTGATAACAAACTTTTCCCCTAGGGCCTGGTTGCATTTGCACCGCCAGTAGGAACGCAGGGGGAATTGCGATTCGGTAGAAATCGCGTTCCGGGGGCTGTGGGGTGGTTGGGATTGAATGTGTTGGTTAAATCGCCTCCGGTAGAAATTAGAAATCATGTTCACGGGGCACTGCGGTATGGGGGCACTGTCACGATTAAAGGGGCAGGGCCCCCTCCCTTTAAAAATGCGGGTGCTGGTGTTTCGTATGGCATGTGTTTGGCCAATCAACGTACACTTAAATCACTGGTAGTTCATACTGCTGGGTTAGACCCTACTCTGAAGTCGGAGCTAATTTAGTCCCCCCCAAAGGCGTTGCTATATCTAAAATCATTCCAAGTTCCTGCGGTGCAAACCAAAAAGTAGGTACTTCCAGCAATAGTTAAAGGAACTATGAAACTATTCCCGTTTTGGGTGGTTGCTAGTTGATTACTTTCTGGCTCAAGTCAAATGGGCCCATGTCTATATCAAAGTACCATGATACCATCAAAGCACTGCCAGTATTGTTTTTTATTGGGAAACGTGAGAGACGGTGAAAGTGCAAGACACATGAAGAACACTTACGCTCCAGTCCACGGTGTTGCGGAGCTCCTTGGCTGGTCCATTGCTCAGGGCAGGGAAGGGATTCTGTGCTGGAGCCAAATGCTGGAGGCCCGACCGCGAGATGGCTTTCCTGCGTAACAGAATGAACATATAGGTTCAGCCCAATGCATTCAAGTGAAAATAACAAGACCTTGCTGAGCTGAAGGTTTTGACATCTGGGCTAAGCTCTTTGCTGCTGCACATTAAAGGACTAGTCATCGTGGATCTAAAGTGGGGACACGCTACAAAACACACACAACAGGAGACGGCCGTCTACCTTGTGCCAGTATCAAAATGATCCAGACCAATCTGTTAACCAGTCTGCTTGGCCAGGAAGTTCCCATAATTCCCTGCATGCAAAGAGCCTCTGCCTCATATGGTATGAAATAGGCAGAGAAGACTGTTCTTAGACACGATGTGTGTGTTTGTGTCTCAGCAAGGGGCTTGCATGAGTCAGTATTGTACGATCACTTCCTGTATGTCATTCTTCCACAGAACTGGCCTCATCACATGCCAGTATCACAGACAGATCACAGTCCTCCAAAAAAAGACCCACACTGAGAATAATGTTATTCTGTGTCAAATCAACCAAATTTTTGATTTTGTTCATATTTTTTCCTGAACAAAGACAACCATAAATAGCGATGAAAGCCAAAATATTAAATGCCAACGATATATATAGTATATTTAATAGTGATCCACTGTCCAAATGACAGTTTTCACCTGAGATTTGGAGTCAAATTACAGGGACTGTAATTGACTTTAGACTTTAGAAAGATGGCAGAATCATTATTTTATTTTTACACAGAGATTGTAAGGTCTGTTAGTAAAATCTGTTGCATTATATGCTAATGGTGACAGTTCAAAAATGGGGAAAAAGCACGAAGTTTGCATGCCTGTAACTCAAGAATTATTAAAGATCACTTAATATTTTATTATATTTTGGTTTACAAACTGTTCTTTTTGGCATCTTAATTTTTACCACACACATTTCCAGAGATATGAGGATTTCAATGTAAAGAAAATTCATAAATTTTACACATTTTCAGTGCTCAAAAACTTTTTTCTTTTAAAGAGGAATATCTGAAGAACAAATTATGTTGAAACTAGAAATGTATCTTGTTTCAATTGCATAGAACATTCCTGTCTGAGTGCCATGAATATTGTTGGTCCAAAGTTTGCATGCATTTTCTTTCACCAGGAAAAAAAAAAGATCAAAATCAAGATTTTAAGCCAGGGACCTCCGGTTGAGTTGACATGAAATGACTTGGAAAATAGCACTTACGGACCAAGAAGAAGGAAAAACTGTAGAAAATGTGGCATTTCAGGTATTTATGAATGTGCATAATCAAAAATAGTTTCACATTATTATAAAACAATCTATAGGCGGCATTCATACAAGCAACATGAGATATTTTAAAATAACATTTGTAGACAAAAAAAAAACTGCTTGTACAAACACAAAGAGAGCAATTAAGTTTCAGGAGATTTATAGTAAACATTGAACATTAACATAGACTGTAGATATTAGCATAATCAAGTTCAGTAGCATACTAGACACCTGCATTAAAGCTGCACTATGTAACTTTTCCGTCCACTAGAGGTCGCCTATTCCAAACAAAGGCGTAGATTGATGACGCCTTGTTTGAGCGCAGAATCTTGGGACTTGAGAACTTGGGTCTTCACCTCACAGCCGGTGGAAAAGAATCGGGATAGGACTCGGGCAGAAATCATGTTCATGGATGAGATTATTAACATTACTGTAGTATGAAGCAGAGCAGGACCGAGTGTTGTGGAGCTGAGCAAGGCCGCTGGAGCGATTGTTAATAAGATGAACGCAACACACGCCTCACGAGCAGTGGGACTTTTATTATGACACAGTCACCGGCACCATTTCCGCTTTTCTGGTCATGAGTATGAGGTAACGCAGCTCTGTTTATCATATTAGATACATCTGAGTGTGTTGAAAATTATGTTATGACGTTACTCTGTGCGTTCGCTCGGCGGCTGCTATGACACTTGTTCACACTGCAGTGAGAGTAAAGCGTTTCTGCAAAATAAAACCAGAAACCGAGGGTAACACAGATATGACGCAATCGCCAGGCGACTCCCTCACACGTCCTGGTTCCTTGGTTAAAATAGCAAATTTATCACGATTTACAAATAGTTGGAAACATTTGGGATATTGTAAGTACTCAACTGAACAAAATATATAACACTGGCCTAGTGCTTTTTGGATATTTTACTGAAAAAATATTACATAGTGCACCTTTAAAAAGCTAGAGCGACAAATATATAAAAGTGAACATGTAGCATGTGTGTTTCATATCCCTCTGTGTTATTCACAAGTCCACCTGTTGTGCATATTAAATTTGTAACTGAACTTGATGAAACTCCAAGCTCCTTCCTCAAAAACTCATGCTACCTGATCTTCCCCCAAAAGGCTCAGTATTTAACATAGTAAACACAGTGCCATATGGTCGTCCCTTTTGAAGCGAAGGTTGAAAGTGACCTCACCCTCTGTGTATAATTTTACACACACTCACGACACAAGCAACGGAGGCAGGGGGTGAAAAGAACAACAGACAAGGAAATGGTGGGCCGTACACCTGACACCCTGCTGAAAGTTTCAAGTCCTCATCTAAAATTATCCCGTTCAGAAAGAACACAAGCGAGAGTCCAGTTACGAGCTCTTTTGTAAAGCGAGCTGAGGCCACGAGATCACGCACCTTTACCCTCCGAGCTAAAAATAGAGCCACTGTCGGATGGCATGTGCGTTGAAAACATGCCACTGTGACGAAATGTGGTGAAGGCCAGGAACATGATAACAAATAGACAAACAACTGTTATTCACACATGGACAAGAACAAACATCACATCTCTTTAACATCTCAATTGCTTCCCCAAGACACAAATGTTCAAAAATAGAGACAAAATTATGACTTAAAAGGTAGGGTAGGTAATTTTCAGAGAGGCTAGCAATAGAGAGCTAGCTTTGAAAACACAAGATCCTGCCTTCAGAGCGATCTACAAAGCCACGCCTTCTTCAAAACACATGAACGTGTACAACAAGGAGCAAACAAAAGCATTACAAGAGATGGCATTAAACTATCTCATGGCTCAAAGCACATAACATAACAATAATAATGAACATGAACCAATTAAAGAGCACTGTACCACTTGACTGCTGCACATTCATTTCAGCGTTGATAGTGTTGCGATGAAACGCATAAAAGAGTCACGAGTACTTTAGGCATGTTTACCTTAATTTAGTTTAAGTAAATCAAAAAGCATGTCTAATTGATTGAAATCATGAAACGTATACAATTTATCAACAATTTATTAAAAGCTTAACAAAAATGACATGTTTAGGTCCCTATGAAATATGTTTTTTTTCTCAAATTCCATTTGACGTTTTACCAAATTCTCCATTTGAAGTTTTCTGGATTCCATTGGAATGTTTTAATTTTTAATAATCAAAAAGCATGTCTAATTAATTGTTATTAAACTGGTTGTATTTTTATAATTTGTTGGGTTTTTTTTAATTAAATTTCTTTATACTGTTCAAATTAAAACATGGAAGAAAAATAGTGAATTATTCCTTAAAAAAATAAAGTTGAGATCATAATGTATAAGTGTTAGTACACTTATTACACTGAGACATATCTAAATTCTACTGTACAACAGTAATATATTTGTCAAGTTAAACCAAACTTTTATTTTGACAGGTTGCCGTGAAGACTTTTGAGTTTCTGTGTGTTTATGATATGACGCTAAGTTTATTTCAAGTGAAAATGTAAAATGCTGAAGAAGTGACTCTCAGAGCAGCTCTGGAGCTGAAGTTCATACACTTATGTGATAGCGAGATGGCAGAGGCTGCAAACAACACGAGCGTCACGTACATTTCAGTGTGTGTGTGTGTGGGCTAAATAAATCCGCGCGTCTACGCCATTCATTCACACAGAGACACAGAACATTCTGGATTTGTATTTAAATAGTGTACTGACCTTCTTTTTATTTATTAATTTAAAAATGGACAAATTCCATAAAAATGACCGGATTCCACTATTTCGTCTGTGCTTTCTGCATCGTGGAAATCATAGGGCCCTAAACTCTGGCATTGGCTGCAGGTGTGTAGCTACACTTCAGAACGTTTTCGGGTTAGCCATTGCTCTGTGGGTTGTGTTTGAACAAGTTACAGGGGTGACATCACATGGTCTCTCTTACTCTTGTGCCCAGATGTGTTCTCAAGTACCGAAATTAGTACTCGGTAGAACCGACGTAATTCGGTCGCTGCCCTTAAAAATACAGAGTACGGTACCCAACCCTAGCTGACGAACCGAATGCATTGATTGGACAAACATTTTATGGTTCTACGCCTTCCACAGACGATATATATACATACATTTAGACCACTTAGTGATTGTTGGGAGGATATGAAGAGACTTTAAACCAGCATAACAAAAAATGTTTCTGGAACAAATCACCTACCCTGCCTTTTAAAAATGCTCATGTTTTTCTCATGGCAAAAAACAATGAATCTAACATGTCTCCTTTAGGTTTTCAGAAGAGATCTCAAGGTCTTTCTCAGACAAAGTTGACAGGGTGACTTATGAGCAACCAAATGTCCTCCTGGGATAAGATGACACATGCACCTGAAAAAAATGCTGTGATGCAAACATGCAATATGTGAGAAAGTTTGCATTAGAAAACAACGTGACTACTTAATTATCTGTGTCAAACTTGTGCCTGTGAATGAGTTAAAACGTTGAATGGTCAAGATTGCACTAAACTGACAGAGACAGAGGAAGAGGTTGAGACCTCCATATCCTCTTTCCCATCGCAGTCAGGTAAATGAGTAACGCATTTCTGTTTAATATTATTCCATTGCATTAAGCAAATCAATCATCGATGTCCACTGTTTAAAGACACCTTACATTAGGGTGTATAATCAGTCCTGGGTAAACACAGTGTCATTTGGCGGACAGCAGAACATATCACTAGAAAGTAATCAACTGAGTGCATGGCACGCAGGCAGAATGGAACACAATTTGAGATAAAGGATACGCCACATCCCGACCAGAGACGGTGGAAACAGACAGGAAGAACAATCAGTGAGACTGCTATAATGGAATTAGTTCTACTAAAACGGGCTCTGACAGTGGTCTGGCTTCACCCAGAGATCTCAGATGGATGATGGGCATGTGTGTGACATTCATCATCAGCCAGTATTCATTTGCCATGCAGAGGCAGACATGAAGGGCTGGACAGAGGGTTTACATGTGCAAACGCTGGGGATGGGCGTTCAATTTAGTGGACGCTGACTCTCCCTCCCTCCCACGATACCCTGCGGTAATATCATCCCTCCTGTGTAGTCATGGCAACCGTCCAACACACGCCACCGTTGGTGTATTTAAGTCTTAAATCTTGTTGTCAGCATCATAATCTCTGTCCCCGCTCCCAATGTCTCGGCCAATTAGGTTTTGTAGTTGTGTGTGGGTTGAAAACTCCCTCCACGCTTTAAGTCAGGTGTCAACCCACATACACAGCTATGATATCATCTCTCCGCACCACCCACTCTCGATCTCAGTAAGAAAAGAAGTAAAAGTGTGGAGTTGTGCTGCCGAAATGATATGTAGCAACACCTGGTTGAAACGGATTGAAAAGACACCCCAAAACTGGCACTAACCTGTAGCCCAGAAGCCGGCGATACCAGGCCACCTTCCGCTTCCGCCCTTTCCCGCACACTCGGTTCTCCTCTACTGTCTTCCCGGCCCTGATCATCCTTCCATTCTGCCTTTTCAATTTGTGTCCCCCTTTCCTAACTACCGGTGCGCTTCCTACCTCTTCTCCAGCAGCATCCGATGTTGGGCAAGAAGAAAGCTCGCTTCCACCGGTGCAAGGTAGGCTGACATCACTGTTACACATGGCTGCCTGCTAGAGCCCAAGCACGCCTAACACACCCAATCGCGCACCCTCCCGCTGCCAGTGTAGCGCTGAGATCATCAGGCCGTTAGATAGCCGAGACCTGACGGAGGATACCTGAGAACCGGGGGGTGTGTACGGGTGTCAGATCCTGTCCTGTCACCAGAGACAGACAAGAATCTCTCACAATCATCATTGCCATCGTTACCCCCAGAGAACCGAACCACAAGGTCAGCCCCACGTCTAGCACTTTGAGCTATTTTAAGGACTATTATGTAACCCAAGGTGACCTTATGCAAGGCAATCTATGGGCAACCTGTTACAAAAGGGACACTTTATCCACGGATATGTCAGTCTAAAGGAGTATTTGACTGGCTCTCTGCTCTGCCCAGACTGATTGAGTGACTCTACAGGATGTGACTTCATTTGCTGACCTCACACTTTGATGATGCAAAGCTTTTTGTGAGGAATCTGATTATGAAAGGGCTAACAGTCATGGATCTATGTTGTTCAGTTAGTGTCTGGTGAGTGACGTACGCCAGCAAGTTCTTTCATGATTTGACTAGTCCAGTGTTTCCAAATTTTGTCAAGTCCCCCCCAATATTTAGAAATTCCAGCTGTATTTCATTATGCAGCGCTCTGTATGTTGTTGTTAGGAAGGCAAAAAGCTTTAAAAGTTACATTTTAGTCCGGTTTGCCTAAGTGGTCTAACAGCGCTCGTCATTGTCAAAATGATTGAGATGGCCAATCAAATCAAAGTAGGTGGGGTTTATGTTACACTGTGCACAGCCTTCACATACATACAAGCTCATCAATCTATCGCTTAATGCCATCATCAGGCTGCGGAGACTATTCTTTCCGGGGAATTTACAAAACAAAATGCACACAAACGTGTCCCTGATCTTAATATACAATCATTGATGAACATCTTTCATTTTAATGAAGAAGAAAATATATATATATCATTGGTGACATAGACAAGGATCATTCCTTTTCAACCTTATTTTTACTCTATGCGAAGACTCTTGGGACTAATAATATATTTGATGCAAATATTGTTTGCAAATAGTCCCAAAAGGATTATTTCCCAACTAGAATTAGGCCTAGGATTTCGTTCACTGTTCTGTTTCTTAATGCTTTATATATTTAAAAAAAATTGGTCCCTCCAATGTTCAAGACATGGTTACGACCTTGCTGTAAAGACTCAGATAAGCTCAGATGCCTTTGTTTGTAACCACTCGTCAAGCCTGAGCTTGCCCGCTTTGGACCAAGGTATTTCGGTGGGCCAAAAAACCCTGGCCGTTCGCCCCAGCGAGGCCCGATCAAGCCCCAGAAGTGACAGTGGAAACCCGACAGGCCCTGGCACGCACTAGCACGCCCACATTTGGCCTGACAGTGGAAACGCGGATATTGTGATAGAGTAAAAATAAGGTTGAAAAGGAATGATCCTTGTCTATGTCACCAATGATGTCAACCAAGTAACATGAGGACAAAGAATGATCTGGAAGCCATCTTTTGGAATTGCTTGCAGGAAGAGTCTCTGATCTTGTCACTCTCTCTACTTCTGCCTTGCTCAGTCTCTCCTTGCAACTCTATAACTGGGTCAGTGTGCTCGCTGTGATCCTACCCGCCCGCGGGGCCCTTGCGAACATGCACTTGAAGGACAGCTTCTCTGAGCCTCACCATTACCAACTTCCTCAAGGCTACTGGCGTTCCACAACACAATCCTTCTTCCTCTCCTCATTTTCATCGGAGCAGGATGTCCTTGACACGGACCTTTTTTCCTCATGCCTCCTTCTCGCTCCAGAGATTAAGATCTGAGACTGAGACTGGGGGGTGAAGCGCAAGCGAGAGAAAGATGTGCCAAAGGTAATAAGTGTAACAACCTCAACGTGTACGCAGAGTTCCCGCGAGACCCCACGACTGAGAGGAATCTTGGGCCGATCGGTGATCAGTGCTAATTCAATCATCGTGCTTTTATCAGAAGCCAGCAGTGTCCTGATAAGAACGTGATGAACAGAACAACACAAGAATGTATCAAGAGGCAATACAGAATGTTCTAGATAAGAATATCACACAACACATTAACAGCACTTCATTTTTAGGACACGTCTTGTTATCAGTTTATCAAATTACCAGTATGCAGGTGTCCCACGAGTATGCTTAAAAGGCACAATTTGTAAGATTTTTAGATTAAAATATCCAAAAAACACTAGAACAATGTTATATTTTGTTGACCTGTGTACTTACATTATCCCAAACGTTTCCAACAATGTTTAAATCCAGAGAAATCAGCTATTTTATTACCCAGCGTTACGGATCGTGTCATTGCGTCGCCTGTACGGTTGTGTATCGTTTGAATTTTAACGTTTCCGATTCTGCTTATGGATTCCGATTCTTATCGATTCCTAATTTAGATTCCAATAGGGTAAAAAAACAAACCTTAGATATCATTCACATTTATTATTAGGCTATTGTAGCTGAATACCATGAACAAATATCAACAGGCTAGCAACTTTTGCCATAGCAAAAATAAATTAATTAATTTCAAGCATTATTAAAGACAAGTAAACACTCAGTAATTAAAAAATAACTAATAAACAATTGAGCAATTGTACAAATAAATACAAGTGAACAAAGATAGGGTTGAAATAAACATTTTCGGCTAGGTACAGAAACTGTAAATCAAATAGCACTGCACTTTATTAATCAAATATAGGCTATACATTACAAATATAGTTAAAAGTTATTCTGTCTAGAACAGCAAGTGAATTTTCTCGTCTTTTGTTATCATAGAGACGGCATCAAGACAATCTGCCATCAACGACATAACCGACTGTGTTTACGAGAGTATTCTCACAATTTTGTGTGTACTTGTCCATTCACGTGCTGTGCAAAAAGACGGGGAAGAGAACTCAGTTCATTATCGCACACTTTTCATTCACTATGAGAAGCCGTTTTGTGTTTGTTTGCAACGTGTGTGTGTGTGTGTCTGCAGCACAGAAAACAGCATGCGTGTCTTTTTTGCGCTCAAATGGTTAAAAATCACAATAAAATGCGCACACAGTAACCGAAAAGCGGAATTGAAATGCGCGTTTCTTATTGAATCACCGGTTCTGGGCAATTTGGAAACGGTTCTAAAATGGAACCGGTTCTCGATACCCATCTCTAGTCGCCAGTCAATGACGTCATATCAGGGCTACCCTTGATTTCTGTTGAAACCATGGAAACACCAAAAGACGCTTCAATATAGTATGCATTTTATTAGACAGGCGAGAAACTGTTTGAATAGCTACATTTTTCAACAGAAAACCACTGATTGTTATACAGCGCGACACAGTTCCATGGGTTTCTTGATGATTTTTTCCATGCCTCAGAGACAACGCTATTTTGTCTAGAGGCTAACATCGCATAATCAGAGAGAACTTTCTCCATCATACAATATATTTAAAAATTAATTGCATGTCATTTAGCAACAGTCATTTAGTCATCCTGTTTTTATAAATATGATATTCTAATGCTGCGTTTACACCAAACGCGAATAGAGCGTCAAAATCGTGTCTACCACGTCTAGCTGGACGTTTGAACATTTTGCATCCATTCGCGCGTCCACAGTGAATTGGACGCACATATAAATTACGCGTTTGAAGCTAAATAGACGCGCGTTCAAGGCGCTCCAGGAGAAATGTCATAAAATACCACTCTGCCTCTTTTCATTTTCATTAAAAATATATATTAAACATTAATAGCCACACAAATGTGGTCCAGGCAACTCCTACATTATCTTCACTGCATGTATATTTAAATATCCTTAAAAAATAAAGTTATGAAACTTCTCTTTGCCCTCAGTCAAAACGATTTGGCAGACAACAAATGATAGATTCATGACACCAAAGATCGCCCGTTAGATCCACACAAGACGAACCACTACAGGACATCAGAGCCAGCGGCAAACGTCAGAAGGACTAGCCGAGGAAAGCCTACTCTCGCCGGGGTTAATGAGCGCTGAGCACCCGATGATTGCCTGGATCTCACAACTCCACAAACACAAGATTATTTTTTATAATAGGCGCTCTCTTTATAAATAAACCACAGATTTGAGCTTTAAAAAACTACATTCCCACCTGAAAAAGTCTTAAAACTACATTTTGTGACACAATAGTAGTATTTTTAAATTATGCAGGGTTTCTCATCACGTCACTTTACCACGTACCACAGCAGCAAGCAAGCTCCTGATTGGTTAACGCGGTGCAAATTGACGCCAAAGTTCAGATTTTTCAACTCGGGCGTCAGATGCGAATTCACTTCAAATGCATGAATGCACAAAAAGCACCACTCGCATATTGCGCAAGACACTCAATTTGCGTCCAATTCGTGCAAACTGGACACGCGAATGAGGCGGAATCGCGTCCATCACACCGCGCGAAAGGCGTCTATCGCGCCGCAGGACCTCCAGACGCGCGTCAACACGCCTTTCCATTGACTTAACATGGAAATCACTCACGCCAGACGCTCTATTCACGTTCGGTGTGAACGCAGCATAATATCTAGATTACTGCAAAGTCCAACAAGTCTCTCACACCAGCCACTGAGCGAACACACAGAGTAGCATTATAACAACTTTCAACACACTCAAATGTATTTAGCATCATTGTTTTAATCATATAAAACAGCACTGCATTACCCTACATACACAACGGAAAGAGCGGAAGCAGCCGACTGCAGCATAAGCATAATAAAAGCTTAGAGACCGGTGTTTGACGCAGGTCTCTCTCATTAGCATTCGCTCCCAAAGGCTCTCGGCTCGTCCCGCTTCATACATTCACTCATTCATGAACATGATTTCTGCCCGGATTCCTTTCCACCGGCTGTGGAGGTAAAGGGTAAAGACTAGGGATCTAACGGTACCAAAATTCCAGTAGTCTGTACCAATACCATAAAATTTGTACGGTACTCGGTACCAATTTCGGTACCACAGCGAAATGTTTTTTTATTTTATTTAACTATTTAAAAAATTAAGTTTCTAATTTATGATAATCATTATAAGTAAATAATACAAACATTTAAAGGCTGTATGCTGTTTAAAAGTAAACATTGTTTATAAAAAAATTATACAAATAATCAACCATCTAGGCATAATTAGAGACGTATTATTATTACCTAGCTAAATCTAGCTACAACAGTAGCCTGATATATTTTGTTAATTAAATTTTTTTTAAACCAAGCTTTTATTTTGACGGGTTGCCGTGACCTTTGAGTGTCTGTGTTCATGATATGACAGTTTTCTCAAATGAAACGGTAAATTCATGTGAAGGTTTATGCGTTCATGCCCTCATATAGTGACACACGGCAGAGACTACAAAGACAGCGAGCAAGTGTCACACGCATGTGCCCCGTCATTCACACAGAGAAGCAGATCATACAGGAGAAATATTTAAATAGTATTTGCAGTTTAATATTCACAGACACTAGTATATATTCGGCTACAGTCTGGAGCCCTGCGCTTGGATAAACACGGAAGCGACTGAACGCAGCTGCGGGTACCGAATATACTCGGGAGTTGGTACAACCGGTACTACAGAATGGCTGGTATCATCACATTTTTATCATTTCAGTACCGACTTGGTACCGAAGTACCGGTACTTGTGACATCCCAAGTCAAGACTACAACTTCCATGATTCTACGCTCCTTCATGGCTTCATCTGTTTTAAACAAGTGACCTCTAGCAGCTAAACTTACATACGGTGCCTTTAAACTGTGTCACATTTGGGATTGTATAGCCATAAAAACATTAGGAATCCCTCTGGGGATAACTTGTTTCTTTTTATGTACAAAGCAGCAACTGAGGACTTTGTCCTTGCAATACTGTACAGCTAGTCACTTTGGATAAAAGCATCTACTAATTCCGGGTTTCCCAAGCTTTTTTGAACCAAGCACTCCCTATAATGACCCCAAAGGTTCCCAGACCCTGTGGTAAATGAATGCTTGCTTATAAAGTCTTCCAGAGTCTTCCTTAAAATGCTCTCAGAGAAACATGCTGATTTCAGCATCACACCTGCTGCAATTCAGGAGAGAAAGAAACATTTTCAGACCCTTACGCTACTACGAATGCTTTGGCTGCTTACTCTGTCCCAAGGCAAGGATGCCGTTTCTAAACTACTGCATTTACGCTAATGTTTCATGAATAAATGTGTGGCCAGGGTATTAGTCATTCAGTTTGTATGTGTCGGGGCTGAATTCCCTCAGGTCAGGGTCTTTTTGTATGTAATGTGTGTGTCTGTGATGTTGTTGTTGTGACTGTGTGTGTTCATGTGTGTGCCGGATGGAGACACATTTCTCTCATTTGCCCCTGAGCTCTGTCACTGCAGCCTGACACACACCTACTGACAATAGCAGGAAAGCTACACACAAACACACACACACACACACACACACACACACACACACACACACACACACACACACACACACACACACACGCAAACTCAGCACATACATCACACTTGTGACCGGATCATGGGGAAGAAATAGAAGTGGTAGGTGGACATATCCGTGGGCAGATCCAATCATATAAGGGTTACTTCACCTATTGACAGTTTTGACCTGGAGAAAATAAACTCTTGTAAACACTTTTCACACTCTCTCTAGTTTATACACATTAAACAAAATGGTGGAAATGACATTGTAAGAGTTTTTGTTTTTAAATAAAATGGCCTTTTTTGCTTGTTAATGTTAATCATTGCTAGCATTTAATGTATTCTAAACTGGAGTAAATAAACTCTTGTAAAAACTTTTCACACTCTCACTAGTTTATACACTAAACAAAATGGTGGAAATGACATTGTAAGAGTTTTTTTATTTTAATAAAATGGCCTTTTTTGCTTGTCAGTGTTAATCATAGCTAGCATTTAATGTATTCCAAACACAAAACACTTTAATATTTTTCACCCTTTTTATATAATGTGACAATTTAAGTTTAATTGGGAAAAACACATTAAAAATATTAGGTTTTTTTTAGTGATGTCTACCTTTTTTTTCTTTCCAGGGTTCAGATCTCCTCTCAAGCTCTTCCCTGACACTGTCTGCTACAGTAATAGTAAGATCAGATGGCACTGGAATCTGCCCTGGTTATTTAACATGACATTTTCGCACATACAGAACAAACTTTACAGCTATTCTTCTCGGGATGTCGTGTTCGCTCTTGAAAACCCAGATAACATCTGCGGTGGAGTTGGTGATGGAAAAGCTCAGCAAGCCTGATTCACTGACAGATAACTGATCTTTCGCATCATCAGTGATTTCAGCTAGATTAACTTTGCGTCTTCTGATTGCATGATAAAAAAATCCATGCAAAATCCAGACTAACCGTTCACAATGTGTTTGTATCTGCGCGTGACATGTATGTGTAGTTGTGACCGATCTAAGAATGGTTTATGCATGTGCGCGCTAACGGAAAGACTAGCTTTCTAGTGTTTTAAATGCATTTGTTCGCCAATGCATTCATATATATATTTGTTTATAGCGTTTCAATACATTTTAGCACAACGTCAACATGCATTGAGAGTATTGTGCATAAAATGTGTAACAGAACTCCCATCCTGCTGGTATAGCGGTCAGACAGGAAGCCTGGGCTTTTCCCGCTTGAACTCCCCAAACAACAGCGCTCAGATATTTATATCCATCACCTCCCAGCCTCACGCAGCGACACACACATTCCCTCCACAGTCCACTAATGACTGTCATCCCTTACATGTCATTCTGTCCGTTCTGTCTCTGCTCTGCCTTCCCTCATATCGTCTTCTCAGATGAGGGACAGCAGAGTGTTTGCATGTCCTTTCCTCATAGCGATGTGACAGTCTGTTCCTCAATCTTTCTCTCGGCCCCTCTTTCCTTCCTCTACAGATATATAGGGCATGTTTTCAAAGAGAGGACATGAACAATTTCTACAGTCTCTCTATCTTTCTCAACATCCTCTCAGGTCTACAGTAGGGATGTGCACAAGTACTTGAGTACTCGAATATTCGGACATGACAGTGATGATCGATATCGGTACCTGAGGTCTGATTGGTTAGCGTTAGGACAGCATGCCATCCCAACCGGCAAAATTAAGTAAAACGATGGATTTGAAAGTATGGAATCACTTTGATCAAGAAAATACGAGTGCAAGATGTGCAGCGGCAATCTGCCATATACAGCCCTTCAAGCCTTCAGGGGTATTTTCATGATAATAAAGTATATTAGGGTCCTATAATTTCTGCGTTCACGGCAATTTCATTATTAACGCAGAATCTAGTGTTAACACGGAATTAAATGCTGTTTTGTGTGGGAGAAGAACGAATGTCTGGGGAAAATTCTGACCGGGGGAACGTCGGCGGAAACGTTAAGAAACTCAACGCTAAGCCTCAGTACTGAGCCGAGCAGCTCCCTCTCGGGAGGGGTACTTGCTGTATTTTGCCTTGTTTTTAATGCACTTTAATGTACTGTATGGAAAACAATGTCTTAAATTAACTTTAGAGAAAATGAGGTGGGACAGCGCGTCTGATCCACGTCAAGTTCGGAAGCGGTTGATCTTAAAGTGACAGCAGCACTGATATTGTCTGTCATTAATGTTCATCAAAGAACAACGGGAACAGAGAAAAGTGTAGCTTTAATGATGATTAATCTATATTTCACTTATCATATATACAGTTAAGAAAGGTGTTGATAACTTTATTCAATTTTTGTGTAGGCTATGTCTAACAGGGAAGGCCATGGGTAAATATAGCATTTATTATAATGGGTTTATGTAAAGATTGTTTTAAGTTAAATTAAAAGTTGTTTTTTAAAGGTCCCGTTCTTCGTGATCCCATTGTTCAAACTTTAGTTAGTGTGTAATGTTGCTGTTAGAGCATAAATAATACCTGTAAAATTATAAAGCTCAAAGTTCAATGCCAAGCGAGATATTTTATTTAACAGAAGTTCCCTTTCAAAGCCTACAGCGAACGGCCGGCTTGGACTACATCCTGGTACTTCCTTCATAAATGACGTCAGTAGAACAGTAGAACAGACTAACCTCCGCCCACAAGAATACGCGAAAAAAGGGGGCGTGGTCTTGTTGCTGTCCCACTGGGAGAAGAGGACGTGTCGCGTGGAGAAAAGGAATTGTTGCGTTTGAGTGTGTTTGTCGCCATGTCGTCGAGACGCTGTTATTTTCATCCCGGAGTCAAATCACCTTTGTTTGGCTTTCCCAGGGACGCTGTAGAGATCATTAAGCGCATACATCTCCCGTTAAGAGGCGTGACCTTTCCACGTGCGCTAAGCTGCTGTCGAATCACAACACAGGAACCGTGCAACGTTCGCTAAGCTGCGGTCAAATCACAACACGGGAACCGCTGGCACAATCAGAACTCGTTACGTATTTCTAAAGGAGGGACTTCATAGAATAAAGGAACTCATCAGCCCGTTTTTAGGACAGTGAAAACAGCGGTATACAGATAAGTACATTGTGTTAAAAATACTGTGTTTTTTTACACGCAAAACATGAACACATGTTATATTGCACACTGTAAACACAATCAAAGCTTCAAAAAGACACGAAGAACGGGACCTTTAAACCCTAATAAATGTTGAAATTGGTAACTTTCAGTTAAACTGTAATGTAACGTCATTAATGTTTCATAGAGACATTAGTATCAGTGATACTGGCCTTCATTCATAAAAAGATGCCATTACAACACATATTTAAAATATGCTGTCTTTAAGTTGTTTCTAAATTAATTTGGAGAGTAACTGAATTTATTACAATATCAAAATATTAAAAACTCCAATGATTTTTTTATTGCAATTAATCATGATTAATTAGAGGGGGAAAAAAATGTGATTAATTCAGTTTTTTTTTAATCAATTCACAGCACTAATATTTTGTTGTGACTTGAAATATTTCGAGTGCAGTGTTTGTCCTGAAAAGTAAATGTGATGTTTGTTACCTAAATACATTTAAGGTCATTCCTATTTTATGTTCTATTATATTAACATTAAAAGCACACTGTTTTTACGACTAAAATAACAGTTAAGGGTAAAAAAAATGAATTCCCAAAAATTTAAAACGGAAAAAAAAGGAATTCGGGAGAAAATAAAACGGATTTTATAGGGCCCTAGTATATTTATATAGTATATTTCAATGCTAATCAACATAGTAATCTATACAGTGATAAAGGCTATGAAATAATGTTATGTGCCTTTTTCTGTGTAAGAAGCCACATCATCTCAGAGAAGGATGCTCAACTGTCGTTATGAAGTGAGTTTGGAGTCAAAACATGTTATAAAATGTTGTCTTTCGTTGAACAAATGCTTCTCATGTTTGGAACGATGTTTGACACGTGTTGCTTTTTCAAATGCACGTTATAAGCAACTCAAACCCGCAGGGCTTTCAGAGATTGAGCAGCATTTACTACTGATTACAGAGCCGCACTGACGAGCTGCGCATAAAAATCAATAAATCACAGGTTTTGCGATTTCATAATCGCAATAAGCTAAAAAAACGATTTCGGGTTAATTGCGATTAATCGTGCAGTCCTTATACAAACCGTAAATAAATCCCGCTTGCGTACCGTTTTGCATATCATGCTTATCACGTTCTTCATTCCAGTCGGCTCATGTTATGAAAATATTTGTGCATTTGAATTCTCAGGTAAGATGACAGCTTTCTGTTTGTACCGTCTTGACTTCTTTCCTTGCTTTCATCACTTTTGCTTTTATTTTCCAATTAGAGATCTCTCTCTCACAGACGCCGTCCGACTAGAGCCAACAGTGCAGAACACTCTAAGCCGACCAACGCTCAAAAACAGCCCGACATTGCCTGATGGGCGACCGTCGGCTTGGTGTGTCCTGGCCTTAACTCTCGCTTCATCTATGTCTCTTCTTCTTTCTCTCTCCTTCCCTTTCTTTCCCTACCCTTCTCGTCAGGGTCAAACTTCAGTTTCACGCGGCAGACCAGCTGCTGTGGGCCACATGCACCTCGTCCTTCACCACATGAAGGAGCACCCCCTCTCCATCCCTCTGTCCTACATTCATCTCCCTCCCCCTCGTCTTTTCTCCTCTCGTCTTTTTCACAATTTTGCTTCTCAAGTATTTTTTTTTAAGAATGCTTGGATATTTCTGTTGGAAAACAAGATAAAAATACTGATTAAGAGAGAGATTTTTGTGCAGTGCAGCGAGTGCAGGGGCCGTGGGTGGTTTGGCTTTGGCGAGTGCCGTTCACGCGGATCCGAGTGCTCCTGGGTAATCGCCTCTCGCTCTATTCATTTCAGTCTCTTCTGCTTTCTGACACTTTCTCCTGTTAAAGATCCTCATGCGTAGCGACACCAGCTTCCTGCCACACATTATGTTCCTCCAACTCACTGAAAGACTCAAGAGGGGAAATGAAAAAGGTGATTCTTAAAAAATAAGAACTGAATTCAGTCACTCAATTGACTGAATATATAAAAGTGAAAATGTCCTTAAGACAAAATTAAGAGGTGCTTCCTCCTGTAATACTCAACACTATTTTATTGCATTGCTATGGAGTGTTTTTTAATCTTGTTGCTACGCGGTTGCTAGGGTGTTCTGGGTGGCTACTAAGCGGTTTGGTTAAACAAGCTCACCCACAAGTAACTATGATATTCTCTTCTCTTTGATATGGCTCAGATCCCTTCTTCAATGTAAGTCTATGGGACTTTTTCACCTGGCAAATATTGTAAGCATGATCAGTTACAGCACACTCAAATGGTTAGAAGCTTGTTCAAATCACATATGAGCAATAGTAATAGCGATGCTTGTCTTAGCAAACAGCGCAAATAATTTCTGCAGATGAATGGATTCATTATACTTTAAAGCATAGCATCTCACATCAAAAACAAATCCTTGCGGGTAAACCGTACGGACAACAGCTCTTTATTAAAGCTGTAAATAACAGTGATATTTTTCTCTGATGCTGACATTTATTGCAGACAAAATAATACTGTGTGAAGTGCACAGTTTGCTCTTGCATGTAAAATTTGTTGTTTCAATTGCTTTGCGGCGCAACAGAAACAGCTGTGACACATTTCCCGGTGTTTTCAGGGAGAGGTCCAGACCCCCTGCGGTTTTTGTGTCCTTCCCTTGACTGTCTGTGACCTGACACACACACACACGCACACACACATTCAAGTCTGCCTTTTGGCCAACAACAATCACAGGAAACCAAGTCAGTTCAGTACCTCAGAGATTAGTAACAACAACACCACTACAGTATGGCTGAGCAACATAATTTGTTTAGCTATATACTGATAATTGCACGATATTACATGCATATGCTATATATAATATATACACTCACCTAAAGGATTATTAGGAACACCATACTAATTCTGTGTTTGACCCTCTTTCGCCTACAGAACTGCCTTAATTCTACGTGGCATTGATTCAACAAGGTGCTGAAAATACTCTTTAGAAATGTTGGCCCATATTGATAGGATAGCATCTTGCAGTTGATGGAGATTTGTGGGATGCACATCCAGGGCACGAAGCTCCCGTTCCACCACATCCCAAAGATGCTCTATTGGGTTGAGATCTGGTGACTGTGGGGGCCATTTTAGTACAGTGAACTCATTGTCATGTTCAAGAAACCAATTTGAAATGATTCGAGCTTTGTGACATGGTGCATTATCCTGCTGGAAGTAGCCATCAGAGGATGGGAACATGGTGGTCATAAAGGGATGGACATAGTCAGAAACAATGCTCAGGTAGGACGTGGCATTTAAACGATGCCCAATTGGCACTAAGGGGCCTAAAGTGTGCCAAGAAAACATCCCTCACACCATTACACCACCACCAGCAGCCTGCACAGTGGTAACAAGGCATGATGGATCCATGTTCTCATTCTGTTTACGCCAAATTCTGACTCTACCATCTGAATGTCTCAACAGAAATCGAGACTCATCAGACCAGGCAACATTTTTCCAGTCTTCAACTGTCCAATTTTGGTGAGCTCGTGCAAATTGTAGCCTCTTTTTCCTATTTGTAGTGGAGATGAGTGGTACCCGGTGGGGTCTTCTGCTGTTGTAGCCCATCCGCCTCAAGGTTGTGCGTGTTGTGGCTTCACAAATGCTTTGCTGCATACCTCGGTTGTAACGAGTGGTTATTTCAGTCAAAGTTGCTCTTCTATCAGCTTGAATCAGTCGGCCCATTCTCCTCTGACCTCTAGCATCAACAAGGCATTTTCGCCCACAGGACTGCCGCATACTGGATGTTTTTCCCTTTTCACACCATTCTTTGTAAACCCTAGAAATGGTTGTGCATGAAAATCCCAGTAACTGAGCAGATTGTGAAATACACCAACAACCATGCCACGCTCAAAATTGCTTAAATCACCTTTCTTTCCCATTCTGACATTCCGTTTGGAGTTCAGGAGATTGTCTTGACCAGGACCACACCCCTAAATGCATTGAAGCAACTGTCATGTGATTGGTTGATTAGATAATTGCATTAATGAGAAATTGAACAGGTGTTCCTAATAATCCTTTAGGTGAGTGTATATTTGGTGCTAGCAACACCAAGGACAAGGGTTCGATTCGCCTGCATGCATGCATGTATACCTTGAGTGCAATACCAGTCACTTTGGATAAATCATCAGCCAAATGAAATACATGTAAATGTATCTTATTGATAATTATGCATTTGCTCTGAAAAGACTTCAAAGAGGAAAAATAATTTCAACTGAAAAGCCATTGTAGCCAATTAGATTAAAAAGTTAGTTCACCCAAAAATGAAAATTCTGTCATTAATTCCTCGCCCTCATGTCGTTCCAAACCCATAAGACCTTTGTTCATCTTCAGAACACAAATGGAGATATTTTTGATGAAATCCGAGAGCTCTCTGACCCCTCCATAGACAGCAATTTAATCACCACTTTCAAGGCCCAGAAAGGTAGTAAAGACATTGTTAAAATAGTCCATATGTCTACAGTGGTTCAACCTTAATTTTATGAAGCGACGAGAATACTTTTTGTGTGCAAAAAACAAACAAAAATCAGGACTTTATTCAACAATCTCTTCTCTTTCGTGTCCCTCTCCTACGCGATCTCTTTACTACCTTTCTGGGACTATATGGAGAGGTCAGCTCAGGGGTCAAAATATCTTCATTTGTGTTCTGAAGATGAACGAAGGTCTTACGGGTTTGGAACGACACGAGGGTGAGGAATTAATGACAGAAATGTCATTTTTTAGTGAACTAACCCTTTAACAATGTTTAATGCAAGAACTTAAATACGGGAAAAATCTAGTTCAAACTTTTTTCCCACATTTTCATCACCAAATGAACACATTTTATTATTTGCATTTCAATGCACAAATATAAACGTACAAATTAGCAAACAGTAATGTTTACTAACTAACATTCTTCACAAAAAAAAAAATTATTTATGTAAAATGCCACAGCACTGTGCAAACAAATAATTGAAGGGATTATTTGAAACTGACTCTCACGAAAATGAATCAAACTCAAGTTTTATAGGAGGCAGGTGAACTCTCTGTACTGCATGCGATGTTCTCTCATGTCAGATATATTCTAACGTGACAATACCGCGTCGTGCGCGCTCTGCGGCTCCGCGAGTGGGAGCGTGTGGGATCGGACTGTATAATTACATATAACTGTGACGGTGATGCTTTTGTGTGTGAGTGAGAGAGATTAAGAGCATCACTAGCAGAGTATGTGGGAGGGTTGGAGCCCACTCCTGCCTGTACATAAACCTCCTCTAGCTCTTTCTTCTCTCTGTTCTCCTCCTCTGGCTGCTGACACCTCCATAATTAACCTCGGCGTTTGGCGCAGGGTGCGGGGGAGGAATCGGAAGCACGCATCTCTCCCCTATCTGACCCATCCATCTGCTGAAAATAGCCCCACCATCAAGAGCAAAGCTCGGGGCTGAGATGGACTCCGGTGGACTGCACACCTACAGAAACTGCTTGAGTTGGAAGATTAGTCCCAAAAGTCCACTTTATACTAACCTCTCCAGAAGAGCAAGAATAGTCACTATAATTTCCAAATGACTATGTTCACAGCCAGACTTTTAACTATCCAATAAAGTCTGATCTACTTTGCAGATTGTTCTGGACAAGAGCCCACTAAGAAGTGAAAGTGGACTAACAGGTAAAATAATCAATCACAGCTGGGTCATTCTGTGTCAACTCAACTCAACCGTTTACTCTTGGAGCCATATCAAGATCCTGATATCTATGGAATTAAGCCATATAGCCTAAGGCCTTTGAAATTAAGATACTAAAAAAAAAGTTGGTTGAGAACCAACATCTTAAAAGGATAGTAAGAACACTCCACTTTTTTTGAAAATAGGCTCATTTTCCAACTCCCCTAGAGTTAAACAGTTGAGTTTTACCGTTTTCAAATCCATTCAGCTGATCTCCAGGTCTGGCGGTAACACTTTTAGCATAGCTTAGCATAGATCAAATCAAATCACTTTATTGTCACACAACCATATACACAAGTGCAACAGTAGGTGAAATTCTTAGGTGCAGTTCCAAGCAACATATCAGTCATGACATGACATGAGACGTACAACATTTAAAGCAACATCAGATTACATCATCTGATGCGCACACAATTACTCACATCACAGTATACACTACAATAAACAATAAATAATTTAGACAATGTAAGTTCAGTTCTCACAGCACAATATACTTTAAACAATATACACTAAACATACATTAAAACAATATACATTAAGCTATAATAATAATATACAATGTACAGTATACAATATTCACAAATAGACATCCAAATGTACAATAGATACGCTATATGATAAATAAATGTGTATATAATGTGTGTGTATCTACAGTGGGTTGGGCTGAGTGATATTCTGTCCAGTATGTGTTATGATCCTGATGTATCAAGAGTTAAGGAGTCTAATTGCTTGTGGGAAGAAGCTGTTCTGGAGTCAGCTGGTGCGTGTTCTGATGCTGCGGTACCGCCTGCCTGATGGCAGCAGTGAGAGCAGCCCATGGCTCGGGAGTCTCTGATGATCCTCTGAGCTCTTTTCACACACCATTGAATCTTGAATCACCATTGAATCAGATCATTGAATCTGATTAGAGCGTTAGCATCTCGCTCAAAAAATGACCAAAGAGTTTCGATATTTTTTCTGTTTAAAACTTGACTCTTCTGTAGTTACGTTGTGTACTAAGACCGACGGAAAATGAAAAGTTGCGATTTTCTAGGCCGATATGGCTAGGAACTATACTCTCATTCCTGCGTAATAATCAAGGAACTTTGTGCCGTAACGTGTGCAGCGGCGCAATGATACTACGCAGCACCGTGACAACATGGTTGCACAGGGAGCATGCTGGGGACTATTTTCAGGCGCTGCGTAGTATCATTGCGCCTGCTGTACCCAAGGATTATTATGCCAGAATGAGAGTATAGTTCTTAGCCATATCGGCCTAGAAAATCACAACTTTTAATTTTCCGCCGGTCTTAGTACACGATGTGACTACAGAAGAGTCAAGTTTTAAATAGGAAAAATATCAAAACTCTTTGGTCATTTTTTGAGCGAGATGCTAACGGTCTAATCAGATTCAATGATCTATGCTAAGCTATGGTAAAAGTGCTACCACCAGACCCGGAGATTGGCTGAATGAATTCGAAAACGGTAAAACTCAACTGTTTAACTGTAGGGGAGTTGGAAAATGAGCCTATTTTCCAAAAAAGTGTTCCTTTAATACTTCATGAGTTACAGGTATGCAAATTTCTGACATGAGGGGGTGGACTTGAAAACTATTTTTTTTCCAATTTTGGAATGGTCATCATTGACATATAATGCAACATATATTGCTAAAGTCAACAGATTTTACTAATAGACCTATCAATGTCTGTGTTAAAATAAAATAATGATGCTGCCATCTTTCTAAAGTAATTTTTACCCCACTGTAATTTGGCTCCAAATCTCAGGTGGAAATTGTCATTTTGACCCCCCTCTACAAAAGATTGAGTTACTCAAATATTCATCCATCATCACATTTAATATTTTGGTTTCATCACTATTTATAGTCAAGTCTGAGTCAAGTTTGAGCAAGGAAAGTTTCAGAAATGTGGTTGATTTTACGCAGAATGACCAAGCTTGCTTTTTTAAATAAAGTTTAGTGCTAGTAAATCTAAGTCAACCCTGACAACTGAATATAACTTGACACCCTAAAATACTAAAAACACTCATGGTGTGCCAAAAAAATTCATGATAAAATGTAAATACATGTATATTTAAATTTAGACCCAAAATGGGGGTTTGAATTTAAAATGTTGATTTATATGTAGAATTCAAAGACAACTTTTTCCGAGAGGGAAAATTCTTCATAGCTAAAGCTCAGCACAATAAATTAAGCACTAAAGAGGAGAAATCAAATCAAATAATAGAAGAAAACTCTAGATAATCTAGAAACACTCAATCAGCTAGTCAGTTGTGGACTATTAGTCACCCATCATGATTCATCTCTACTCTATGGTTGGATGGATGACCTAAACCACAATTTTGAATGGAAAATGAACCCTTCGACATTCTAAAAAGCATGTGAAATGTAAATAAACATCTCTCAATCATGTCAAAAAACACATCCATGACCTGCAGCTCAGTGAGTATTCTTTCAGACAATATGCAGTTGCTATCTGTGACCCGTGCCACTTAAATACGCCAATCCCTACATGTCCCAAAAAGCAGATCTGTGAACACAGAGCAACGGTGGCAGATGGCTCTCCTGGTAATGATCAGGTAAACGTGTTGTGTGCTGAAAACAGCAGTCTGAATGCAACGCTAATGTGTGTCAGGACCCCGAATCCTCCATTAGTGTGGTAAAAGCGGGGCCGGATCTCCTCTGTTCCACCTCTCGGAGGGCAGTGTATTGAGGGCATCAGTGACGTGAGGAGCCTCCTGGTTTTTCGTTTTCCACCTGAGGTCCTTGCTGCCTAATTGAATTAATAATTTGCTAAATGAGGCCTGGGCTGCCGTAACCCTGTGCTATCAGTGCATAAAGGGCTGAACCCACACACACACAACCTCCCAGACCACAGCTGGACAGAGATATACGAGATATATATCGAGCTATTATTAGCGAGCAGAGTGCATTACACAGAGAAAAAAGCCAGGAGAGAGGCAGAATGAGTTAATTGTGGTGAAAAGATCATGTGTGCAGAGAGCGAATGCAAATGAGCTGCACGTGCAGCCGCAATATTTACAACCTTTCCCAGGCATGATAAACTCGCTTTAGGTCTCGATCACTGACCTCTGTGTCTTTTCATTTATTGTTTTCATTAGTGGCAGGACTGCATTGTGGTATTTTAACTTGAGAGCAACAAAAAAAAAGCAAAACTGAATTTAATAAATTAGCCTGTTTTCAGGTTTGGATGGATGGATGATGGATGGATGGATGGATGGATGGATGGATGGATGGATGGATGGATGGATGGATGGATGGATGGATGGATGGATGGATGGATGGCTGGATGGATGGATGGATGGACAGACAGACAGATTGATAGGCTAGACTCTAGATGGATGGATGGATGGTTGGATGGATAGACGGAGGGAATGATAGGCTAGACCTCTAGATGAATGGATGGATGATGGATGGATGGATAGACAGATGGATTGTTAGGCTAGACCTCTAGATGGATGGATGGATGGATGGATGGATAGAAGGACAGATTGTTAGGCTAGACTTCTAGATGGATGGATGAATGGATGATGGATGATGGATGGACGGACAGATTGATAGGCTAGACCTCTAGATGGATGGATGGATTGACAGGCTAGACCTCTGGATGGATGGATGGATGGCTGGATGGATGGAAGGATGGGCTAGACCTCTAGATGGATGGGCTAGACCTCTAGATGGATGGATGGATGGACGGATTGCTAGGCTAGACCTCTGGATGGATGGATGGATGGATAGACGGACAGATTGTTAGGCTAGACTTCTAGATGGATGGATGGATGAATAATGACAGGCTAGACCTCTCGATGGATGGATGGTTGGATGGATGGATGGAAGGATGGGCTAGACCTCTAGATGGATGGATGGATGGATAGACAGACGGACGGAATGATAGGCTAGACCTCTAGATGGATGGATGGATGATGGATAGATGGACGGATTGTTAGGCTAGACCTCTAGATGGATGGATGATGGATGGATAGACGGACAGATTGTTAGGCTAGACATCTAGATGGATGGATGGATGGATGGATGGATAGATGGACGGACAGAATGATAGGCTAGACCTCTAGATGGATGGATGGATAATGGATAGATGGACGGATTGTTAGGCTAGACCTCTAGATGGATGGATGATGGATGGATAGACGGACCGATTGTTAGGCTAGACTTCTAGATGGATGGAAGGATGGATGAATGGATTGACAGGCTAGACCTCTGGATGGATGGATGGATGGATGGATGGATGGATGGATGGATGGAAGGATGGGCTAGACCTCTAGATGGATGGATGGATGGATGGACGGACAGATTGATAGGCTAGACCTCTAGATGGATGGATGGATGATGGATAGATGGACGGATTGTTAGGCTAGACCTCTAGATGGATGGATGGATTTTAATTTGTTACATTTATATAGCACTTTTCTAGGCACTCAAAGCGCTTTACATGGAAGGGGGGAATCTCCTCAACCACCACCAATGTGCAGCATTCACCTGGATGATGCGACGGCAGCCATATTGCGCCAGTACGCCCACCACACACCAGCTGATTGGTGGAGAGGAGACAGAGTGATGATACCAATTGTATAGATAGATAGATAGATAGATAGATAGATAGATAGATAGATAGATAGATAGATAGATAGATAGATAGATAGATAGATAGATAGATAGATAGATAGATAGATAGATAGATAGATAGATAGATAGATAGATAGATAGATAGATAGATAGATAGATAGATAGATAGATAGATAGATAGATAGATAGATAGATAGATAGATAGATAGATAGATAGATAGATAGATAGATAGATAGATAGATAGATAGATAGATAGATAGATAGATAGATAGATAGATAGATAGATATGGGGATGATTAGGAGGCCATGATGGACAGAGGCCAATGGGCAAATTTGGCCAGGATGCCGGGATTGATAGGCTAGACCTCTAGAGGCATGAATGGATGGATGGACGGAAAGATTGATAGGCTAGACCTCTAGATGGATGGATAGATGGACGGATTGATAGGCTAAACCTCTAGATGTATGGATGGATGATGGATAGATGGACGGATTGTTAGGCTAGACCTCTAGATGGATGGATGATGGATGGATAGACAGACAGATTGTTAGGCTAGACCTCTAGATGGATGGATGAATGGATTGACAGGCTAGACCTCTAGATGGATGGATGGATAGATGGAAAGATTGATAGGCTAGACCTCTAGATGGATAGATGGACGGATTGATAGGCTAAACCTCTAGATGGATGGATGGATAGACAGAGGGAATGATAGGCTAGACCTCTAGATGGATGGATGATGGATGGATAGACAGACAGATTGTTAGGCTAGACCTCTGGATGGATGGATGGATGGATTGACAGGCTAGACCTCTAGATGGATGGATGGATGGATGGACAGATTGATAGGCTAAACCTCTAGATGGATGGATGGATAGACGGACGGAATGATAGGCTAAACCTCTAGATGGATGGATGGATAGACAGAGGGAATGATAGGCTAGACCTCTAGATGGATGGATGGACAGATTGATAGGCTAAACCTCTAGATGGATGGATGGATAGACGGACGGAATGATAGGCTAGACCTCTAGATGGATGGATGGATGGAAGGATATCATGCAAAAGCAACTATATTGTGATATATATACACTACCATTCAAAAGTTTGAAAAATAAGTCTCTTATGATATTATTGATAATATTGTGAAATATTATTACAAATTAAAATACCTGTTTTCTATTTGAATACATTTTAAAATGTGGTGCAAAGCTGAATTTTCAGCATCATTACTCCAGTCATCAGTGTCACGTGATCCTTCAGAAATCATTCTAATGCTGATTTGCTGCTCAAGAAACATTTCTGATTATTATTAATGTTGAAACCAGGTTAGCTAGTACCCGGTGGACATTTCCATTCCTGAGGTTACTAACAGTAGCAAACACAAGTGAATGAAAAACTCTAATATGCCATTAACATGAATGAATAAAAACAGTTGGGCACAAAGCCGTACTTCACTTCATCAGGTAGGATTACACACCAATATTACTGTTCCAGCAATCAGTGAAATTACTCAGCATCATGCATAAAACTCACATCATCTGATAAAACAGCCACCCAGTAATCCCAGTACAGCCTGTATATAAGCAGAGCATGCTTATGGAGACACGATGTACTTTCAACTCATTTAACACATTTACCATGTTTACATTCATTGTGTGTAATTCTGGATTTTCCACCAAAATCAGCACAGAAATGTAAAAAAAAAAAATCAGAAGATTCCCAGTCTTATATTGATTTCTCCTTTGCTATTTTTGTGCAACTTATACTGAAATAATTTAATATAAAAACCCTTAAACAAATGCTACAGCCCGACCACTGTCACGGTGTCCATAGCGGGTTTTATGAAAGACCAGCGAGCCTGTTTGAGCCGTCAGAGAGAATTAGAGCGGGGGAATGGCACACGCGGTGAGACAGTGTTAACTCCCTGTTGAGGCAGGGGGAGACGGATGAAGAGACAGAGGCGGAGATGAAGACTCTCACACCTCTGATGTGGTGGCTGTCTGCAGGTGCTCCTCTGCCAGAACCACAGGTGAAGGACAGAGTCACCGCAGAGGAACAACAGGAGACCGCAGAGCACTTGAAGGGAAATTAATGGAAGAAATTGCTTGTATTACTTCGGACGTTAAAATACATTCTCAAGAGTTATAAACAAACACTATGATGTACTACATTAGTTTGTGGGCTGGATATGCACTTATTTCATGATTTGGCTTAATATACTTTCTTACATTTTCAACTTTATTTAGTGTTGCTGTTGAAAAAGGTCTGCAGAGTTACAAAAGCACAAAGTCCCTCCAAAGGTAGTTCTTCTCTATATCAGTGTCACTGTTTCTGAAATTCCTTAAATGCCTCTATTGTAGTCTTGAGCTTTTTTTCAGGGACGAACACGTCACAATATTCGTCATTTATATAATTCCCACCCAAGGCTTATGCTAAATAAAAAGGCGGGGCCTGGTTGAGTTAGTAGTGTGTTGAAACTCACGATTATGATAAAGGGCGTGACATTTCCCAAACACGCTTGCAGTCGACCAATCAGAAAACATTGCAGCTTTTCAGAAGGAGGGAGACAGATTGGGAAAAGAGGTGCCGCAACAATGCAAAATATGTGAAAAGTATTGTGTTGTTTGGGGAAAAAAAAAATCAAGCATGAAAACCTATTCTAGTGGACCCCAAAAACAAGGCCTGTACACACCGGGACGAATATCGCGCGCGTTTATCGCCAGCGTTTTTCGTGAAGTTTTTCGGCGCGTCTTGAGTGTTCACACCCAAGCGATTTTCACTCGCGATGCGCCGAGTGAACGTGCAATTTCACTCCCTGACATTAGATGGCGCTTATTGAAAAACAGAAATAGCCCGGTACACAAGGTGGCGCTGCGCTCGCTGCATCCCTTGTCACACAGAAAAAGAAGAAGAGAGAGAGTATTTACATGTTAGCCGAAACACACATAACTTTCTCACATACTAGAACATGGATTTCTCAAGCAGCAGCAGCAGCTCCAGCAGCTGTCAAACAGTCAAACAACTCTCTGTGTTCAGACACCAACGAGACCAGCAGCTCGACGTTCATCTTTCCTCGTTGCATTGTCTTCTTCGCCAATGTGTGCTCGGCTAGACCGTTTTGTGCTTGAGCGCCACCAAGTCGTGTTTTACTGTAACTTCAGCAGCTCCAGGCACGTGAACAAAAGCGCCGATCTGATTGGTCGGCCAGTTTTTAACGCGCCGCGTAAAAAAAAAAAAACGAACCCAAGGCGTTTTTTTTTAAAATAACGCTTTTACGCCTGACGTTTTACGCGTCGGTGTGAACACTCACATTGGCGCCCATTGTTTAGTCACGAGGCGTTAAACGTCGGCGATAAACGCGCGCGAAAATCGTCCCGGTGTGAACAGGCCTTTAGGGTGTGTTCACACTTGCAGATCGGTTCACTTGGTTCACTTGGCCCGGAACAAAACAGAAAAAAATGTAGTCCTGGTTCACTTAGCATTCATATTGCCATTTTAACACCGAACCTAAAGGCATAGGGATATGTTCACAACCTGATTGTTCAGCTTTTATTGCGTGTATTTTGCGACGGAACTTACCAAACATCTAAAACTATGCTGTGTTTAGGGCTAAATGTGACTGTTGTATGTGCGTCGCTACATATGATGGTATTTTGACCAGCTGAGAACTCGTGAAGAGCTTATAAGATGTGTAAAGGGATCAAAACAGCGTCAGGAATCCCTCCGTCACACACACAAACGAAGATCTGCTGCGAGGAGACGTGGTTCTGACGCCTGTACCGAACTGTGATGGGCAACATCGCGACTATGACGAGAAAAAAACAGGTCCTGTCCTTTTTAGGGTCGCACCTTTGTGTGTGTTGTGCTTGTGTTCATATTTAATTCGAAACGCACCAGAGTTCGTTTGGAAGTGGACCGAGACCCATCTTTTCAGCGGCCTCGGTCCGCTTGTTTGGTGCGCAGATGGAAGCGTTCACAGTTATTCAAATGAACCGTATTAACAGAGCTCGTTTTAATCCGACTAAACATAAGTGTGAACACACCCTAAGACTATAGGGTATAAAAGGTCCCCTTTAAACCAAGTGGAAACGCAGCTCGGGCCTAGTACAAGATAAAAGCCTGGGACTAAATTTCTGCTACGACCCCTTATGAGGCGCAGCTCGGCAGCAATCCCATCAGCATGATGCTTCACTGAACAAAACAGCCGAGGAAAAGCCTCTTACACTCATATACCTAATAAGGAAAAGCTTCAAAAGTCCAATCCTTTAATGCATCTTCTCAGACTGCAATTCAAACCCCCACCACAGCATTAAAAAATGACTGGCTTTATCTGCGCTAAGCCGTCCGCTCTGTGCACAGCCATCTTCAGGAGAGATTATGACCATTTATGTAAAATCCTTATTTGTGGCTGCCATCAGGATCTAAAGCATGCTCCCGGGTTTTTGCGTTCAGCGAAATGAGACAAGTTCCTACATCACCAGACACTGCCCTCTTTTACACACATAGCATACCTTTGCATGATTAAACACGTCAGGCCAATGAAGCACAACTTACAAAAGGACAGCAGGTCCAAAAAAGGTACATTCACATGAGAATTAGTCACAGATGGAACGGCTATGTCGAACACCTCGTTCTCGATTTCAGCCTACGTACAGTATTTACACACAGTCTCACTTACACACCAACATTTACAGTAGGTGTGCCGGCCATTTCGCACTCCGATTCAGTGCCAACTAGAAATGAGAATTATAAAAAATAACACAGCACAGTAAACTAATTGTGAAGGGCACGTCCTAATTGGACAACACGGCTGATTTCAGCCAAACGCATAGAGCAAAGTGCCAAAAAGGAGGAGGACTGGCACAACTTGACAGATGACTAAATGCACCAGGGCTCTTATTAAAGTTTCACTGATAAAACACAAATCAAAAAAACTCCCATCTATTTTGCAGCGTTGCTGGCAGCACAATGCATCACTTCCTGGTTTATATGCTTCCTCTATGTGATGACTGAATGTTCTGAATTCAAAATGCAGTCAACATGTTCATTTTACATTTTATGCATTTGGCAGACGCTTTTATCCAAAGCGACTTACAGTGCCCTTATTACAGGGACAATCCCCCTGGAGCAACATGGAGTAAAGTGCCTTGCTCAAGGACACACTGGTGGTGACCACTGGGATCGAACCAGCAACCTTCTGCGTATCAGTTCCATGGTTTAACCCACTGGACCACCATCTCACACTGTTCAAATGACCCTATTTACGCACCCCTAGTGAAATTATGCATGATTGCACGTTATTACGAAGAAAAATATGTTTCTAATCCTCCATCAAAATGCAATTTGTTCTGATCCAAAAACAACTTTCCCATTTTAATGACATCATCAATCCCTCTTACTTTACAGCACTGCCCCTCCGTCCACCTGCCATATGGAGACCATCGCACAACCCAATCAAAGTCGTTTTTTTTCCCTCATTGAATACACTTCACACATTACAAACGTAAATTATTTCTAGTTTAAATCAGACTTAATTGGTCGTTGTATTTAGCATTGTAAGTTAACGGAGTAACCGTCCACCATTTGAGGAAGCTCGACAAACAAGTTTTTTTGCACTCTCTGATAATGAGCAGACCGCAATAAATATGCATGTTTAACTTTTCAGCAGCCTGGCAGAGTGAAAATGTGTCAAGCATGTATAAATCTACAATCGGGGCTGTGATAGGACACTTAAAAATGCATGAGTTCTTTTTTATGTTCCACTGTCTGCTGCTGCACTCCTAGCATTTTTCATTTACACTGCAAGAGAGAGAGAGAGTGGACACAAGAGCCTCTTTATAACTGAACATGATTCACTAGATAACAAAAAACTGATACAAGTGCTACATTTCAAGAGAGTGTGAAGAACATTGAGGCACTTTCCAAAACATAGTGAGCTGCCTACATAGGCAGCTTTTTAAGACATCAGATACGCTTCAAGCGAAAAGGCAGCTACTAGTAGGGCTCAAAGCTACTAGTAGGGCTGTGCGATATTGAAGAAAAATGCCATGTGCAATATCCTTGTTAAATAATGCGATATTTGATACGATATTGCTATAAGTGTGTAAAATCTATTTAAAGGTCCCGTTCTTCGTGTTTTTTTGAAGCTTTGATTGTGTTTCCAGTGTGCAATATAACATGTGTTCATGTTTCGCGTGTAAAAAAACAGTATTTTTCACACAATTTACTCATCTGTATACCGCTGTTTTCACTGTCCTAAAAACGGCTGATGAGTTCCTTGTTCTATGAAGTCCCTCCTTCAGAAATACGTAACGAGTTCTGATTGTGTCAGCGGTTCCCGTGTTGTGATTTGACCGCAGCTTAGCGAACGTGGCGCGGTTCCTGTGCTGTGATTCGACAGCAGCTTAGCGCACGTAACTTGCACGGAAAGGTCACGCCTCTTAACGGAAGATGTATGCGCTTAATGATCTCTACAGCGTCCCTGGGAAAGCCAAGCAAAGGTGATTTGACTCCGGGATGAAAATAACAGCGTCTCCACGACATGGCGACAAACACAGTCAAACGCAACAATTCCTTTTCTCCACGCGACACTTCCTCTTCTCCACGTGGGACAGCAACAAGACCACGCCCCCTTTTTTCGCGTATTCTTGTGGGCGGAGTTTAGTCTGTTCTACTGTTCTACCGATCTCATTAATGAAGGAAGTACCAGGATGTAGTCCAAGCCGGCCGTTCGCTGTAGGCTTTGAAAGGGAACTTCTGTTAAATAAAATATCTCGCTTGGCATTGAACTTTGAGCTTTATAATTGTACAGGTATTATTTATGCTCTAACAGCAACATTACACACTAACTAAAGTTTGAACAATGGGATCACGAAGAACGGGACCTTTAAATTATATTTGAAAATTATTTAAAAAACATTTATGTGTTTCACATTCTTTCTGGGAAAAGAAAGCATCGCTACAACTTCTGAAAGTGACCAGCAGTGTTTTAGCAAAAATTAATGTCACAAATCTGACAATATCATTTTAACATCAGTGTAAACAAACAAAAAATGTAATACCAATATTTAAATACCAAAAACTATTTGCTTGACTTGGTAATATATAGTTGTATCAACCTAAAACTTACCATCAAGAACATCCAGGTAAACAAAGACAGGGGTGGACGATTATTTTTGCTATTTTAATTTATCTTTGTTATTAAAAATAAGAACTAAAAACAGTAGTCTTCACATGAATTAAAAATGCACTGATACATAATAAAGCTACAAAGGTTATTCAGCCCAGTGCACTGAGTGATTTTCTCTTTTTCTTTTGTTATTTGACAGACAGCGGCAGGTTTACTGTATTAGCAGGCTGTCCTAATGCACGGATCCTATTGACACGCATTCGGTTTCTTTCCCCAACTGATATCGTTCACTTAAAGCATAACCGACTGTGCTTACATGAATACTCATCAAGACAGCCATTTTGACATAACTGTGTGTGTATTTGACAGTTTGAGTAACAAGACACAAAAAAAAAGAACGGCTTGTGTGCACGTTTCGATGTGTGTCAGACAGCAGACAGCACGAGACTGCAAGTCATTGTTTTGCGCAAGTTATTCTGTCTTTTACGACAAGCAAGTTACATAAGAAACCCCTGTGTGCCCAGTCTATTCTCTGCTATATGTGTCAACCTAAAACGTACACTTTTCACAATGTTGAAGTAGCCTATTTAAATCATTCCGATATTGCGTGCCCTTGCGATATGCATATTGCGATAAGTACATTTGCGATCAGACGCACCCTAGCGGTAGCAAATGTAATTTGCAGTCAGGGTAGTCTAGCAACTCTCCGTTGGCTTGCGAGCTGGAAAAACCAAACTCTGGTCAGGCCAATCACATCGTGTATAGAGTCGGTGGGCGGGCTTAACACAATGACGCAGAGTTGCGGCAGTTCCGCGTGCTACTCGTAAACAAAGAAGCTGGCGAACATCGGTCTTTCGAATCGGCTTTGGCCGCGACTCTGGAAGACTTGGAGTTAAGCTTTTCTTTGAGAAAAGAACAAAGAATGGCACTGAAGTCATTCTCAAGAAAGGAAGACGTGTTCGGAGTTTTGTCGACCGGATACGGCGAAAGTTTAATCTATCAACTAGCTCTGCTTCACCTTCTTCGTTGCTTTGGTTGGTTGTAACGCTATCCTATTGCGTGCAGAGGGAATTTGAAAGACAACCGTTTATCCCTCCCCTCGGATTGAGCCCTGCCAATGGTGTGTTCCCAGACCCAACATCTTGATGTGGGTGTGGCTTGTCAGGCTACAAAACTAGTCACACTACAGGGACTCGTCTCAAGATCACTCATTTAACAGTTTATCTATTGCCAAAATTATGAGAAAATAGCCAATAGGAAATTATTGAAAATATTCAAATCAGGAATGTCAGATTTCGAATCAAAATGCGTCGTTTGTGCATAAAAATTGTCCGTTAAATATATAACGTACAACATGTTGAAGTTTTTTAATTGTTTTGCCGTTTATTGTCCTTAGCATGCAGTGTGAAGTATTTCACTCAGTTCCCTGATCATGCCGATTCAATATTAGAGAGTGAAGAACAAATTTATACACGTGTGTTATGTACGTTATAGTCTCTGACAGACAGCACGTTGAAGCCGCATTTTCTCCCTCTTCTCGGAAAGCGATGATGTAGTCATAACATCTGTTAGTCTGGGTTTTCTAGAAAATGCGTGATTCGATGGACCTCTGCTTTCCGTAAATACTCCCGTGTATTGTGCATGTTATTTTTGACAGACATCGATGTTGTGATATTCAAATATGGTTTTAAAAACAGATCCTAAGGTAATAATTATTTATTTCTTAGATTCAAGTTTTGAGTGAAGTGATTGTTTGGCTTGTCAAAGATGTTCCATTCAGCTGATGCAAATTCATTGATTTTTGAGTACATTTCTTTACCAGGAAATGAGTGGTTTTGATGTGCAAAGCAGTTTTTTTTGTCTCTAATCACAAAAATATATATTTGAACCCATGAAACTGCAGATCCTGTTGTAAATAACAGTAAAAAGTTTAAAAAACTGTTGTTCCATTATAACCCCTGAGCAGATTTTGGCTCATATCCAAATTTATTAAGAGCTGGGCGATACTTACAATCTGGGAAGAAATAATCAAGCAGTTGAGATTTGCTATAAACTCAACTGAAATCACATTGAAATCATTTGTGAGTTGAGTTTCCTGTGCGTTTCGTGTGAGGAACGCTATTTGTGTGATGCACAAAGTTGCTGTCCATAAATCACCTATGAGGTTCATTACAGCTAGGATGCTGCCTATGTAGACGGTAAACCCCAAGGCAGCTCACTAGGTCTTGGAACAGTGCCCGTTTGTATCTTTGGCAACTTCAAAGCTTCCGTTTTTAGAGCATTTGCTTAAAAAAGCTGAACAAGACACATTTATCTAAGACACATTGCATTTTAGGCCACGTTTGTTTGTTTTACTGATGGTGTGGTTGGGTTTCATGGGTCTTATCTGAATTGGAGATTGATATAGATCGCTCCTACCAAAGAAAGGACAGCTTTGATCATTTCTTCAGAGACTGGACTTAATTGTGAGCGGAGGATTGATCTGCTCGCAGGAGGCTGACCTTAAGTCTCCGAAGGAGCAGTGACCCTCCTCCACTGACAGGTGGAAAACAGAGGAGGGGGAGGTCAAATCTGGGGTCCCTGAGAAGAGACGAACAGGCAAGTTCTCATGTCTCTGCGTGATTCACATCAGTTACAACCCTTCGGGTATCAAAAGGTATCAGGTACATTACAAAGTGAGGATGATGAGGCCAGATCAGCTGATGTGTTGTCGATACTCGATCCTTACACGGTTCGGGAATGACCAATCATGTCCAACATGATCAATGCATCCAATAAAAGATTAAATTGAGATGTTTTCAACAGCGTCACAAGGTCTAGAACAGTTTCAAGGAAGATAAAACAAGAGAAGCACCATTGCACAAGCAAAAGTAACGGATCAATTCCAATAAGAGGGCTTTGGGATGCACTAGATAGTGTCGAAACGACCTTTAAAGGGTTAGTTCAACCAAAAATGAAAAAAGTCAATTACTCCCCCTCATGTCCTTCTATATCTCCAAAACACAAATCAAGATTTCTCTCCCTCCATTGACAGTCTACGCAACTACCACTTTGTCACTTCAGAATATTTGAATACCACTCAAATCATATAGATTCGTTTTATGATCTCTTTATGACCCCTTTGAGGCTTCAATGCTGTCAATGGAGAGACAGAAATCTCTCAGATTTCATTAAAAATATCTTCATCTGTGTTCCGAAGATAAGTCTTATGGGTTTGGAACGGCATGAGAGTGAGGAAATGATTTTTGGGTGAACTAGCCCTTTAATATGACTATGGATATGCACCTGAAATTGGGGGATCTGTCTCTCTACCATGGCGGATGTCAAATGCATCACCAGACAGCTATGCATCGCTCTGTTCGTGTCATTTTTAATGTCTATACTGGTCAAATGTCAATTAAATTATTCAATACAAGTGCCTGTCTGATTGCCCAAGGGTGCAAGAGGAAAACACAATTTAATCATGCTAGCAAAATCAATAGCAGGCCAAACGACAACATACAGATATCATGTGAAACAAAACGTTTACCACATAGCCTACTGCAATTCATTTGCCAACACTATCCCTAATGCACGTACTGTTCTCATACTAATGCACAAAATCTCCAGTGGTGTTCCTTTCGCAGAGACATACTATAGCACAAACCACGATGTATAGGCTATTATTATTATTATTTTCTGTTATTTAGCTGGGTTGCACAACAAATGGGGTTTGCATTGTTAAACACAAACAAACCATCTGACATGTTAACCGCTCCATATGGTGGACAAATACATGCACAAATATGCATTGCTGTACACAAACGCGTAGGTATGAATTAAACTGCATATTTACCTATACGAGATCTGTTTCCTGAACGCCAGACCTTTGAGCTTCTCCTCCAGCGAGTCTTCCATGTCGGCGAAGCTGTTCAGACTGTCGCTGCCGCCTATCGCCGCGTTTCTCCCGCAGCCGCGTGTCTGATCGTCCGCTGATTCCGCACCGGCAGCTCCTCTGCTGCTGCGCTCCGCCTGTGAAGCGCGTATGCTGGACAGGGGGTCCATCATGCTCCGGTCGGCACTGAGTGGACCCCCTCTCTCCTCCGGTGCTTATATGTCCTTCCAAATGTGTCCTTCGATGTCCCTCATGGGATGACTAATATCTATCTATCTATCTATCTATCTATCTATCTATCTATCTATCTATCTATCTATCTATCTATCTATCTATCTATCTATCTATCTATCTATCTATCTATCTATCTATCTATCTATCTATCTATCTATCTATCTATCTATCTATCTATCTATCTATCTATCTATCTATCTATCTATAGATTCACTCACGCACGACTCTATCCAGCGGAACTACAACAACAGCTGCATCCATCCGCGAGGACATTCTGGGATTTGCCTCCTCATCCTCCACGCGCAGCAGCATCAGGCATTAAAAGTAGGACAGAGGGTCTCCGACTGGACACACTCAGGCGCGCACACGCGTGTAAATGCGCGGTGATCTCTGACGTGTCCACTGTGACTGTGATAGAGTGTGAGAGCCCATCCGACAGAGACGAGAGGCAGGAGCCGTGTTTTCACGAGGTTAATTGTGATTACAAACCTCTTTGTTCAGGCAGGAAGAGACACCGCGGAAAAAAAACCTTTTAAAATATTTTTTTTAAATATATATAGATCATTTAGATTTATGGGGCTTGTATTTTTTACTTAAAAAAAACACAATAAACAATTATTATTATTAATATTATGATAATATTAACATATTATCACATTGGCCACGCCCCCTTAGGTTTGTTCCGACGGGAAAGCTAATATTACCACATTAATTCCTATATTAATATTATATAGGTCAGGCCCTAAGTATTTGATTAGAAAAGCTAGTGTTATTATAATATTATTACATTAAATCATAGGCTATAAATATTATCATAGTGGCCACGCCCCGTACTTTTGTTAAAACGGCAAATTTATCACATTCATTTGTTTATTAATATTATATTGGTCAGGCCCCAAGTATTTGATTTGACAGAAAAGCACTGGATGCTATAGTGTTATTATAATATTATCTCATTAAATCATAGGATATAAATATGATCATATTGGCCACGCCCCCTAAAATAAGTTACAACAGTAAATTTATCACATTCATTTGTTTATTAATATTATATTGGTCAGGCCCCAAGTATTTGATTTGACAGAAAAACACTGGATGCTGCTGTTATTATAATATTATCACATCAAATCATAGGCCATACATATTATCATAGTGGCCACGCCCACTGACATTTGTTACAACTGCAAATGTATCACATTAATTGGTTTATTAATATTAGCCTATATTGGCCAGGTCCTAAATATTTGATTTGACAGAAAAGCACTGGATGCTAGTGTTATTATAATATAATCACAATAAATCATAGGATATATGATCAAATTGGCCACGCCCCCTAAAATATGTTACAACAGTAAATTTATCACATTCATTTGTTTATTAATTTTATATTGGTCAGGCCCCAAGTATTTGATTTGACAGAAAAACACTGGATGCTAGTGTTATTATAATATTATCTCATTAAATCATAGGCTATAAATATTATCATATTGGCCACGCCCCCTAAAATATGTTACAACAGTACATTTATCACATTCATTTGTTTATTAATATTATATCGGTCAGGCCCTAAGTATTTGATTAGAAAAGCTAGTGTTATTATAATATTATCTCATTAAATCATAGGCTATAAATATTATCATAGTGGCCACGCCCCGTACTTTTGTTACAACGGCAAATTTATCACATTCATTTGTTTATTAATATTATATTGGTCAGGCCCCAAGTATTTGATTTGACAGAAAAGCACTGGATGCTAGTGTTATTATAATATTATCACATTAAATCATATGGCCACACATTTCATATGACTGAAGAACACAATTAAGACGTTACATTTTTAACTCCATTTGAGGCTGATTTTGGTCAAATAAAAAAGGATAATATAATTATACATGAAAGAGTTTCTGACCATATAAAGCCAGGTGTTAAATTATTAAAAAACAAACAAAAAATGCAGGTTTTTTCCATTTCCTGAAAAGAGTTTCCGCCCGACAGCGATAATATGTTCAGTACACAGGACAGCACATGATTTATGTAAAGGTTAACACAATTTTTGCTTATAAAAAGACCCCAAACCAGGCACTACAGACCTTCAGTGCTCTGTAAATGGAGCAACATGAGTTACACGGCAAGATATGAAACAAGAAGTCACGAGAGTCTGAAGAGAACATGCATTTTTCTTCTAATACAATTTGGCTAATGTGATTTAAGGTATGGAGAGGATCATCTGAGCTCTCTGATGTGGAGAAAACACCTTTCTTTTGCGTTAAACCCTCAAGGACAGGAAAATTGTAGAGCAGATCCAGTCTTAATAAAAAAATAATTAATAGTCAAGCATCAGAGTAGTCATATGATGACATAAATTCATCTCTCTAGAGATGCTTTATCCCACTCAACGTCCTAGCAAGACACCAATAAATCTGGCTAATTTAATATTTTAATTTAGACATGGATAAAAGCAGCAAAATGACAGGTCAGACACGTGATTTATAATGCATTTACTAAGGAAAATATTTATTTGCTTTGCAAAAAACAGGACAAAAACAAGGCAGTGATTTCAGAAAGATCATTTTAAGAGCCTGAAATTGTATTGCGATGCAAAGAAAGTGTACCACAATTAAGACTGCAGTCATATAACACTCATTACACCAAATACAGAGGAAACACACCGAGCATCTGAATGCATCATATCAGGACCAAACCATCTCTTTCAAAATGCTCTTGTTTCCAGGATAAAAGGATCACAGGCATGCTAATAAAAAAAAAACAATAAATAACAGATCGATTCTACGGGAACACAGTGCAAGGGAGTCCACCACATGCCCGGATGCAGATCGCTCAGGACTCAGGTTGACACAACCGTTCATATCTGGGCATGAGAACGCTAGAATTGCCGGCGAGCATCCTTCACTCCCAGAAGAGCGCAGACGGGGTTTGGATGGTGGCCAGCCAGAGACAAAAAGAGCCATCTGTCCTTTAAAGACCTTAAACCAAATAAAAGAGGGCGACGTCATACGAGGGACTATGGGCTGGAGAGCGTCCGTCCTTTTCACGTCATGTCCATATTGTCCCTCTTTTATTGCCCTCAATGACAAACATTTCCACTGATATCAATCACATTAATTCATATCTCTCCCAACATACTTCCTCCATATTACAATAGAGGATCCTGCAAATATTTACATATTCAGACAGAGCGTTTTTTTCTTCTTTAAATGCTTTGGAAATTTGCCATCTTCATAATGTAAACACCGGCTATTATTTTAATTCAATGCAATTCAATTATTATTTATGAATCTTTGGATGCCTGAAGAGAACGTGGTTTTGAAAATCTTTGATTGCCATGCTACATGATGCATCGTCGTGTGAATATGCAAAAAGATGCAAATTCAATATATTATTACTACACAATTTTCAGTAGCATGGAAAAAAAAAGGAACAAAAATATCACAACAAAAATTCAAAGCGTATTCAAAAATATAATGAAAATAATGCGAAACAGTGTACTTGAAGTATCAAAATTTGATATACTGCTGGAATGGAATAAAAATACATTTTTGGGTTTTTTCGTATTTATAAAAAAAAGAAAAGAAAAGGACATCTAAGTAAAACAATGCTTAAAGTATATCTATATAAATACAGAGCCTATCGCCCCTTCACTGCAGAGGGGACATGGAGGAGGACCAGCCAGATCTCACGATGTCTCGTTGACGGTTCTCTCCAACTGTATGACTTTAGCGGTCTCGTTTGACCACTTATCGGACCTGCGGAAACAAAACAGATGCTTTACATCCGCACCAAAGATGTACAAAGATCTCTGCCCTCGGAGCGCCCACAAAACCTCATATCCGCCATATGCCGTGGAGGGAAACAAGCCATTAGAATGAATGCACGTAGACCTTGTTAGACGCTTTATCTTTACTCTTTGTAATGATTACGATTTATTTTTGCTTGGTGCAGTCCCGAAAAGTTGCCAGGTGGCGTTCTGCACCTCTAGTAAGTTAAAAAACCCTGATGTGAAGTTTTATACTGCCGAATAAACAGTCGTTCGTCAATTCCGAAAGCCTGCAATACGTCCATTACAATGAAACATTTGCACTACATGATGCTGGTATTATTGAAAAGATAAAAAAACAAGAGATTTCATTCATTGCAATGGCAAAAGTTTGTTGAATAAAACGCCAATTCAGTCACTTGTTGTCACGGGAAGCAGTTTTTCACGATGCCACATAACGCGTGAGGTTATTAATGTACAAAATGGGTACATGCTTGTGCTTCAACAGTTGTACATTTTCTCGTCAAAATGCAGCTGCTCCCACAAATATCACACTACATAATAGCTAGGCTACTTCATAAATCACCCAGTCTTTTGATGAAGACGGTTGCTATAAAAAAAGTAAATAAAAAAACGTCGCTATTGTCAGTAATTCTGATAATATTGTGACACTGACATGTCCATTTCATAGCACAAGACATGTTTTATGATCATTTTAAAACGTTAAATGTATGTAATACATACTTTTAATCTATTAAAGTCAGAAACACTGAATTAATGTCTGCATGGAAAGACTTATGAAGTAGGCATGTTATACCTATATGGGGGTCGGCGGAGCAGCATGTATCTTGATGAGAAAATGACACCTCTGGCCATTGATTCCGTTGGGTCGTTTATCAGTCACAGATACTGTACGGACCATTTGGCCCAATACGGCTCAGTTTTTCTATATACGGCAAAAGTGATTCTACACCGGCTAAACTGGGTTAACCCATAGACTGTACAAAAATATGGACATAGTGTCCGTGACATCACCCATAGGATTCTGATGAGCAGTTTTGAGGCGTAAAGTAGCGTCAAGTTGGCCGTTGGCATCTTGGCAGCGCGTCACTCCCGGATAATAGAAAATGGGCAAAGAGGCGGGACATGGGTGGAGCTGAAGTGATGCGATGACTAACAGACAGTGGATAAATGGCTATCCACCTGTCACTCGAAGTGGCCATGCCCTTAATTATGCAGAACTTTAATGATTTATATAATGTAAACGAATGAGTTAAAAAATATATATTTCACCACCCTCACAGTTGTCATGAAGGGCAAAATTAGCCGTATAGACCAAAACCACAATTTGTACCAGGCTGTAAACATGTTTTATTCTCTTGTAAAGTTGGGCATTTTAACATGGGACTCAATGAGATTCTGCTCCCTTCTGGAGCCTGTCTCTAGTGGCCAGTCTATGAATTGCAGTTTATGTCACTTCCGTATTGGCTTCAAGAGAAAATGCGGGAAACTGCATGGGGTTAACCCCATTCATTTACATTGTCGGGGAATGGACTGTTTTCCCCCACGTCAACTCCGCCCCCACGACACGACGCCGACCAAGTCTATATTACTATGAATGGGAGAAAGTGCAACGTGCAATATGGCGGAATAAGTCCCGCCTTATAAATAAAAGAGCCAATTGCTAGTCATTGCAGAATTCAATATTTCCCCATTCAAAGAGATACGAGCCGTAATTGCATGACTGAAATAGCTGCCTGAGAGGCATATCAAAGATGGCCGCCGAGCGAAATATCTTGCCTTAACAGGGACTTCATAGCTCATCAAATCAAGCGGCCATAAAGGGAAGTGCATTACCTGTGAGAATGCAGGTCTATAAGAATCGCCTTTTGCGAGTGCGTTTCATTGGTGTTGAGTAAAAGTGGGAGGGGCTCCGCTTCACTCAGCTCCGCCTGTTCCTGTTTGTGCTGCTGTTCTAAGCGCCAAGCCGCCATGACATCAGCCTGTTGGTCCCATTCAGGATATTCCCCGCCCAATCCGATAAGATGGGGGTCGTCCAGACCGCCGTGCTCCTGAATGCTCAGCAGGTTCCGGGATTTCACTGTGGAAATGAACAAACATTCTCATGTCTGACAAATGGAGATGCATTTGAGCTATTAAAGGCCATGCACTGGTCCGATACGTTTTGTGGTCTGCGCCGACTCACGCATATGATCCGCTATGATTACACTGTCTGTTCCCCTATCCACTATATAGTGCACATTGTGTCATTCATTGCGCAGAAAATAGTAAATACACTCACCTAAAGGATTATTATGAACACCATACCAATACTGTGTTTGACCCCCTTTCGCCTTCAGAACTGCCTTAATTCTACGTGGCATTGATTCAACAAGATGCTGAAAGCATTCTTTAGAAATGTTGGCCCATATTGATAGGATAGCATCTTGCAGTTGATGGAGATTTGTGGGATGCACATCCAGGGCACGAAGCTCCCGTTCCACCACATCCCAAAGATGCTCTATTGGGTTGAGATCTGGTGACTGTGGGGGCCATTTTAGTACAGTGAACTCATTCTCATGTTCAAGAAACCAATTTGAAATGATTCGAGCTTTGTGACATGGTGCATTATCCTGCTGGAAGTAGCCATCAGAGGATGGGTACATGGTGGTCATAAAGGGATGGACATGGTCAGAAACAATGCTCAGGTAGGCCGTGGCATTTAAACAATGCCCAATTGGCACTAAGGGGCCTAAAGTGTGCCAAGAAAACATCCCCCACACCATTACACCACCACCACCAGCCTGCACAGTGGTAACAAGGCATGATGGATCCATGTTCTCATTCTGTTTACGCCAAATTCTGACTCTACCATCTGAATGTCTCAACAGAAATCGAGACTCATCAGACCAGGCAACATTTTTCCAGTCTTCAACTGTCCAATTTTGGTGAGCTTGTGCAAATTGTAGCCTCTTTTTCCTAATTGCAGTGGAGATGAGTGGTACCCGGTGGGGTCTTCTGCTATTGTAGCCCATCCGCCTCAAGGTTGTGCGTGTTGTGGCTTCACAAATGCTTTGCTGCATACCTCGGTTGTAACGAGTGATTATTTCAGTCAAAGTTGCTCTTCTATCACCTTGAATCAGTCGGCCCATTCTCCTCTGACCTCTAGCATCAACAAGGCATTTTCGCCCACAGGACTGCCGCATACTGGATGTTTTTCCCTTTTCACAACATTCTTTGTAAACCCTAGAAATGGTTGTGCGTGAAAAGCCCAGTAACTGAGCAGATTGTGAAATACTCAGACTGGCCCGTCATGCCACGCTCAAAATTGCTTAAATCACCTTTCTTTCCCATTCTGACATTCAGTTTGGAGTTCAGGAGATTGTCTTGACCAGGACCACACCCCTAAATGCATTGAAGCTACTGCCATGTGATTGGTTGATTAGATAATTGCATTAATGAGACATTGAACAGGTGTTCCTAATAATCCTTTAGGTGAGTGTATGTGAACAAATGACCGATTTTAGCTGCAACTTCTGCAACTCGTTGTTCTTATTCTGTTTATAATGGTGGGGGGCGGAGCTTCAGATTCTAGAGAGCATTTGATTGGACAGAAAATCTGATAAGAAGCTGAAGTGCAGCTTGATGCCATCAAAATCATTAATCCATAATGGCGGAAGTGAGAGACTGTAGGTTTTGAATGCTTACATTTTGTCATTGTTTTGGAGCACACTATTTTTGATTTCATGGGGACTTAAATACCGGATGCGAATGCTAAAGTGTCTCAAGCTGAGCATTTGTGATCAGATCACCTGAGATGGATATTAATATCAAGGCTTGAAATCAAAAGAGGACATCTCTTTTATTAGTGCTGGTCTTTAGACAGTGGCGTTTTGTTCGAGCGGCGCATTAACTGAATAACATGCGTGGGAGAAACTTGATGGAGAGAGATCAGAGATCAGCGATGATGAACCGATCGTTCTGCTTTTAAAGGCATGATAATTACTGCCCCACTCAACCACTGATAATGACTCTCAGAAGCTCAAGAGTGGGGCGCAGCCGACTATAGCCTCTTAATATGGATCCGAATACAGTCATTCCTCCAATCATTAGTCAGCAGAGACAGAGAATAATGAGCGAATTACAGGAGGGATTGCAATAGACACAAGCGGCGCGTGCGTATTAGGGCTGGATCGATTTGAAACTGTTGGCTTCGGTATAATATCAGCCGTAGTACCTCAGGAAGGAAGATGAAAATCGAAAATTTAGTCAACAAATAAACAGCTTTAGACAACTGGTATGTGAATACGATTTGTATATCAATGTACATTTAAAAAAACTTGAAATGTTCAGATGATTATTGAATTTTATTGATAATAAATAACAATTCCGTCCACACGAAACCAGAGCTTTCCCTATCCGATCCGAAATATCTGCGTACACACGAGAGCAATGAAAACGACTCAAAACGATATAGTATACACGCCAGGCCAGTATGTGGCGCTGTAATTCTGCCACAGAAATACAATAAAAACTGAGAAGAATAGTGGTGGCTAGGGGTACAGCAATGGTAGTAAATGCGCTACTTACCAGATGTGTTTTATTAACGCCTACACCCTAAACCTACCCTTACAATAATGCAAATACAGTGATTTAAATGACACAATATTGATGTGCGCATGCCCAGTGCCCGTAGTTGTATCCCTTACAACTCCCACGCGCGGGACGTGGTGTGATGACATCGCCGTTTCACAAAATATACGGATTGGCTGCACACACTTTGGGTGTCTTTTTCAGATTTATCCACTCTGGGACCCGGTTTCATGCTCCCAAAACGCCAGATCCGTGTGGACGACGTGCTGATACGGAACCAAATTTTAACGTATACAGCTAAACGTTTCTCCGTGTGGACGGGGCCTAAGTGTGTGTACTGTGTATAATTATTATGTACATATCAATACACACACATGCATGTATATATTTAAGAAAAATTTGCATGAATATACTGTATGTATATACAGTGAGGAAAATAAGTATTTGAACACCCTGCTATTTTGCAAGTTCTCCCACTTGGAAATCATGGAGGGGTCTGAAAATGTCATTGTAGGTGCATGTCCACTGTGAGAGACATAATCTGAAAAAAAAATCCAGAAATCACAATATATGATTTTTTAACTATTTATTTGTATGATACAGCTGCAAATAAGTATTTGAACACCTGTCTATCAACTAGAATTCTGACCCTCAAAGACCTGTTAGTCTGCCTTTAAAATGTCCACCTCCACTCCATTTATTATCCTAAATTAGATGCACCTGTTTGAGGTCGTTAGCTGCATAAAGACACCTGTCCACCCTATACAATCAGTAAGAATCCAACTACTAACATGGCCAAGACCAAAGAGCTGTCCAAAGACACTAGAGACAAAATTGTACACCTCCACAAGGCTGGAAAGGGCTACGGGGAAATTGCCAAGCAGCTTGGTGAAAAAAGGTCCACTGTTGGAGCAATCATTAGAAAATGGAAGAAGCTAAACATGACTGTCAATCTCCCTCGGACTGGGGCTCCATGCAAGATCTCACCTCGTGGGGTCTCAATGATCCTAAGAAAGGTGAGAAATCAGCCCAGAACTACACGGAGGAGCTGGTCAATGACCTGAAAAGAGCTGGGACCACCGTTTCCAAGGTTACTGTTGGTAATACATGCATGGCACGGAAGGTTCCCCTGCTTAAACCAGCACATGTCAAGGCCCGTCTTAAGTTTGCCAATGACCATTTGGATGATCCAGAGGAGTCATGGGAGAAAGTCATGTGGTCAGATGAGACCAAAATAGAACTTCTTGGTCATAATTCCATTAAACGTGTTTGGAGGAAGAAGAATGATGAGTACCATCCCTACTGTGAAGCATGGGGGTGGTAGCATCATGCTTTGGGGGTGTTTTTCTGCACATGGGACAGAGTGACTGCACTGTATTAAGGAGAGGATGACCGGGGCCATGTATTGCAAGATTTTGGGGAACAACCTCCTTCCGTCAGTTAGAGCATTGAAGATGGGTCGAGGCTGGGTCTTCCAACATGACAATGACCCGAAGCACACAGCCAGGATAACCAAGGAGTGGCTCTGTAAGAAGCATATCAAGGCTCTGGCGTGGCCTAGCCAGTCTCCAGACCTAAACCCAATAGAGAATCTTTGGAGGGAGCTCAAACTCCGTGTTTCTCAGCGACAGGCCAGAAACCTGACTGATCTTTAGAAGATCTGTGTGGAGGAGTGGGCCAAAATCCCTCCTGCAGTGTGTGCAAACCTGGTGAAAAACTACAGGAAACGTTTGACCTCTGTAATTGCAAACAAAAGCTACTGTACCAAATATTAACATTGATTTTCTCAAGTGTTCAAATACTTATTTGCAGCTGTATCATACAAATAAATAGTTTAAAAAATCATATATTGTGATTTTTGGATTTTTTTTTTTAGATTATGTCTCTCACAGTGGACATGCACCTACGATGACAATTTCAGACCCCTCCATGATTTCTAAGTGGGAGAACTTGCAAAATAGCAGAGTGTTCAAATACTTATTTTCCTAATGTTTCATATATAAATATAACATATTTTTCCTAAATATATACATGCATGTGTGTGTATATATATATACATAATAATTATACACAGTACACACACATATATTATGTAAACACAAACTTTTATTTTGGATTTATTTTGGAAACTTTTATTATCACGATTAATTGATTGCCCAGCACTAATATTTATATATAAAATATTTATCATTATATATCATATATATTATATTATACATATATCAGGCTAATTTATTTTTTAATTATATGTGTAATAAGTCTCAAATTAATACAATTTTGTTTGAATTAAAGTATTTAAATTATCAAAATTAAATGACTGTAGGCAACAAATGAACAGCCTCAACTGGTATGCGTAAAAGTTTTGCATATCATTATACATCAAAAAAGTTGAAATGTTCAGGCAGAAGGCACATTTTTTATTTATTTATATTAAACAACAAGTTATTGTAATTTGTTAATTTATGTAAAGAATTGGCACAATCCTAGCATGCGCACCTGTAGCAGTGTATGACTCCTGTATGGAGATCTCTCTGGTCAGGCCTGTTTTGGTGATGGAGGAGCAGGGGCTCAGGCCTTGGTAGAAACTCCCCAAGAACACAGAGAAACACAGAACCACCACCTGCACAAGAACAAAAAAAAACAACACTTAATTTAAATAAAGCAATGTTTCTGTTTGTGTTAGCACACACACACATCTATAATAAGGTGCATCGGCCCACTGAGCAGAGGATCTGAGCGTCCAGCAGGGCGGTGACAGAGGAGGGACAGGAAGCTCTCACCATGAGGCACGTGGAGGTCTGGGTGCCCGTCACCCGGCAGGACCGCGGGACCTTTCCTGCCACCACCGCCTGCAGCGAGTGCAGCTGCTGCAGCAGAGACCTGAGAGACGCACATTTACATAATCAATACAAATCAGTTCGCATAAGATGCATAATTAATCACTGAAAAGTCCACCAGCAAAGGAAACAATGTGCGAGAATAAAGTACTAGGGAATTATTTCATTATCACCTTGTAGTGTGTATAAATGGAAAGGTTTAAGGGTCTTACTTGTTGGTGCACTCGAGTGTTTCAACTTTCCTGCGCAACTCGTTGTTCTCGCTGGAGCATGTCTCCACCCTGTGGACGAAGAGGGTATTGCAATGTCACATGAGTTTCATCAAAGTCCCTTTCAAGGAAAGTCGAAAGCCATTTTTGCAACATCTACTGGAAGCTATTTCAAGCATCCAAGTCCAGAATCCAGAAATCTCAAAAACTACTTGCTGAACTCACAATTAAATAACATATTTTATATCAGCAACAAAATCTGACATAAACTGTCTCATGAATGTTGTTTCTTATCTTAAAATAGCGTTAAAAAGCATTACTTTTTAGGCTGGACCAGGCAATGCACATGTGCACGTGTTTCTATGGCAAAACGTTCTAACGGCAGATGCAGTGATGCGATGACTTTACCAATCAGCGATTGGGTGTTTTATCTCCGCCATGTTGCATCAAGTTGGACTTTCTCCCATTCATGGTAATATGAGTGCACCATCTTTTTATATCTACCGGTATATATTAAGTCTTTTTCATTTCATGCAGCTACTAAAAATATTTCACTTGTTAATCCCTGTAACATAAAACTAGATTTGCAACCCATTTTACCTTTTTTTTTGGTTGGTTTCAGAAGTGAAGCAAGATATACTTTATACTTTCATGAATGGAAATACTAGGTATATTGAGGTATATTTAAATATGCTTGTATGCATGTGTGAGAATGCACTTGTACTGTATATATGCATATACAGTACATAATGGTATTTACTTGTCTTATGTATGTTTTTATGGGAACAAATGTGTTTTGTTATGTAATATTGTGGATATATAGTGTCGCCAGCATCAAAGATGAATTTCTGTCCAGGAAAACTAAACAGACAATAAAGTTAAACATAGGAATAATGTGCGCAGATGAATAATTTACAATAGTATATTCATTACGTATTTCAAATGTAAACACGGTCCGTTTTCATTTCACGTCACTGAGCGACATCAAAGCCTTTTACGCTTGATCAGCTCGATATTTAAACAGGATGAGGGCGGAAAATGATAATTTGTACTTCATAAATTTAATGTGACGATGATCCAACCAAAATATTTATCAGACTTACTTCTTTTCTAAAGCATCCATGTACTCTTTCTTTTTCCTGCGGCTCTCTTGTGCTGAAATCTGACGGGGAAATTCACAAGTATTAGTGTATCCGACATTAGATTCAGTACTCGTATTTACATATTTACACAAGTCTGACACCAACCTTGTTCTTGATCTTTCTGCGAATCTTCTTCAAAGCTTTCTCCTCGGCCTTGGACAGCGGCAGCTTGTTGGGCACCGGGTATCCTTCAGCAATGAGCGTGCGTTTCTCCTCCTCAGTGAGCAGGAGAGGACCTGAGCCCTGCAGTTTCTGTCAGAAGACAGAAGAGGAGGTCACTTGACCATCTTCTTTCATAAATTCGAACACAGGTATGGTGAATTAGCGAGATTTCTTGGTACTCACATGGGGTGCCGTCAGCAGAGGAGAGTTGGAGAGGGAAGAAGGGGCTCTTGGCGCCACCTTGAGGACAGCGGGTGTCTGTGTGGGGCTGGCGGGGGCGCAGGGGTGCACAGGGCTCTGACTTCCCTCCGAATCGCTGCCATGAGAGCTGGGAGGAGTGGGCGGCATGTGCAGAGACTCCAGGCCTGGAGAAAAGCATCACACATCGATTCTCGTTGGTCAATCATAGCATTCTGAGGGCAAATATTAGTAATATCCACATTTGCTGTATAGCTGTGCTACATTTGTGTCTCTTGTATCACTCTGAAATATTTGTCTTCTCAAATAATATAATCATAAAATAAATTATGATTAAATGATCAATATTTCATGTCCAATGTTTATTGGAAAGTGCATGTGTAATAAGTATTTTTCGACTCAAATAATAAGTATTTAAATTATTAAGTGATTAAATTATAATTTAAATAAAAATATTTAAATTATTAAAATGTGATTATTTAAAAAAAATAAATCTGTAAGCACACATCCAATAAATAATAAATTAAATAGAATCTTTTAATATTACGAAATCAATTAAAATGATTTAAAATTAAAATCATTATTTCATGAGCACTTATTTATTTTTGTTAAACATATATGCGATGCATTTCTTCTTCATAACTAAATTATTAATAAATACATTATTTCAATTATTAAACGAATTAACTTAAATTAGTACAATTAAACTAAAATCAATTGTTCATCTTTATTGTTTTGGTAAGTACATGTAATCAATTTTTTTTTAATCAAATAAATCAATTATTTAAATTATTAAAATTAATTTAAAACTGAAAAAAAAAATCCTTTTTTGAAAGTGTAATAATGTACACAGTCAGCTGGTCATTATTTGAAAAATATCACTATGTTTATGTTAATGACCATGTGACTGTACAAAAAAAATCAATTAACCTAATCAAATATCTATGAATTGAATTTTATCAATTGTGGCGATAATCTGTTAACATGGGCTCAATGTCCCAAAAGAAAAAAATTATGGAAAAGCATAAACGCAAAAGTAAAACACAGACAGGGTTGACATTTTATTACATCACTTTATTAACAAGTCAATTCCAACACATGATATTTGGTGAACAAATCTTATTTTAAATAAGGAAAAACAATGAATACATTATAGAAGTCTTCTGCATAACAGGATGTCTTGATGTGGTGAAGAAAACTTTCCAAAGCGGCACGGCAGATGTTAAACACCTGCGAATAAAAATAAAAACTTACATTAATGACTAAGTTCCCCTGCATCACATCTGGCAAGTGACAGAACAGAAGTGACTTATAGAATGAGGATGAGACTCTTGTCAGTCGATGTAGATTTTGCTTCATCGTTTATTTCATGGTATGTAAATATTCCCAGATTTCCCAGACAAGTGATATTTGATATTTAAAGGCTTATTGCCTCAAAAGAGGTTGACGCCAACTGCAATCTAACGGCACTGTGTTCAGTGGTCGCATGGCGCACATATCACACAAATGACATCTCAGAAGTCCATTAAACAGTATTTTAACACAGCAGTACCATGAGATAATAATTACGAGGTACTCGCGATTGTACAAAATGCCTTTTAAACTTCATACCGGGTCCTATGGCAAAACTTTGGAGAATCATTTCAGTGTTCAATACTCACCATATTGTCTTGAAACTTGTGATGATGAATATTTGTATCCTCTTGAGAAAGTTTGCTTCGGTCTTCAGCACCGGCTGGTTCAGGCTCCTCCCGTTCGGCTCCGGCTCGGCTCCTCCCGTGAATCCGTATTTGAATTCTCGGTCACACTTCATTTTAAGGTGTCATTGTTACAGTGCAATTACATATTTAAGTACTGAGTAATATTTAGTAAGTACATGTACTTACTATAGGGTTAGGAAAGGATTAGGGTTTGGTTGAGGGTTAGTTGCATGTAATTATGCATAATTCACTGTTATTAATATGTTAAGTACATGTAACAAGGACACTGAAAAATAAAGTGTTACCGAATTCTCCATATTAACAGTTTTCCTCAGGCGCATTTTGTGCATGTGTATGCAGTTTTTTGGATGTAGGACTTGTTCAATCACTTCGACTTGACTGAGCACAATTAAATATGTATTGGTGAATATACACTCACCTAAAGGATTATTAGGAACACCATACTAATACTGTGTTTGACCCCCTTTCGCCTTCAGAACTGCCTTAATTCTACGTGGCATTGATTCAACAGGTGCTGAAAGCATTCTTTAGAAATGTTGGCCCATATTGATAGGATAGCATCTTGCAGTTGATGGAGATTTGTGGGATGCACATCCAGGGCACGAAGCTCCCGTTCCACCACATCCCAAAGATGCTCTATTGGGTTGAGATCTGGTGACTGTGGGGGCCATTTTAGTACAGTGAACTCATTTTCATGTTCAAGATACCAATTTGAAATGATTCAAGCTTTGTGACATGGTGCATTATCCTGCTGGAAGTAGCCATCAGAGGATGGGTACATGGTGGTCATAAAGGGATGGACATGGTCAGAAACAATGCTCAGGTAGGCCGTGGCATTTAAATGATGCTCAATTGGCACTAATACCCCTTTTCCACCAAGGCAGTGCTAGAGCTAGATCGGAGCCAGAGCCTAGTTTCAAATCGGTTCTTTGTGTTTCCACACCCAAAGCCCCAGCTCCGAGCCAGGAAAAGTGGTTCTTAAGTAGCACCAAAACATTGCTGGGCTAGAACAGGGCTAGAAGTAAGAACCGATTACGTCAGGCGCTGGGGGCGGGGTCAACAAGACCAACACAAACTTGAGATCCGCCATTTTTTAAATAGGAGCTAATGGAGCTAACAGCTGCTGTTCGTTTGTAATCTCCGTCTATACAAATTACGGCGAACTGCATGAATGCGTTGGATTCGCTGTGTTTTGATGCCGATGTAGGATCGTAAAGCCATGTGAATCAATAGTAACGCAACGTTTGCATTGTTGAGGGAAGGCTTGCCGTATGATAAGTCCAGCGAGAGCATATGACTCCTTATGCTTTTGATTCACTCATGTTTTTTTTTATTTTTATATCATACGTGGATCGGTCTGTGCAGCGCCGATGCATCTCATACAAGCCTGGTGTGTTTTGTGCTTCCCGCTGCCCAGGGTTGCCAGGTTTTCACAACAAAACCCGCCCAATTGCTACTCAAAACAAGCCCAATCGCGTTTCAGGGGAGCTTCCCCGGTAAAAAATCACATTTGGGGGTAAAATATGTGTTTTTTTGGCATGGTTGCCTACTAAAATTCGCATTCCCGGGGCTAAACATCACATAATTCGGGTCGCTTTAACCTGCGGACATGAAAAACAGCCCGCGGCAACAGTGATGAAGTAGCCCAATTCCACGGGAAAACCGCAGACTTGGCAACACTGCCGCTAACTCGCTAGTGTTGCTGAGAAAGATGAGATGTTTACAGTGATGTAAGACCTGGCTCTGTTGTGGCTCTCAGCATGTGGAAAAGCAAACGGTTCTTAGAAGGCTCCTCAGTTGAACCAACTATGAACTGGGATTAGCACTGGCTGGAAAAGGGGTATAAGGGGCCTAAGTGGTAAGAAGGCATGATGGATCCATGTTCTCATTCTGTTTACGCCAAATTCTGACTCTACCATCTGAATGTCTCAACAGAAATCGAGACTCATCAGACCAGGCAACATTTTTCCAGTCTTCAACTGTCCAATTTTGGTGAGCTCGTGCAAATTGTAGCCTCTTTTTCCTATTTGTAATGGAGATGAGTGGTACCCGGTGGGGTCTTCTGCTGTTGTAGCCCATCCGCCTCAAAGTTGTGCGTGTTGTGGCTTCACAAATGCTTTGCTGCATACCTCGGTTGTAACGAGTGGTTATTTCAGTCAAAGTTGCTCTTCTATCAGCTTGAATCAGTCGGCCCATTCTCCTCTGACCTCTAGCATCAACAAGGCATTTTCGCCCACAGGACTGCCGCATACCGGATGTTTTTCCCTTTTCACACCATTCTTTGTAAACCCTAGAAATGGTTGTGCGTGAAAATCCCAGTAACTGAGCAGATTGTGAAATACTCAGACCGGCCCATCTGGCACCAACAACCATGCCACGCTCAAAATTGCTTAAATCACCTTTCTTTCCCATTCTGACATTCAGTTTGGAGTTCAGGAGATTGTCTTGACCAGGACCACACCCCTAAATGCATTGAAGCAACTGCCATGTGATTGGTTGATTAGATAATTGCATTAATGAGAAACTGAACAGGTGTTCCTAATAATCCTTTATTAGAGTGTAAATATTACATTTTAAATTCAGACCTTAAGCTATGATTAGTACAATGCATCTTTTTGCATGGGGGTAATTATTTGGAAGTCATTTATTGAGCCAATATGTAATTGTCAGTTTTCAAACTAATTGTATATTACAGGGTACATTATTTATTGTGCTTAAATGGACTTGATACTATTAACAGTGATCTTTATTTTCTGTGCAATAGCACAAAACGGCTGAAACAGTGTTTTACCTTTGGGTGAGAGGTTTAAGAACTGATCCACCTCGTGTGGCTCCAGCTTAATCTGAGGACTGAAACTCTCACTGTCCTTCTTCACCTGCAACAAAGCACTTCAATCAGCACTTCAATCAATTCCACTCACTCAAGCACTGATATACGGGTGTTATCATGCTCACATTGATGGGCTTGACCTGTGCGGCCTGAGGGAGGGTCCGAGAGATGGTGGGGTCACTGGTCTTAGTCACAGGCTCAGTGGCGGGGCCCTCGGGGGTCAGAGCCAGGGTCAGGGTGGGCAGCAGGACGGGCGGGTCACACAGGAGAGGTTCCATCTTCAGCCCTTTATCTTCCTGCTCCATGGGCCACTCGTCATTGTCTGAATCACCTAATAAAACAGGAGTTCAATTACAGATGCAACACATTTGAAATGATTTGCATTTAAAGCATACCTATGCAACTTTTGGTGCTCTAGCGGTTAATAAACAAAACCGCACGCATCTTGCGGAAGAACATTGTAGTCGGAGCTACTTCTCTCTGTTTATGTCTATGTCGAGTCACGCAGGTACTGGATTACTCCGTATCGGTGCCGACCTGTACCGGACTAAAATAGTCTGAATATAAACCCTTATTATAAGTGTACCATAATGATTCAGAATAAGACCAAAACCCGGTTTGGAAAACGGATTCATTATGTACTCACTCATTATATTAATTGAGCAGAAGAAAGTTACATAGTGCAGCTTTAAAGGGCACCTATTGCGCTGTTATTTGATTTGACCTGTGTAGTATAAGCTGTTTGTACATGGAATCGATCTGCAAAGTTACAAAGCACAAAGTCCACGCCATCTCTCCAACAGAAAACACTTGAAATGCCTCGTTTGTAGTCATGGCATTATTTCGGAGACTTCATCATGTTACACATTTGCACAACTGGTTTTAGTTTTTTGGTTACACGGTGTCATTGTTACGGTGTAATTATACGTTTAAATACGGAGTAATATTAAATTCACTACATGTACTTACTATAGGGTTAGGATTAGTTTTGGTTTAGGGTTAGTTGCATGTAATTATTTTATTAATTACTAAAGAAACTACATGTAACGTGTAACAAGGACACTAAATAAAAGTGTACTTACCCAAAAATGTAATAAACGGATATGAAATATGGATTTTAGTTTTAATAATTGGCCCTCCCTCATTGAACAGCAAGCGATTTCGTTGTCGCTGGTTTTTTTCCCGCTGCGAAGGACTTTTATTCGTTGTATAAACTTACAATACCGATGCCATTTACCATAGATATAATATTGTTTACAGCTGCTCATGAAGCCTTCGGGAGCTGAAACCCGATTATGATAAGAGGTGTTACATTTCGGACACACGCTCCAAGTAGTTGACCAATCACAACAGACTGGGCCAGCTGACCAATTAGAAAGTTGGGCTTTAAAGAGACATGAACTAAAACAGAGCATTTCAGGCAGAGGGTGAAAAGAGGTGCTGCAGAAAAGTACAGTATGAGAAACATAATGCGTTTTTTGAACTTTAAAATGTATGTATATGTATTCCAACAGATCCCAAAAGTAAAATTATGAACTTGTAAATGAGCATAATATGGGCCCTTTAAGACTAAATTAAACTAGTTTCTCATTCTGGCCAAAGATTACCTGCATCACTGCCAGGTTCCCCGGGCAGATGGGAAAGGGGCGACTGCGGGCGTGAGTCTCCACACAGCGAGTAACTGTGTTCGGCTTGAATGTGTGGCGGCACTGGAGATGCCGGGGTCAGTTCCTCCTCTGTGTCCATAGCATCGCCACGCCCGGACAGGAACGGGTCGCTTAACAACTGCCCCAGCAAAGCCTCTTGGGACAGATCATCTAGGAGCTCGGTGAAGTGCTGCACAGGAAGAACAGGAATTTGAGTTGAAATGAAGTGCTCATTAAACCACAGCTTGTTAAATAGACCTTAATTGCAAGAAAACATAAAACATCAGCAAGTTTCTTTGAACATCAGACCCCATAGCCTGGAGAAACAGACTAAACATGAGAACAAGTGCCCACAGGGTAACCCACTCCACCAATCAGAGGGGATCACACTTTCTCCTGTCCAATCAGACGGCTCGTTCCTTGGCATTCTTATCGGTGCATTCCAGCACATCTTACTGCACCTCAACATGGTCCCAAACTCCTCAAACAGGTTTGGGCATGCTGAAACCCTTCCAGACAGTCACTTTATCACTTAAAATCGCTTAAAATGCAGCACTTGTGCTAACTCGTGCCATTTCCTCCATATTCTAACAGCAGCAGATCTTCTCATATTTTCTCCTCAGGGGCTGTTTGAAGGAATGTTCTGAATTCAACACGTTCTGCATTTTTGACTCGCTGTGGGTCACCACAACAAACAAACAAAAACATGTTTAATGCACTTACAATGAACCAGATAAGCATTCAAATTCACAATGGTTTCAAAAGTTTAGCCACAAGACAAGAATTGCTTACAAATCGTGTCTGTGCAAAGTTATAGCAATTGATTTTGAAGCTATCATATCACAACAGACTCGTCTCCATCTGCATAGATGAGTCAGAGTCCAGGCTGCTCATCCACAGGATGAAGAGGTTAATGCAGCTCTGAGATGCAGATATTCAAACAACTGCTGTCTCCTTTATGTGCATCTGTTCATGTGAACGACCAGCAGGATCCATAGTACAGTCACGCGTGGTGCAATATGTAGGTCTTTGGGTTCAGCCAACAAAGACAGATAAGATCAAACAATGCTACTTTGACTAGCACAAACTGATACAGCAGGATATGATGCTTGGTGCTGCTGACTGATAGTAATACAGCACACAACAGACCAACAACGTGTGAAATTGCATACTTTTATAGTAGGTACATTTGGTTTGAAACTTGCTTTGCGACTGTTAGAAAAGTATCATCTTGTATATAGTATGAATGTGTTGTCTGGCTATCACCAGACCAAGTTCAATTTACGATTGAACATTGGTCTGGGGATATGTATTTTCTACTGCACAAGAGGCGTGATAAACGAGCATAATTCAAATGACTCAGTACGCAATTGGATAGTCCTTCAACCAATCAGACCACAAGAGGCGTGATCAACGAGCATAGTTCAAATAACTCTCTACGCAATTGGATAGTCCTTCAACCAATCAGACCACAAGAGGCGTGATCAACGAGCATAGTTCAAATGACTCTGTATGCAATTGGATAGTCCTTCAACCAATCAGACCACAAGAGGTGTGATCAATGAGCATAGTTCAAATAACTCTCTATGCAATTGGATAGTCCTTCAACCAATCAGACCACAAGAGGCGTGATCAATGAGCATAGTTCAAATGACTCTGTACGCAATTGGATAGTCCTTCAACCAATCAGACCACAAGAGGCGTGATAAACGAGCATAGTTCAAATAACTCTCTATGCAATTGGATAGTCCTTCAATCAATCAGACCACAAGAGGCGTGATCAATGAGCATAGTTCAAATGACACTGTACGCAATTGGATAGTCCTTCAACCAATCAGACCTCAAGGAGGCGTGATAAACGGGCATAATTCAAATGACTCTGTACGCAATTGGATAGTCCTTCAACCAATCAGACCACAAGAGGCGTGATCAACGAGCATAGTTCAAATAACTCTCTATGCAATTGGATAGTCCTTCAACCAATCAGACCACAAGAGGCGTGATCAATGAGCATAGTTCAAATGACTCTCTATGCAATTGGATAGTCCTTCAACCAATCAGACCACAAGAGGCGTGATCAACGAGCATAGTTCAAATAACTCTCTATGCAATTCGATAGTCCTTCAACCAATCAGACCACAAGAGGCGTGATAACCGAGCATAATTCAAATGACTCTCTATGCAATTGGATAGTCCTTCAACCAATCAGACCACAAGAGGCGTGATCAACGAGCATAGTTCAAATGACTCTGTATGCAATTGGATAGTCCTTCAACCAATCAGACCACAAGAGGCGTGATAACCGAGCATAGTTCAAATGACTCTGTATGCAATTGGATAGTCCTTTGACCAATCAGACCACAAGAGGCGTGATAAACGAGCATAATTCAAATGACTGTACGAAATTGGATAGTCCTTCAACCAATCAGACAACAAGAGGCGAGATCAACGGGCATCAATCCATCGCTTCTCTATCCGTCATTGTGTTTAACCCGCCAATAGCGCGCCAGGTGGATAAGCCAGTCTGTGATTGGCTCCAGCAAAAGTGTAACAGAAGCAGTAGAAATGAATGTACAGGTTTCCAGCCTGAGCTGCAGGGCGAAATCAAATCGCCGGCAGATCAGGCTGGGTTTACCCAGTCTAATGAATGTGTGTAGTATGAATGAAATTTGAATGTACTACATCCGCCATGTTGTCATTGTCATGTGAACAACGGGTCAGTTGCGTCGCTTCACTGCCATTCACAAATCCTCTCCCGTCCCCTCATGGGATAGTAAAGTGTCCATTAAATGCACACTTCAGAATCTTGTCGTTAGTAGGTGGTCATTCAGGTACTTTTCGACGTTTTTCGAATACTGTGCATTCCATCATATATTTTTTTGCTGTGCTGTTTTTCGCATACTTGTTTTAGCATTTTTTGGGGTTATTCGATTTTTGGATGCAGCGCAAGTCTCTGAATGTTTCCGGCACACATTAGTATATGTCAAAGAATGCATTACCATGAGGTTTTTTTTTGCAGAATCTAGTAGTAGCTGAAATGCATACATGTTGAAGTACATAGTGCACAGTGTACTTTTCAAGGCCGCCTAGCAGATAAATCCATTTGGCTAACACTAAATATAAACAGAACGGCCTGTCAACATTATGTCTATTGAGGGGTCATGTCCATAGTGGGACAAAACAAAACTGAGGCTTTATTCAAGAAAAAAAAAAAAAACAGAGCTGCTTTGCAAAAATATGCACTTCCTTCACACCCTAACTGAAAAAGAAGATATTAGTGATTATTTGTAATGCTCTTCGTAGTAATGTGCAGTTAATTGCACAATAAGTGCCCCACACAAAGTGTTTGTATGACTCTAATAAGCATACAAATGTGATGTCTGCCCGAGTAAGGGGCACAGAGTTATGGAAATACATACACTGACAGCCAGTCGGACCGAATGCAATGATTGGATGAGCATTTTTTGGTCCTACACCTTCCACAGACAATATGTATACACATAAATAATAAATTTAGACCACTTAACTTAATGATTGCTATCAGGATGTGAAGAGACAATTCTGGAACAAATCTCCTACCCTGCCTTTAAGCCCAAAGCATACTTTGTTTTTTACGCGTATGTGAAGGTCCACGTACAGTGCATGTGATGCAAATTTCATCACCAGAATAGTACGCACACCGTCCGATTTTTTTCTTTGTACGCGCAGGATGCATATGTGCATTCGTTTTGCACTAATCAGTTGTTCCACAAGGTGGTAACACTGGCCTGGGCCGTTGTTTCACAGTACAAAACAAAACTAAAGACAATAAACAACAAAATACCAGAGACTGCCACAACAACAGATGCCCGCATTGACAAGCACTTGTGTTTTATTAAAATAATACGAAGGCGTTTTTATTGGTCATAACGTCTGGAGAAAAATAGCTTAGACACTGGAGAAACATGAAACATTCTAGAGCGCTTGTGTCGAATGCCTGCCTTCACACACGCTATCAAATGGAGTGTATTACATGTTCAACTGTATAGTTCAGGGGTCTCCACACTCGGTCCTGGAGGGCCGCTGTCCTGCAGAGTTTAGCTCCAACCTCAGATAAACACACATGAACCAACTAAACAGTGTCTTACAAAACCCTAGTTAGACACTCATTAAGCTGGTTCAGGTGTGTTTAATTGGGGTTGGAGCTAAACTCTGCAGGACAGCGGCCCTCCAGGACCGAGTGTGGAGACCCCTGGTATAGTTGATTCTTTACTGTTGTTTTTGAATTCCCAAGAGCGAAATCCAGTCATTTTAATAGGAATCAACACTGAAATCTGCATGATTTCCACATGCAGATTTCACAACGGCTCAAGTTGGTCTTTGCCACATTCACCAACAGAAAGCTGCTTTGAAAGTGACTTCTGTGCTTCATACATCGCACACTATTGACAACAGACAATGGGCCTGTGAAATGTTAAGGCTTTGAGTGACGCCTAAAAATGCTGTCTAGGGGCAGCTCACAAGGTTTTGGAAAAGAGCCTCGAGCAAACATGTTAGAGAAATGAGCTAAACAGGCAAACTGAGCAAACTAGGAAGGAAAGCAGTGGAGTTGGGGATCAAAATGGAGAGAAGCCAGCGTATGGGATCAATTACAGACCGACTCAGATCCAGGGGTTAGCCAAGTCAAAAAACAGACAAACACACAGAGAGAAAAGAAAACAGCTAAATGAGCACACAAAGCAACGAGGAGAAGGAGAGAACAAGAGAAAGCATGGGTGTCAGGACTGACAAAGTCGTTCTGGAATGCCTTGTCCTACATTTTCCAGCTCAACAGCAGCTCTGTCTGGACAGCCGACCTGGGTGAGAAAACGTCTGGACGTGCATGAGAAATGCATGCAGGTGTTCCTACAGAGCCTGCCGCCCACCCCAAACACATTAAGTATGTGTTCATATAAGCAGTTCTCTTTTGAACTTGCTTGAACTCCATATTTGGCAAAGAACCGCTTTTGTGGAATGTCTTCTTAGACCCAAAAATATCTACGGCATGCGTTTCCAAAGTCACTTAAGGTGAATGCACCATGTAGAATAAAGAAGAGCGCCATTGAGCAGCAGTTCAAATCAGGTCAAGAGCGGGTGAAGTTATCAAGACGTGATATAACAAAGTTGTCATCTTCTAGATGCATTAGCAGCAGTCATTTCCATTTCAATGCAAAATTGATGAATTAACACATGGTGGAGTAATGACTGTACACCATCACCATATTATTATGCCATTCCTGCATCCGTCACAGGCATCTAACACTCTTGAGTGTGTGATAAGATGATTATGATGATTGCTGAAAATTGCTGGGTGTCGACTGCTCTCTAAGAGGAATATAAGAAACCGCCCTCTCTCTCTCTTTCTCTGAGGAGGACAGACGTGAGGTTTCAAAAGGTTCAAGGATAGAAATAATCACTTCTAAGTGCCTGTTTGGGATCAGTTCCTTCACCATATGGAGTGCACGGTCTATACTTCATTTAAATACCATCACTGTAAACCCAAACGCGCAAAAATAATGAATTGGTTTGAGTAGAGCCAACTCAAATTAAACAAATTAGAATACACTCTTAAAATGCTGGGTTAAAAATAACCCAAGTTGGTTTGAAAATGGACTAACCCAGCGATTGGGTTGTTTTAAGCAAACATTTAACCCAACCGCTGGATTAAAACAACCCAATTGCTGGGTTAGTCCATTTTCAAACCAACTTGGGTTATTTTTAACCCAGCATTTTTTAGAGAATAGTATTTAAAACTTTCTTTTTCTTTTGAGTTCACAAAACTGACGCATTTTAAGTAATCTGAATTGTTTCATTGTTTTGAGTTTTATGAACTTATTTTAATTTAGACAAACTTCAATTTAACTGAAACTGGGATTTATATTTCCCAGCATGCTTTGCCATGACATTCAAAAGGGAGAGTAAACGCTAAAATTAAGTGTTATCTAATGTTTCTTTTTTGTGCAAGATTAAATGTTAAGTGGGATATTTAGTAGTTTAATGTTTTGCTATGTTAGTTATAGAAAAAAATTGTTATGTTTGGTTTTTGGGAGATTTCCATCATGTTGTCGAGTGGAGCATGAGCTTAGTTTGAGAACAGGTACATGTTCATGCAGTGTCGGCTGGTGATAATTATTTGGGGGGGGGGGGGGGGGGGGGTTCTCGGTGGGGGCAGTAGATGCATGTTGACTAAATTCAAGCATTAAAGAGAAAACAGTGTCTTCACTTTTATCTTTTTACACATTCATTTCCCACATATAACTGAATGAGGAAAGGAAAAACAAAACAAAACAGCAACAACAGACTAGCATGTTGACTACTTGAACATAAATTTTGCTCTCCTTTCTTTCTGGCCAGCAAATTTCTCAATGACTCTCTGATTAAAGTCAGTCATCTCAGTAGTGTCATGACGTTTGCATTTTTCAGTCAGATATTTGAGGTCTCTTTCCCCCGTTGTTGTCCACAAAACTTCAGTTGTCCAAAGAACTTCAACACTGAAATAAAAGACAGGGAAAGCAATAAAGGGCATTGCTAACAACACATCCATCCAGCCAGCCACCTACATTTCTCATAACAAGCGCGTGAAGCTCAGAGTGCAACTTCAACCTCTGTCACTGGCCTGCTGCTGGATTTGTAAATCGCGTTGGGATCCTTTATCCTTTTTTTTCCTTCCAGCTAACGCCTTGTGAAAGAATTTGGTTTAACTGCTGCCATCTCTACGAAAGTGATCATCCTATTAAGGTTTTGCCAGAGTCGGAGTGACTCGCCTGCGCACTTTCGTTGCCAAGAACGGAAAGTTGAATGACAGGTGACGAGAACCAATCAGATTGGATAAAATAACACGCATCCAATTCTGATTCGCCAGGGACGCAGCGACCTGTGTCCGGAGAAGGATCTTTAAGAAACCAATTAGAGACCAGCTTCAGGTCACATGCTGCCCGTAGATTTTTGGACTCAGATAGACATCCATTTGTCCGGCGTCCCTCGCCCATGAAACATATTGAAGAACATAAAATAGTTAACCAATCAAAGCCAGTTTTTATTAAATGCTGAGGCTCTTACTAACAGCCGGCACATCTTATGAGTAAACTATTTTATTTTTATTTCATTTTTGTATACATGTATATTTCTGGAATTTTGATGGGGGCCATTGACCAGCTGCCACTGGTTAAATGTTTTATTTTGCTGTACTCATTCATTGCGAATGCTATCAAAGCATTGTGTTACAAAATAGCAAGGTAGCATTTATTGAATTAGCTAGTTAAAAGCTCGCCAAGTTTCCACAACTAAAAATATTTAAGTTGAGATTGCATAATAAATTTAAGTTATATGTCTGAATTAGCTTACTCAAATATTTCATGTTAAGCACTAGGAATGCACGATACTGGATTTTTGCCGATATTTTTCAACTCATTTTGGCCGATGCACATTTATTTGTTTCCCCCCTTTGTTTGAAAACAACACCATTTTGAGCAAAAACTATATTTTTTAATTCTGGTGTCAATTTTCTGAGGTCTCCTTACTAAAAGGATACTTGTTAAAAATAAATAAATGTTAATAAAGTTATTTTTATAATGAGTATATTAAAAGATAGGAAAATAACAATAACAAAGTCAGTCATTTTTCAGCATAATTTCTTTTATAACGGCCGATTTTTATATTTTAAGCAGAAAGCGGCCAATTCCGATGTCGTACCAATAATATTGTGTATCCCTATTAAGCGCAATTAAAATGTATGAGTACAAAATACAAATCTGCAAGCTCTGCTTACTTAAACTAAACTTAAATGTAACTGATTACCTCAATTTTTTTGAGTTTTGCCAACTTATTCGGGTTTAGTGTCTTATTGAGCAGTTTATATTTCAATCACTTTTGTGCACAATACACATACAGCATACTTATGAAATAGTTGGCAGTATGCTGTTTGAGTAAGACACACCCTGTTTCATCATTATATATGCCTGCATCCAGTTGGGTGGATTCTAGGAGTGAAGGCTTCTTTGTCCGTATTTTGGATGGGTGTAGTAGTACATGTGGTTTCAGTTGGGGGCAGGGAGATGCAATTTGACCATTTCTGAGTTTTTGCCCAGCTGGAGAGTCGAATAGTGGTTGAAGCCGCTCCTCCGGTGATGACAGAGAGGTTGGGGGTGGATTCAGACAGCGGTCTGTAATTTTTTCCTCCTTAAGGGGGTCGTGAATATCCGTACAGGAAGAGGAAGTTTACTAGCCAACCCTTCAAGCAGCAAAACAGATGTGCGGAAAGCTGAACCTGCAGGAGACAAAGATCAGCGCCCGCGAGGCTGGACCTTGTCCTTTACACACCGTCGGATCTGACTCACTGATATTAGCCACTAAAAATCAATTTACTTTGGACTGAAGCGCTTCAGACTTATCTCAGGCTAGTCAAAATGTCCTCTTAAACAAAACACTCCAGGACGGTTGAAGAGTCTCTTTGAATGCTGTTATACAAGTAGGACAAGAGCCAATGTCGAGTGACATTAAACTGGTGGCCTTGTTTGACTGGATGGGACTTTTTGACTCAAGTTCAGAGTTAACCTGTCTTACTGGACGTTTGTTCAGAGTTTACTGACTGCCTATTCTGCTGCCGTGAATCAAAACAGCTCAAATCCCCAAGTAGGGTAAAGTTGCATGATGAAGTTACTTTGAGGAGAAACTGGTGTTCCTGTCTTAATCAGATCATTATTAATGTGAAAGAGTGAAATTCAAATTGCATAAATTGTCGTGAGAGGCTCAAGAATTAAAGAGAGAGAAGAGTAAAAGAGTAAGTTGTAAAACTAATCGAAAGTGATACTAATACTGTAAAGGTGCTTGCTTTAAAGCAATGTATTGTATAAAATGCTATATAAATAAATGTGACTTTTGTGGGAAAAGTTGTGTATCTTATCCTAAAGTTCACATTGCAAATCTTGTTTGTGCCAAAGACAAATCCCACCAGAAGTCCATCACTTTTTCCATGATTCACTCTTCCCTCTCTGAGTGTTTTGACGTCGCTTGGCTCTAGTTCAAGCTCCTTGTGTGCAACTGTTAGGGTTGAGCGTGAAATGTGTGCCGTAGCAGCTGCGGCTTCAGTTTATATAAGGAAAGAGGCCTTGATAGCGACTGTGCTGTAAATTCACAACAAGACCGGACACACCCTGCATATTCAGGGACATCCCGTCCTCCCTTCCCCCAGGGGAGAGTGATGCGCTGGAACTGCAGCGGGTGTTGGCGACTTCTGTAACTCCAGGGGTCCAGGAAACGGCTCCTCTGCAATCAACATCTGGTCAATATTGACCTCAAAGCGCACTGGATGTAAACAATCAGTGATGGAGGATAACAAAAATCCAATCTGGATGGAATGGAAACACTTGATCAACCACTCTTTGCTCTTTTAGAGGAGGAACAGTAACTCAGACTGAAGCAGTGAAACATCCTGTTTGTCCAATACACAAGTGGCAATGGCGTAAACAATTTTCAACATTAATATTTTAAGTTTAAAATACATACATATAACAGCAAGTGCTTTTTTAGATAGCTGGTCATCATATCTTTTTTTTCACCATTCTACATCTTTCTCAACCTTTTTAAGAACATATATTAATAAGTATAAACTAATACGTTTCAGCCTGTATTTTCATATATATACAGTGAGGAAAATAAGTATTTGAACACCCTGCTATTTTGCAAATTCTCCCACTTAGAAATCATGGAGGGGTCTGAAATTGTCATCGTAGGTGCATGTCCACTGTGAGAGACATAATCTAAAAAAAAAAATCCAGAAATCACAATATATGATTTTTTTTTACTATTTATTTGTATGATACAGCTGCAAATAAGTATTTGAACAATTTTTTTTTTTTTATCAATGTTAATATTTGGTACAGTAGCCTTTGTTTGCAACTACAGAGGTCAAACGTTTCCTGTAGTTTTTCACCAGGTTTGCACACACTGCAGGAGGGATTTTGGCCCACTCCTCCACACAGATCTTCTCTAGATCAGTCAGATTTCTGGCCTGTCGCTGAGAAACACGGAGTTTGAGCTCCCTCCAAAGATTCTATATTGGGTTTAGGTCTGGAGACTGGCTAGGCCACGCCAGAACCTTGATATGCTTCTTACAGAGCCACTCCTTGGTTATCCTGGCTGTGTGCTTCGGGTCATTGTCATGTTGGAAGACCCAGCCTCGACCCATTTTCAATGCTCTAACTGAGGGAAGGAGGTTGTTCCCCAAAATCTTGCAATACATGGCCACGGTCATCCTCTCCTTAATACAGTGCAGTCGCCCTGTTCCATGTGCAGAAAAACACCCCCAAAGCATGATGCTACCACCCCCATGCTTCACAGTAGGGATGGTGTTCTTGGGATGGTACTCATCATTCTTCTTCCTCCAAACACGTTTAGTGGAATTATGACCAAAAAGTTCTATTTTGTTCTCATCTGACCACATGACTTTCTCCCATGACTCCTCTTGATCATCCAAATGGTCATTGGCAAACTTAAGACGGGCCTTGACATGTGCTGGTTTAAGCAGGGGAACCTTCCGTGCCATGCATGATTTCAAACCATGACGTCTTAGTGTATTACCAACAGTAACCTTGGAAACGGTGGTCCCAGCTCTTTTCAGGTCATTGACCAGCTCCTCCCGTGTAGTTCCGGGCTGATTTCTCACCTTTCTTAGGATCATTGAGACCCCACGAGGTGAGATCTTGCATGGAGCCCCAGTCTGAGGGAGATTGACAGTCATGTTTAGCTTCTTCCATTTTCTAATGATTGCTCCAACAGTGGACCTTTTTTCACCAAGCTGCTTGGCAATTTCCCCGTAGCCCTTTCCAGCCTTGTGGAGGTGTACAATTTTGTCTCTAGTGTCTTTGGACAGCTCTTTGGTCTTGGACATGTTAGTAGTTGGATTCTTACTGATTATATGGGGTGGACAGGTGTCTTTATTAGGGGTGTAACGGATCGCAGTTGATCCGTGATCCGTACGGATCACGACCCACGGTTCGGCACGCAAGTGACCCGCGGATTTATTGTGCATTTTTTTTAAACTTGTGGATTAATCTGAATTGTTTAGCGATCGCAGACTAAAAGACAGTTTTTCTGCCAATATTGCTTTTTAAGTGATCTCGTTCCTTTAAACTCGATGCTGAGTTTCAGCGAAACACATGTGTTCACGTGAACAGGGCATGTTAATCAGTCAGCAGTGGCTAGCGGAGAAGTAGAAGAACTTGAAAAGCCTCCCGCATGATTCAAATCGCATGTATGGGAGCATTTTGGCTTCCCCGTAAAATATAATGATGACGGAAGAAGGGTGTGGACAAAACTGTAACAGTATGTAGGCACTGTGGCACGAGAAAGCCGTATGAAAGTGGCGCATACATCGAGCATGGCACCTGCTGACGCCCGTTTCACAGATACTCCGTTTGCCGTGCGTATGCGGTGCATATTTTTTCCGTACCCTTGTTAACGGATAGGCTACAGCTTTCACTGCACGCGGCTTCGGTCCGTCAGGTGCGCTCCAGAGTCTATTTTTTGATGTGCTGGCGCTGAATTAAAGTGACAGCGCATCCGCTTTAAAACAAACATGTATCGATGCGAAAATCTAGTAATTCCACCACAGATGCATAATGTAACGTCTGCTTGGTTTTAAAGTCAACACATGGCTTTTTGCCTCGAGTAAAGCAAGGAAAACGGCCTTTAAGTAAACAAAGAGAAATAATGGAGAGCACCTGTCCTTTCTTGGAGGTGCAAAAACAAAGTTCTTTATGACCTGCAGGATTTCTTGTAAAAAGATTTAAAAACGAAAGAAAAGCGTAAGTTAATTTAAAATGTTTGTTATTTTAACATAGTCTATTGTCTGTTTTGCAATTTGCATGAGCAACGTAATATATACATCTAAAGTAGGTATTAGGCCATATAAATACAAAGTAATGAATTCAATAAAACGTTGTTTAAGTGTAGTGCGTTTAAACATGATATCTATAAAATAGTGTATAGGCCTACAAAGAGAATTGCAATGCTGACAAGTGTGAGAGGTCTACTCTCTCCCCAGAGAATGTTGACATCATAATCTCTTTTTAAAAAAAAAGAAGAAGAAGCTCAGGCCCATTTTCACGTCTCAGGTTGTTTTTAGTCAAATTTGATTTATTCAGATGGTTATATATTTATTTTATTTTTGTTAACACCAAAAGTTTCTTGTTAACCTATAAACCATATAGGTTATGTTAACACCAAAAGTTCCTTGTTAACCTATAAACCATATAGGTTATGTTAACACCAAAAGTTTTCATGTAATAAATGGAAAGCAAATAAAAATAGTCTCCTCCCCCTTTTATTCTGATCCGAAAAATGATCCGATCCGTGACTCATGATCCGTAGTTCGATCCGAACCGTGAGTTTTGTGATCCGTTGCACCACTAGTCTTTATGCAGCTAACGACCTCAAACAGGTGCATCTAATTTAGGATAATACATGGAGTGGAGGTGGACATTTTAAAGGCAGACTAACAGGTCTTTGAGGGTCAGAATTCTAGCTGATAGACAGGTGTTCAAATACTTATTTGCAGCTGTATCATACAAATAAATAGTTAAAAAATCATATATTGTGATTTCTGGATTTTTTTTTTTTAGATTATGTCTCTCACAGTGGACATGCACCTACGATGACAATTTCAGACCCCTCCATGATTTCCAAGTGGGAGAACTTGCAAAATAGCAGGGTGTTCAAATACTTATTTTCCTCACTGTATATATATATATTAGTTTTACTTAAAGGTGCACTACGTAACATTTTTTCAGTACAATATCTAAAAACCTCTAGGCCAGTGTTATATATTTTGTTCAGTTGAGTACTGTCCCAATATCCCAAATGTTCCCAACTATTTGTAAATTGTGAGAAATTGCTATTTTAACCAAGGAACTGGGATGTGTGAGGGAGTCGCCTGTCGATTGCATCATATCTGTGTTACCGTTTCTGGTTTTATTTTGCAGAAACGCTTTACTCTCACTGCAGTGTGAACAAGTGTCATAGCAGCCGCCGAGCGAACGCACAGAGTAACGTCATAACATAATTTTCAACACACTCAGATGTATCTAATATGATAAACAGAGCTGCGTTACCTCATGACCGGAAAAGCGGAAATGGTGCCGGCGACTGTGGCATAATAAAAGTTCCACTGCTCGCGAGGCGCATGTTGCGTTCATCTTAATAACAACCGGAAAAGCGGAAATGGTGCCGGCGACTGTGGCATAATAAAAGTCCCACTGCTCGCGAGGCGCATGTTGCGTTCATCTTAATAACAATCGCTCCAGCAGCCTTGCTCAGCTCCACAACACTCGGTCCTGCTCTGCTTCATACTACAGTAACGTTAATAATCACATCCATGAACATGATTTCTGCCCGAGTCCTATCCCGATTCTTTTCCATCGGCTGTGAGGTGAAGACCACATGTCCCAAGATTCTGCGCTCAAAGCTGGCGTCATCAAACAATGCCTTTGTTTTGAATAGGCGACCTCTAGCGGACGGAAAAGTTACATAGTGCACCTTTAATAATGTGAGGCATGTCAGACTTATCATTTATTTAATAATCTGAACGATTCGGTTTGTTTGCATCACATTAAAAATGATGAGCTTGAAGCACCTTTTATTTGTAATGTATTTTATTCACTTGATTATACAAAATAGGCTTTACTACAGGGTTGGTTTATTAAATTAAATGTATTAAAATTGTATTAAACAACTGTTTAAATAATAAATACATAATTTATTGCATTTTATTTTATATATAAAATAGGCTTTACCACATTGCTATTTAAACAGTTGTTTAATATAATTTTAATATTTGATATTATGTTTGAAATATTTGAATCTATATCTTATAAGATATAAACATTATATAATATATAAATATAATATAGTAAAATATATTTTATAATATACAATATAAAAATATTATAAACAGGCAAAAACTTGAATGCTCTGGATCTAGGTAAAATCTAGATAAAATTCCCCTTTTATTTTGCGAAACAAATGATAAAATGACTGGGGGAAGAAAAAAGAAAAACACTGTGCTTACAACGCCAAACTTGCAGCTCACTAACAAAATCAGTGGCTTTGTTCTCACGGAAAATAGAGGTTCTCATGCAATGTTATACTCCCAAAGCTAATAACCTTTCCCGCATCCCAGCACCTCCATTACAACCACCCCCCCACCCCACCAAAAATACATTGTTTGAATCAAAGCGAGATCGGCCTCCAAGGGACACTTAGACAAGACCGAGTGAAACCACAAGATCACGATGAAGAAACTGAATGTGTAATGAGTGCGTGTGCGCTCTGAGAAGGTTCAGGCTCAAGTTGCCGCTTATACAAGCCATCCATTCAAAGCAAAAGAGCAAGAATGTGCATCGCAGAATGATGCAACTTGCAAGAAAGACGGACGACGGGCCGCCTCAGAAAACCTGCCCTCTCGGAGAACAGTCCAAGCCTGTGTCCACCCGGCCCAGAGAGAGCAGCGAGAAGGCGCCCTGCTCATTCCCGAGGACAGAGGGTTTCTCACTACAGAACGCATGCCAGCAGACTCGCCCCCCCATCCCGTCCCACACGACCACCCCACTAAAGCTTGAGTCATCAAAGAATACCACGTGACTCCTGAGTGACAAATGTTATCAAAATGTCAGAGAGCTCAGGGCTGCAAGATCAGTCTGTCCTGACATGCTATCCACTGTACACACACATTTTAAGCACCAGGATGCCGTCAATAATCTGCCCTGCCCTAAATCATCATACTGTCTATTTATGTGTACAAAAATTACACATTCAAAAATCACTGACACAGTGCTAGAGTTTTGCAGTAACTAAAAAGAAAGTCGCTTTGTGGATTGAAATAGGCAATGCTTAAGAGTCTTCGATTGGATCATTATTGCAGTGATTATTATGTTTCTATGTTTGGCAACCGTTCTTCTAACCATAATTGATGGGAGTGTGTAGCTTTTCGTTTCTTAAACAACCTTTCAGGAAGACACATCATGGCCATATTCCAGGATGACAATGTCAAGGTTCATCAGGCTCAAATTGTGAACGAATGGTTGGGTGGGAGCATGAAGAATCAATTTCAGACAGGAATTGGCACCTCTGAGTCCAGATCTTAAATTCATTGAAAGTCTTTGGGATGTGCTGGAGGAGACTTTACAGAGTGCTGGACTCTTGCATTGTCTCTTGACCAAAAATTGATGCACCTCTTGATGGAAATAAACGTTAGTCACAAGTTGGCCACTGAAGCCTCTTGGGTCTGTTCCAGTCACACGGGATCTTAAAGGGATAGTTCACCCAAAAATGAAAATTAGCCCATGATTTACTCACCCTCAAGTCAACCTAAGTGTGTATGACATTCTTCTTTCAGACGAATACAATCGGAGTTAGATTAAAATATGTCCTGGCTCTTCCAAGCTTTATAATGGCAGCCCAAAATTTGAAGCCCCCCAAAAAAGTGTATCCATATCCATTATAAAAGTAATCCACACGGCTCTGGGGGGTTAATAAAGGCCTTCTGAGGCAAATCAATGGGTTTGTGTAAGAAAAATTACCATATTTAAAACTTTATAAAGTAAAATATCTAACTCCTGGCATGGCAAATCACTTTTCGTATTCAAAAAAAGCGTAACTGACGTGATGATGACGTCGGACGTAGCGTAATGGTGCGTTCACACCAGACGCGAATGAAGCGTTAAGCGCAAGTGATTTACATGTTACGTCAATGCAAAGACACAAATACACATTGGGCCTCATTCATGAAATTTTCGTAAATATATGAGCAATGAGCAAATATGAGTAATTTGCATTTTTTAAATTTACATTTACGAAAACTCTCCTCCAGATTCACAAACGCTTCGTATAACACGGATTCGGTAATAAAACGTGTGTATATTAATGAATTCCAAACATTCGTAAATAGGTGTGATTGGACGGCCGGGTAAAAAAAGTGACAGTGACCCAACGTTGAACAATACCAAAAAAAAAGAAACAAAAAAAAGGGGCAAATCAACTCTAAATATTATTATGGTACATAGTGCATCAAAATGCAATGTCGTCAGTTTGCCTAAATTAGAACATTCAAATGTTTTATGCACCATTTACACGGGATAGGGAGCAGGTGTAAATTTCTTTCGTACCAACTAACATTTTGAAAATACGAACATTTTCGTGAATCCGAAAATTTACATCAGAGCGGCTTTATGAACGATTTACACACAAATTCGTTCTGCTCGTGTTTCATGAATGAGGCCCATTCTGTGAATCGCGCAAGTTGAAAAATCTGAACTTTGCCGGATAGTCGCACCGCGCCACCCAATCAGGAGTAGGCCTGTCGCGATTGGTCGATACAATCGACTGCGTCGACACTGTTAATTAGTCGACGTCAATATTTTTAGTCGACTGGGTAAGTTGGGTACGATATGAAATTGTATTAGTACCGGTACTTTGACAGCACTCTAATAAAAGAAGTATTTCTTAATCCGCGTTGATGTGTGACAGCAGGAGTGAGGACGTGTGTGTGAGCTCTGCTTCCACCGTTCACTAAACAATGGAAGCAGAACAGTCAAATATGTATGCGCAGATCAGGAAAAAGAAAGCAACAGAAAAGTGCGGCGCGGCCGGGCTCTGACCTGAAGCGCGGGCAGCCGCATTTCACTCAGATCATTCAGATCGCAACGCCAGTTTCGAAGATTATTGGGTTTGAATGGTAAAAAAAAGATGTAAAAATGCACATCCTGGCATTCGGGGTTCCGAATATCCTGGGTATTCGGGTAAACGCAGATATGGATATGTCTTTAGTTAACGTATACAGAGTTGAATGAGAAATTGGGTGTTACAATGAATTTGGTCCGTGCAGCTCTTAAAGGGCCGGACCTAATATTCTGTGTGAAGCAGGGCAGGGCAGGGCAGGAACATGCTGGCCAAGTGAGTTTTTAGGGTTTTTTTAACCCTAAAACAATGATAAAACAATGAATAGTAAGTTCTGTCATATTATTCAATTACCTTTACTGTTTTTTTTGCCATGGTATCGATTCAGTATCGGTATTGAGGTATTTTAGTCTGGTATCGTATCGAAGTCATAGTTTTGGTATCGTGACAACACTATTCTATATAAAAAAGTATTTGCTGATATTCTCTTTTTTTGTTTTGTTGGTTTACAAATTTGTACCTTTAAAAAATGTTCTCTTTTAGTTTTACATTTTGTCAAAGGGCTTGTTTACATTTATACTTTTTTTATAGTACACTACTGAAGGCCAATGTTGCAAGTTAAATTAAATGTTTTTAAGTAAAATTGTTGAAAATGATTGCGATAAATTAGTCGATAGATTAATCGATATAAAAATAGTCATTAGTGGCAGCCCTAATAAGGAGCTTGCTCTAGTAGTGACAACAATGAGGTCAAAATCACATGTGGATACCCGGAGCTGTACGATACATCTTTGTACTTTATAGGAACAGGAATAAAAAGGATCTTGCTTGGAAGAAAGTGAGTGAATAGGTCGGACAGTCAGGTAATTTGTAAAAGCGCTCTTTACTCAATTTGAGCTATATGTATATACATATTGAGACTACAAGCTAGCTAAAGCCGGCAAATTTATCTTATTCACGGTATTTTAAAACAATCCATGTCAGCCATTTCACAACGAGACTGGAGCTGCCTGGCATAAACCCCTTCCATGATGCAAATTCGAGTCTGTTGTGAAGTGAATGTCACGCGCGAATGAAGCGAGTAAACTCAAAATGTTCAAGTGTCCAACTACGTGCGCATAGTGCGATTTATTTGAGCAAGTCGCGTCTGGTATGAACGCACCATAAGCGTTTTGAACTGCGAGAGGCGCTACACTTTCTTTGTAATTTGAGTGTCATATACACCTAGGATGGCTTGAGGGTGAGTAAATCATGGGGTCAGTTTCATTTTTGGGCAACTATTTCTTTAAAAACATAACGTCAGCAGCACAAACCAGATGTGAGGCCAGACTCCTCTGCTGGTGTTTACAATCAGACACGGCCTCTACGGTCGAGACAGACAACTTATTTTCCTAAGATATCCTCGTCAGTCCAGTGTTTAACATCACCGATTGTGTGTGTGTGACCTCAAAGAGGGAGTGCTGCAATATAAATTTGTGTGTATTTCAGAGTAGGATTCATTTAATATCATATTACATTTAATACTTAAATTAAAAGGTTCGTCATTTCATTCATAACAAAAGAAAGATAAGTGGTATTAATGCAAAAACAGCTTCACAATATGAAAGATGAAAACTACTCAAATTAAGATCTATATAATTCATTCTGATCGCATGAGCCGGTATAACCGGTATAACAAAATCACTAACAGTTGACATTTCTATTGTATAACAAATCACCCAGTTCTAACTGGAATTATGCCGTGCACAGATTTAACCATCTTGCTTTAATGGAGATGCTGGTATCATAGCTAATTGAAAATAAAATATAATTCTTGGTATTTAAAAAAAAATAGATAAGGCTGTTATTTCAATGGAATCCTACTTCCTTAAACAATTGAACTGATAGAGTTATCAGTAGATCACAACATCTAAACATCAGGTGAGACAGAGATCATCTGATACAGAAGTTATGCAAGTAACCAAGAACTGGGTGATTACGATTGTCATTAGTACTACTAATAAACAAGCTAGTGCACAAGCTCTTGTTAAAGCATGCCTTTCCTCATATTTGCCGTGAGCCAGGAATGGCTTTCGAGAGCGGGATAAGGAAGTACATCTGGTTGCCACAAGGCCTCAGTCTGCATGAGATAATGTGCTTTCCAAGTTTCCAGGCTAATCGTGTCGGTGTGATTATCAGCACTAAGAAATGCTGAGCATGACGCCTGAACTGCTCCCCTCAGCATCTCCTTAACCCCTGTCTTAAAGGGGGGAATGAGCCATGGGTTATTTTTACTCTTTTAAATCACCTGAAATATGACAAGTCTTTGCTTATAGAGTAAGTGACATGAAGGTAAAAACACACATCCTCTATACAAGTTCGTCCCATTTGACAATGAAGACATAATAACAACCAGTGTTGGGGAAAGATACTTTGAAAAGTAATGCAACACAATATTGCATTACTCCCTTTAAAAGTAACTACTGCTTACTTAGTTACTTTTTAAGTAACTTTTTAAGTTACATTACTTTTATTTTCTTTTTATAACAAAAAAGTTGTATTTTTTGGCAAATGTATAGACCCTTACACACCAAAATTGAAATAATAAGCCTCAGGCTGAAAGAAATGCAAATTCATGTGTGTACAGTAGAGAATGCAGTTCAAACAAACCTTTCAGCTGTGCCATTCTTCTGGAGAAAAACGTTTAAAGGGTTACTTCAGCGATTAGCATTAAGCTTTGTATCAGTAGAAACCCGGTAGTATATATATTCGAATAATCCAATTCAGGGGCGGGTTGCTTGAATTGTGGGTTCATTAGCCTATTATTCTTAATGAAAAACACAACAACAAAACGGTACAATGACAAACTCACTTAAAAAGGCGCTTTTACATTTCGCTTTGAAACCAAATCTTCCACGATCATCTTGTCTGTCAGCTCCTCACTCTCTGATGAATGAGATCTGACTCCTGCTGCGTTTGTGCAGCGACTCTCGTTCGGCTCGTGCTGTATTGAGCCAATTTTTAGAATTTGGGGGCGGGTTGCATGAATTTTTGGGTTCAAGCGCTTTTACGCTTTGAAACCAAATCTTCGATAACCTTGTCTGTCAGCGGTTTGCTCGTTCGGCTGGTGCTGTATTGAGCAGACAAGTTCAGTTTTTAATTGTTTTGTCAGTTCTCTAACTGAACTAAATTATTTTATTACTATACAGCGGAGCGGTGCGGTGCGCAAGTGATGTTAACAGTGTTTTGCCTAATCTGTATTAAAGAGAAAAGAATCACTTCATCTGATGTTTAAAGTGAATAAAATAGCCTTGACAGCTACTTACTGGTGTTTCACAACTGCTGTCTGAAGAGCCTTGTTCTCTCCCCAAACTTGTGTGGTAGTTTTTCTACGGTCTAAGGGTAACGTTAGTTGAGGTGCACGGTGGATCAAACCACTGTGAGGCAAGGGGGGAGGGGGGACTCAAAATGTTTCTAAACTTAAAACGCATTTTTTTTCCTGTTTGCGTTTGTATTGTTTTACTACTTACACATTTATTTTAAGTATATATTGTTACATTATTTACAATACTCAGCATGGTTTTTAGGGGGGGGGCAGCCCTCAGATTGGGGGGGGTCCTGTCCCCCCCGTCCCCCCCGCGATTTACACCCCTGTGTCAACATGTCCATCTTGATGAGTATCCTAGCAGACATAGTCTGTATATGCCTTAAGTGAACTCTATACAGTCGAGAAAGACGACGCATATCTGAGCATTAGGTCTTAAAGGGGCAGTAGCCTTTACTGCTGTCTGTTTAATGTCAAACAACAAAAGACATCACTCACTGCTCTTGATTGAAATGCTTTTGTAAATTTAATAGGATTAATCTTTATTTTATACAGTCAAATATGCAGTGTTATTTTACATTTGATCATTTTCTGTACCTGAAAACTAATGTTTGACGTATACTGAAAAACCTGAAAAGCATAGTTTATTTTATTAGTATCTTTGCTCTATAGTATTTATTTGTGCTGCTGCTTGTATTTCAATTACTTGTTCTTATTATTTTCTTTATTTTTATTTGACAGTAGTCATTTTTTCCCTGAACATAGCAAATACTGAACCGTACCGAAACCATGAACCTAAAACCATGATACAAACCGAACCGTGAGCAATCTGTTATACCCCTATTATACCCCTGTTATACCCCTAGCGTGATGCGAGGGGGTGCCACAAAATGGAGAACATTTTCAAAGGGTGCCATGACTGAAAAAAGGTTGGGAAACACTACTGTAGAGGACACGAACGCATAAACCATCACTTCATGAGAATTTACCATTTCATTTGAGAAAACTGTCATATTATAAATTGAACAGACACTCAAAGGTGTTCACGGCAACCCGTCAAAATAAAAGTTTGGTTTAACGTGAGAAATTTTTCAGAATATATTAGGCTACTGTTGTAGCCTACAGTAGATTTAACTTTGTCTCTATGTAATAATAATAATTCGTCTCAACTAACAATAATAAAAATTATGCCTAGATAGTTGCTTATTTTTCACTTGATCTTTTATATAAACAATGTTAACTTTTAAACAACATACAGCCTTTAAACGTTTATGTATTATTTACTTATAATGATTATCATCATAAATAATAACCTTATTGAATTGCATTTGTGGTACCGAAATTGGTACAGATCTGGCACGCATCTCCCTGTATCATTGCGTGATACTTTTGTATAATTTTTTATAAAGTTTTAGCCTGGTCGCTGTTCACTGCCATTATATGGATAAACACGTACAGGACGTTTTTAAAACGTTCTGCTTTTTTTTGTTAAAGTCTCTGCAGCTAGTGTACTTGAATTTTATTTATCTGCAACAATTTGTTATAATTACAGTTTTGCCCAATAAATGTTCTCAAAACTACATACAACGTTTCTTTCTTTCTTTAAAAAACAACAAAAAAAAACAAACATTTAGCAGTTTGGCTTTCCTTAGGGTCTAACCCGTTCTGAAATGGTTCTATTAATATTTTTATATTGCAATAAATATCGTTATCGCAAGAGGCTGCAATCGCAATATGGATTTTAGGCCATATCGCCCATCTCTACTATCAGTAATGGTAGACAATAACTGTGCCTATTAAGTCATAAAAAGGGCATGCTTGCATTCCTCAAATATTATATTATCAGATGATTGGCTCCAGATATGCATAAATTCAAATCTGAAAATCAACCAGCATGCCTTGGCTTATGCAGCTGACTCATAATGCAGAAGGACACGGCGCAGATGCAACATGCATAATGATACCAGACGTATGCAACCGGCCGAGTCCACAACAAAAAGGAAGCTTCAGGGGAGCCTACAGCTCCAACTAAAACCAGTTTGAGTTGTTGTGTGGAATTCCATGTCAACAAACCCTGGGGAGCAAGAGTGAAAGTGAGGAGAACTGGCACAGAGACCCATGAGGTGGGGGAGCGTGTATGTGTTTGGAGGGCAGGGGGGCTGATGGGGACCTTAAACAAAGACCCCGTTCTGTTCTAAAGGTGAAGGAGAATGTGAACCATTCCTCGACTTTCACAAAGCATATATAGTTCTCATGGAAGTGTATGTTACCGCCCTGATCCTGTCTGAATCCCAGACTGTTGCACCTCCAACGCTGGCTTTGATGCTGTCTGGAAGAGCGTTACGTGCCTCGTCTGGCCATTTAATTGGGATGTGACTGCTTGTAACTTAACACATGTGCAATTAACTTCCTTCGATGTGTTGTTATATCTATACATTTGAGTAGTAGACATGAAATGGGCTACTTTCGCAACGTTGACGTGTGATTTGCTTGCATATTTTGGAATTATTGTGAGTGCATAACAGTTAAAAGATGGTTGTAAAATTATGATACATTTAGAAACTATTTTTTGTATTAATTCACACCATCAGGACTGTTTGAAATGCACTTTCCCTTATGCATTTTAACCTAAAATCTTCATGTTGAATAAAAAAAAGTGCATGCACCAACCACCCACTGTGAACCCCCTAATTACCCCTCAAGTAGAAGCCACTTTGAGCAGAAGTTGGAACACAAACCTATGATTACATAACCTGCAACACCTCTTCAAACAATCCAGCACTATAGTCTGACTGTATCCAAATGGGCTAAACCTATTACTTTGTGTAGCTCTTTACTATACATGATACAGTCACTTGATAACTGCACCATCTGAACTTTATCCCTGGGAGCCAAGTGGAACCCATGGCACATTAGCAACCTTATAGATCTCATTTAAAGTGCTCAAAACTATTTGTATGACTAAATTTGGTAAATTATATGGTTTAGAGCTATTTGAATGCATTCTGGATGATCTGACACTAGTTGCAACACATCAAAACATGCGAAGTGAAAGATGGCAATCATGCCACGGCATCGTAAGAAGATTCCCACTTACAGTGCTGTACAAAATGTCGTTATCCCCGGATTCGGACAATTCACTGAGATTTTTGTCCCATTGTAAAAACGGTTCCCCGCAATCCATTATTTCCATGCCTCGACCTGCGTCTGTAACCGTCACGGAGGCTTCAACGACTCCACAAACGACTATTTGTAAGCGTTAGCGATAGCGTATCTATCAAATGGCTCGTCTGGCCGTGATTCAAAGTGAATGTTTCACTGTCAACGGAAAGTTAAGTGTCTTGTCTCCACTGATCACCGAACTTTCCTCTCAGCTTCCTTGAGAAATGTCGCCCCTTCACAGGCGAGCAGGAATTTGGGGCGGGGAAATGATATGGGAATGGCGAAATTTGTTTACAAAAGACAGTTTGTGGACTATACTACTTCCAGGGAATGTTTTGGGGGTTTCCAAACAAATCATAATATATGGGGTTTATATTTTGTTACGTTGTTTGATAACACTACGCATACATTTCCCTTAAAACAACAAACTTTCCTATCTGAGGTCCCGCCCTTGGAATCCACGCGTCAGCCAATAAGATGAGCCGTTAGGTTTAAAGCTCACCTCACACTGAGAATGCGAAAATCACGGAAGACGGACAACCCGTTTGACCAATAGGAGAGCGCTACTGTATGATTGACGTGAAATTGCTCCTATTAAGGATGACTCCGCGTTATCGCTCAACAAACCGTGTAAAGCCAAGAGTACCAAACTGTGTGCACCGCCTCAACTCATATTTCTTTCAATGGATTCCTACTAAGGGGTAAATATCTTGAAATGGGAATTTACTCTTAAAGCGCACTTAAGCTCATTTTACTATATTCTGGTGGCTAAATAGAACTAAATGACTGTACACAATGGGGAAACATGCGCCTAAACAAATGGAAATTTACTGAAAAACAAAAGGAAGAAACGAAACTGCTGTTCTCTCAGTTTCAGACAGCTAACTTTTTTTTTGTTTCTGAAACCAGAAGGTGTTTTACATGTGCTGTACGTGGATGGCGAGAGTATTCACAACAAACCCTTTACTGACAAACTACATTTATTCACGAACATTAAGCAAGACAGTACAGTATAACAAATTGAAAGTGATTTTGTTAAACGCTTTTCAACATATATGTTATGTTGCAGAAGTCAGAAAGAAAAAGTTAACAGTTTTGTTTCTTTTACAAAGAGTCAAACCCAGTTCATGGGACTGGAACGTGTGTTTACATGTCAAAGTGCATCCCGCTAGCGCCCTCTGTCGGCAATAAGACAGCATGACACAATCATACCAACAACATTACTTCTTTTGCCAATGTATGACTGTTAAAGGGTTAGTTCACCCCCCCCAAAAAAAATCTGTCATTAATTACTCGCCCTCGTGTCGTTCGAAACCCGCAAGACCTTCGTTTTTATCTTCAGAACACAAGATATTTTTCGATAAAATCCGAGACCTCTCCGACCCCTCCATAGACCAATTTAATCACCACTTTCAATGTCCAGAAAGGTTAAAGACATTGTTAAAATAGCCCAAGTGACTCCAGTGGTTCAACCTTAATTTTATGAAGTGACGAGAATACTTTTTGTGCGCTAAAAACAAACAAAAATAACTTTATTCAACATTTTCTTCACGTCGGTGTCAGACTCCTACGCAGGTTACGTTGGCCAGCTCCTGCGTCAGCATCACACGCATGTGTTGTGGTGCTCACAGCGTCGGCCAATGGTAAGCCGGCGTTCTGGCGTAGCGCTTCGAAAGCGCTGCACTGTATTTACTACATCAACGGCGTAGGAGACTGGCACAGACGAGAAGAGATTGTTGAATAAAGTCGTGTTTTTGCATACAAAAATTTATCTTGTCGCTTCATAACATTAAGGTTGAACCACTGGAGCCACATGGACTATTTGAATGTCTTTCCTACCTTTCTGGACATTGAAAGTGTTAATTACATTGCCGTCTATGGAGGGGTCGGAGAGCTCTCGGATTTCATCAAAAATATGTTAATTTGTGTTCTGAAGATGAACGAAGGTCTTATGGGTTTGGAACAACATGAGGGCGAGTAATTAAGGACAGAATTTATATTTCTGGGTGAACTAACCCTTTAAGGGCAGGCACAAAGATACTCAAGAGTTGATGTCAGTGAGCAGAATAACGCTATACACAATATCTTCTTTTGGTTCCTATAGTCTGGGAAGGAGTCTTCACTACTGGTCCCGCAGATTTTCACTTAAAAAAACAATATTATCTGTGGAAAGAGAAAGACAAATGATGTTTGGTTAATTTTTTTAATCGTTAAAGCTAAAACAACAACAAAAAAGTTATAATATTTAGGGTCTGTGGTAAATCCGACCTGCGATAATAGTTGTCGCCTGTCGCCTGACGTTGTTTTTATCCATGTACTCTCCATAATCGAGCTTTCCTTCCACAAGAATTCGAGACCTGAAAATAATTGGATCCATGGTTAATAGCAGTAGGTTTTATTTTTATATTCATAAAAAAACTAATAAGGAACACACCCTTTCTTCACATACTGATACGCCACGTCTCTGAGACCTGGTTTGAATACTGAAATTCTGTGCCATGTTGTTTTCTGGGTGACATCTCCTGCAAAAAAAAACAAAACAAAAAATTATAATAATCTTTCTTAGTTTATTAAAGGAACACGACAACGTTTGGGGACTTTAGCTTATTCACCGTATCCCCCAGAGTTAGATAAGTCCTTACACACCATTCTTATCTCTGTGTGTGCCATAACTCTGTCTGACACACTCACTGCTAGCCTAGCTTAGCACAAAGACTGGAGGTAAATGGCTCCAGCTAGCCTACTGCTCAATAAGTGACAAAATAACGGCAACATTTTCCTATTTACATGTTGTGATGTGTATAGTTACATTGTGTACTAAGACCGACGGAAAATGAAAAGTTGCAATTTTCTAGACTGATATGGCTAGGAACTATACTCTCATTCCTGCGTAAGCCGTATCATGAGTGCAGCGGCGCAATGATATTACGCAGCGCCTGAAAATAGTCCCCAGCGCTCTCTGTGCAAGCAGATTGTCACGTTGTGTAGCGGACCCTGTCCGAATGATGGCCAGACTTTACTGATGTTTCATGGAGTTTATTGAAACCAAGAGCTGAACAAATAAAGCAAAGAAGTGCGCATTAACACCTCGTACACAAACTCTCTCTCTTCATAGCATTATCATTAACATACAGCGAAATACACAAAAATACTCATTACAGATGACGGTAAACAAGAACATACACACCTTATGCCTTTTCGGGGGGTGCTTAACAAACTGCAAACTTTAAATCTGCCTAACCACTCCGATGAACCGCGAGCTCTCACTATCTTTCATTAGACTACAACATCCGTCAAAATAAAAGTCCCTACTAATTAAGACAGATAATGCAGACCTTAAACCAATTTAAACACACAGAAATGTCAAAAATGTACACAAAAAACAAATGATAAGATAAATCACAATGAAGTCTGTTACACGTTGGTTATGTTGATGGAAGTTAGCCTATTTTCAGGTGCTGCGTAATATCATTGCGCCGCTGCACTCATGGTACAGCAGTACAATTCCTTGATCATTACGCAGGAATGAGAGTATAGTTCCTAATGTTATCGGTCTAGAAAATCACAACTTTTCATTTTCCGTCGGTCTTAGTACACAACGTAACTATACACATCACAACATGTAAATAGGAAAATGTTGGCGTTATTTTGACAATTATTGAGCAGTAGGCTAGCTGGAGCCATTTACCTCCAGTCTTTGTGCTAAGCTAGGCTAGCGGCGAGTGTGCCAGACAGAGTTATGGCACGCACGGAGATGAGAATGGTATGTATGGACTTATCTAACTCTGGGGGATATGGGGAATAAGATAAAGTCCCAAAAAGTCGGCGTGTTCCTTTAAAGTCAGCATGAAATCAAAATGGACAATTGTTATTTTTTATGGAATATTGCAGTGTTTATTATAGACGGTTTCATTGGACGCACGCGCGTTGCCACGGTTACGCGTCTGGCCCGAAGTTAACTTCCAGTCTGTGTTTGTTTATCGGTCTGGCAAGGGGATAGTATGGCGCACTACTCAGTAGAAAGACATTTTTGACGTACTATTCTTGGATAACATGATATTCTGTCTGCTTGATCGTTAATATTTATATGACACCAGCCCAAAAACTGTGTGCGACTCACCAAAAAGCCGATCCAGTCATACGAGAGCAGCGTCTAATGTAATTTACTTGTTATTTATTTTGCTTGTTATCAGAAATAATCTACTCTAGAGGTAACTTATTCTGGCTGCGTTTACACTTGGCATTAACATGCGATCACCGTGATCATCAGTCAATCAGGACACAGCGAGTTTACATTTGTTCACATCAAGTGGTCGCCATCTGGATAAATGATCGGATTTATGTTTCCCTGCAAAATATTTAAATGTACCTTTATCACGGAGTGCAAAACTTTCGCTTTGTCCTCTATTAATGGCAGTGCCCATAGAGCACAGGATTTTTTGTGATGCATTCATATACAATCAATCTCAAATAGGGTACTTTATCTACAAGTTAAGTTTCCCAACATTAATCTTATGTTATGAAACAAAGAAACATGTTATTCCGATGCATTGCATGATTGAAGACGAGCGTGCAAGCACTAGATACTGTACAGAAAACAGCATTACATGGTACTTAAAGGGTTAGTTCACCCAAAAATTTGAATTCTGTCATTATTACTCTCCATCATGTCGTTCCAAACCTGTAAGACCTTTGTTCATCTTCGGAACACAACTTAAGATATTTTTCTTCTTCTCTACGGTCTTACGGGTTGGGGTCAACATGAGGGCGAGTAATTAATGTATGAATTTACATTTTTGGATGAACTAACCGTTTAAGGGGGGCGTTTCCCCCACTCTATATTGCAGACAGAAATGAGAGATTATTTAAAACAAACATGTGGAAACAATAAAAACCATGTAAATTAAGAAAATATTGCCCAATTAAAATGAAAGACAATAGCGCATAAAGATAACGCAGCCTCTGTTATTATCAGGTTGTTATTGATTCTTTGCAAACCTCTACCGGAAGTTAAGTTTGGGCCACAAAAGCGTGCATGCGCAGTAACGTTTGTTTATGTTGTTGACATTGAAACCATCTATAAATGATTCATCCTTACTGTGCGTTCACTAGAGATGTAACCGCATACCTGGGTTCAGGGTATTGGCCGATACCGAGTACTGATCCGATACCTGGGTGTGTATCTGTATATACAGCTGTATACACTACTAGCCCTGTATGAATTGATAGAATTATTTTATGGTGTCCTTCAAACTTATCCCTTAATAAAACATGAACAAATACATGGTGAACTACTGTATTTATTACAGTATTTTTAATATCTGACATGCATTTGACAGTAATATTTATTTTTCTTAAGCGAAAAAGAACTTCAAATGCAGCCACAAATCTAACACTGCAAACTGAAAAAGGTATTTTAGTTGTACAATATAACTGTATAAAAAACAGTGCAACGAATAAATGTAGGAATATATATATATATATATATATATATATATATATATATATATATATATATATATATATATATATATATATATATATATATATATATATATATATAAGAATCAGAAAATCTCTACAACAAAACAGGTGAAAAATAAGCAACCATCTAGGCATTATTATTATTAGTAGAGACGTATTATTTATTATTACATAGAGACATAGCTAAATCTACTGTACAGCAGTAGCCTAATATATTCTGTCAATTTAAAATGTTTTAAACCGAACTTTTATTTTGACGGGTTGCCATAAAGATATTTCAGTGTCTGTGTTCCTTATATGAGTTTTCCCAAATGAAACTGTCACTTCTTGAGAATTTACCGTTTATGCGTTTGTGTCCTCATATAGTGACTATAGACTGTGAATATTGCCCAAATTGTCCAAGACGCGCCACCGGCTCTCATTGAAAATGAATGACTTCACTTTGACGAGTTACACATCATAACTTCCCCTCCCTCTTGCACTGACATCTCTTCTCTGATGATGCGTTTATTGGTGTGAGGGCGGGGCAAACTGTCACTCATGACATCAGCTAATAGCAAACCACAACCATCCAATCAATTCCCCATGAACAAACTCAAACCCCGCCCTACAGTTGTTCTTGTTCGAGAAGCCGTTTCACTCAGATATACATCACAATAGGGAAAAGACATTGCCAACTTCTGTTTCATGCTGACTTTAGGATCACTGACTGACTGGTGATGAATTAGGAAAATATCTTGTTTAAATAGACCACATATTTGCATCATGAAGACAATTCTCTCACATAAAGCGAAACCTAGTTAATTTGTTTGTCACCCACTTTAATATCTCTTCATCTAACAAAAAAATCATATCTTATAGATTAAAAATTAGTATTTGTCTCATACACGTTATATAGAGAATACAAACAGCAGTGAAACATCCCATAGACTGTCCATAAAATATGTAAAGAATAAACAGAAATAATAATGAGTACATGGACTCATCTTTAAACTCACCTGTACTTGTGGGTTCTCCCTCCCCGGACCGCCACATCTCATTTGTTGCCATGGAGAAGATGGTGACGGGGTTTCTGCCCTCCACCTGTCTCATGACGGGGTCTTGCCCCACCCGCCCAAGAAGCTGCACCTTGTTAATAGCTGTTAAAAGACGAAGCAATGATGAAAGACATTGGATTTCAGCAAAGAGAACCAAAGCAAAATGGCTTATATGTACACAAAAACATTTATCCTTCTATACACAAAACAGTACCGTTTATTATGGTAGACTTAACGTTTTTTCATTAAAATATTGTTTGATTGCCGAATGCCTCAAACAAAACATGTCAATAATATGGCACACATTTTTGGATAAAAATACAGCGATTAGTTCTTCCTGTAAAATATGGAAGATATTGCATTATATAAATATCAGGCGGCGGAACTCGCACTTCTGACGGCGGCGGAACTCGCACTTCTGACGGCGGCGGAACTCGCACTTCTGACGGCGGCGGAACTCGCACTTCTGACGGCGGCGGAACTCGCACTTCTGACGGCGGCGGAACTCGCACTTCTGACGGCGGCGGAACTCGCACTTCTGACGGCGGCGGAACTCGCACTTCTGACGGCGGCGGAACTCGCACTTCTGACGGCGGCGGAACTCGCACTTCTGACGGCGGCGGAACTCGCACTTCTGACGGCGGCGGAACTCGCACTTCTGACGGCGGCGGAACTCGCACTTCTGACGGCGGCGGAACTCGCACTTCTGACGGCGGCGGAACTCGCACTTCTGACGGCGGCGGAACTCGCACTTCTGACGGCGGCGGAACTCGCACTTCTGACGGCGGCGGAACTCGCACTTCTGACGGCGGCGGAACTCGCACTTCTGACGGCGGCGGAACTCGCACTTCTGACGGCGGCGGAACTCGCACTTCTGACGGCGGCGGAACTCGCACTTCTGACGGCGGCGGAACTCGCACTTCTGACGGCGGCGGAACTCGCACTTCTGACGGCGGCGGAACTCGCACTTCTGACGGCGGCGGAACTCGCACTTCTGACGGCGGCGGAACTCGCACTTCTGACGGCGGCGGAACTCGCACTTCAGACGGCGGAACTCGCACTTCAGACGGCGGAACTCGCACTTCAGACGGCGCAACTCGCACTTCAGACGGCGCAACTCGCACTTCAGACGGCGCAACTCGCACTTCAGACGGCGGAACTCGCACTTCAGACGGCGGAACTCGCACTTCAGACGGCGCAACTCGCACTTCAGACGGCGCAACTCGCACTTCAGACGGCGGAACTCGCACTTCAGACGGCGGAACTCGCACTTCAGACGGCGGAACTCGCACTTCAGACGGCGGAACTCGCACTTCAGACGGCGGAACTCGCACTTCAGACGGCGGAACTCGCACTTCAGACGGCGGAACTCGCACTTCAGACTTCAATGGCGGTTGTACGCTTTATCTGCGCTAGGGTTGGGTACCGAACTCTGTACTTTTAAGGGCACCAACCGAATTACGTCGGTACTACCGAGTACCGATTCACATTCAATAAATCGGTACCAAATTTCAGTACCTGAGAACGCCTCTGGTGATATAGACTAAAGTCTGTGAATATTAAACCGTAAAAAGACTATTTAAATACGAATCCTGCACGTCTCTGTGCAAATGAATGCCGTAGACGTGCGGTTTACCACACACAAACACTCACTCACTCAGAATCACGCGTGACGGTCGTGTTTCCATCTCTGCTGTCACATATGAGGACATTTACATTTACGCATTTGGCAGACGCTTTTATCCAAAGCGACTTACATTGCATTCAAGGTACACATTTTACATTTTGTCAGTTCTTGCTTTCCCTGGGAATCGAACCCATGACCTTGGCGTTGCAAGCGCCATGCTCTACTGTTTGAGCTACAGGAAAGCCATGAACGCACAAACGTCATCTCCAGAGCCACCGAGAGTCACTTTATGAGCATTTTACCGTTTCATTTGAGAAAAACTACCGTAATGTCATAAACACACAGAAACTCAAAGGTCTTCACGGCAACCCGTCAAAATAAAAGTTTGCTTTAACTTGACAAATATATTACTGTTGTACAGTAGAATTTAGATATGTCTCAATGTAATAATAATACTATCAGTAATACCCAGCCATAGTATTTATATAAATAACTTTTCCACAGACCCCTGCTGTAGCGACAATACAATGATTGACAGATACTCACATCTCTCCAAGATCAGGCTTGCATCTGTGGCCCTGTGTCGGACAAACTGTTTGAGTATCTGTCAGGACAGAGTAAAAACAGTCAGCCTATAGTCATCCTCATGAGCAAACCTGAACCCATATACATGTTCTTTCATTACCTGTGCAGAGGCATTTCTCAACATCTTCTCTTCTTGCTGGATGGTGCTGTGATGTTTGCTGATAGCTCATTCACTCTGTGAAGGAAACATGGCATCAGAGTAATAAAGGTAAAGCTTAACTACGTGAAAGTAATGTTGAAAAATATGTAATTTGCCTTATTCGCATTCCACCTATGTATGATGCAGTTCAAGGTACACATTCTTTACAGTATCCTCTATGATATTATTTGCTCATTTTCAATTTATACTTTAATTATGTAAGATTTGTTCTGTATTCTACTTTCAGCAAATCCAATCAAGAAACACATGTTAATCTCCCGCCATTCACTTTCACTAACTAGTCACGTTTAGAAGACACATGCAATGGTGGTTGTACGCTTTATCTACGAGGTATAATCTATATCTGTGTCTTCGAAGTTTAAATAAAATACAAGTGAAAAGATAAACTTCGACTTACAAGTTCAAAAGATCTTGAGAATGCTTCAATAACCCCACGCTGTTTCCGGTGCGTCGTGGAAAACATTCCCCTGCAGCAACAAAAACGAACAACGTCCGTTCCCGTTCTGTATAAATCATATTTATTTGTTATTTATTATTTTTTTTTTATGTGCCTTCAACTGTGGGTGTTTTTATGTTGCTGTAATTTGTTATATATTTAAACTGGTTTGTTTGTGTTAAATTAATGCTACATTAAAATGAATAGTAGGACTGTTCATTTTGTCACAGACCAATATAAAATATTACAATCCATAATAAAATTTTTAATAATTACATCCCTGAAATCATGATAAAAAAGGAAATAAATGTAATGTAATTTATACAGGTTTATACCGAGATTACAACACCCAAGGAACAATTTTGGCCCAAAATATGTTTTTTCCCCAACCAAAATTAGTGAAGTTGTTGTTTTATAGGTTTTTACCATCAAGTTGGCTACAACAATATATCTTTGCATTAGAACAGTAATATCAGGTGCATAATATATATATATATATATATATATATATATATATATATATATATATATATATATATATATATATATATATATATATATATATATATATATATATATATATATATATATATATATATATATATATATATATATATATATATATATATATATATATATATATACACAGGTGCTGGTCATATAATTAGAATATCATCAAAAGTTGATTTATTTCACTAATTCCATTCAAAAAGTGAAACTTGTATATTATATTCATTCATTACTCACAGACTGATATATTTCAAACGTTTATTTCTTTTCATTTGGATGATTATAACAGACAACTAAGGAAAATCCCAAATTCAGTATCTCAGAAAATTTGAATACTGGAAAAGGTTCAATATTGAAGACACCTGGTGCCACACTCTAATCAGCTAATGAACTCAAAACACCTGCAAAGGCCTTTAAATGGTCTCTCAGTCTAGTTCTGTAGGCTACACAATCATGGGGAAGACTGCTGATTTGAAAGTTGTCCAAAAGACGACAATTGACACCTTGCACAAGGAGGGCAAGACACAAAAGGTCATTGCAAAAAAGGCTGGCTGTTCACAGAGCTCTGTGTCCAAGCACATTCATAGAGAGGTTAAGGGAAGGAAAAGATGTGGTAGAAAAAAGTGTACAAGCAATAGGGATAACCACACCCTGGAGAGGATTGTGAAACAAAACCCATTCAAAAATGTGGGGGAGATTCACAAAGAGTGGACTGCAGCTGGAGTCAGTGCTTCAAGAACCACTACGCACAGACGCATGCAAGACATGGGTTTCAGCTGTCGCATTCCTTGTGTCAAGCCACTCTTGAACAACAGACAGCGTCAGAAGCGTCTCGCCTGTGCTAAAGACAAAAAGGAAAAAAAGTGGTCCAAAGTTATGTTCTTTGATGAAAGTCAATTTTACATTTCCTTTGGAAATCAGGGTCCCAGAGTCTGGAGGAAGAGAGGAAAGGCACACAATCCACGTTGCTTGAGGTCCAGTGTAAAGTTTCCACAGTCAGTGATGGTTTGGGGTGCCATGTCATCTGCTGGTGTTGGTCCGCTGTGTTTTCTGAGGTCCAAGGTCAACGCAGCCGTATACCAGGAAGTTTTAGAGCACTTCATGCTTCCTGCTACTGACCAACTTTATGGAGATGCAGATTTCATTTTCCAACAGGACTTGGCACCTGCACACAGTGCCAAAGCAACCAGTACCTGGTTTAAGGACCATGGTATCCCTGTTCTTAATTGGCCAGCAAACTCGCCTGACCTTAACCCCATAGAAAATCTATGGGGTATTGTGAAGAGGAAGATGCGATATGCCAGACCCAACAATGCAGAAGAGCGGAAGGCCACTATCAGAGCAACCTGGGCTCTCATAACACCTGTGCAGTGCCACAGACTGATCGACTCCATGCCACGCCGCATTGCTGCAGTAAATCAGGCAAAGGAGCACAAACTAACTATTGAGTGCTGGACATGCTCATACTTTTCATGTTCATACTTTTCAGTTGGCCAAGATTTCTAAAAATCCTTTCTTTGTATTGGTCTTAAGTAATATTAAAATTTTCTGAGATACTGAATTTGGGATTTTCCTTAGTTGTCTCATATAATCATCAAAATAAAAAAAACATAAACATTTAAAATATACCAATCTGTGTGTAATGAATGAATATAATATACAAGTTTCACTTTTTGAATGGAATAAGTGAAATAAATAAAGTTTTTGATGATATTCTAATTATATGACCAGCACCTGTATATATATATATATATATATATATATATATATATATATATATATATATATATATATATATATTATATATATATCAAAAACTTTATTTATTTCACTAATTCCATTCAATATATATATATATATATATATATATATATATATATATATATATATATATATATATATATATATATTGGTCTATTATGGCAAAATATAATTGTAATTTTTCATTATCTTTAGGGTTTTGTATAAGAAATGCACTAAACAGGTTAAATATCACTAAATATTATAATTGTGTCATCACAGTCAATCTGTTTTAATTGTTTAAATTGTATGTTTAAATGTTTAATTGTATTTATCATACACACTATGAAATTAAACGTGATGGAAGTGGTATTGTAGTGAACGCTTAATTTCAAAATATGACAAAAATTACATAATCATGTGATGCATTTATATACAATATTGCAATTTATGTATTAAGTCTACAGGGCCGAAAGTGCTCATAGTAACAGAAACACACATTCAACAATTTGGGTTTATAAAAATATTTTTTATTTGAGGCCTTGAGGTACATAGAGTTCCTGAAAATTAGTTCAGTCTTATAGAGAGAGAGCATCCAAACAAAAAAGCGAACCAAAATAAAGAAGTGCATTCGTACCAGTAGTTTTACTTACAGTAAATGTATGAAGAAGATTAATATTTAGATGATAATACTGTGTCTCATATATTAGAGTGGTCTGCCAAACCTGAATTTGTTCATTAAAAAGTGCCATTAGACATCCATCTATTTATATTTTTCTATAATAAATAGTTCCATATATTAAATGTTCTGTGACGTTCGTGTATTATGCGTTGACTTCCCATTAAATCTTTGATATTGTACACATATTACAGTGATTATAATCCTGAGTGTAGACAAAGGCGATATGCTAAACAGAGTGGAATCCTGCAGTCTCTGTTCAACACACAGTAAGACACAATACAAGACTTGAGTTCAATCTTAAAGTGCAGCATATTTGTTCAAAGGCATACTCGCATATCAGAACACCTGTGCGTCTTTTTTTATGGAAGCTTGTTTCCGCTATGGGATAAAAAAATAAGAAAGGTAATTGCAACAATTCTGCTTTTTTGTTTCTCAATTGCAAGTTTATATTTCACAGTTCTGAGGGGGAAAAAGTCAAAGTTATAAAGTCAGAATACGAGAAATAAAGCCATAATTGCAAGATATAAACTCGGATTTGCGAGATATAACTCGGAATTATTAGATATAAAGTCAGAATTCTGAGATATAAACTGGTAACACTTTACAATAAGGTTGTATTAGTTAACATTAGTTAATGCATTAGTTAACATGAACTAACCATGAACAACACCTCTGTTCAGCATTAGTTTATTTTTGTTAACGTTAGTTAATATAAATACAGCTGTTCATGGTTTGTTCATGTTAGTTCACAGGGAATGTACTAATGTTAACAAGATTTAAATAATGCATTAGTAAATGCTGAAATTAACATTAACAAAGATAAATAAATGCTTTATAAGTGCAGTTCATTATTAGTTCATGTTAGCTAATGTAGGTAACTAATGTTAACTAATGAACCTTATTGTAAAGTGTTACCTCTAAACTCGGAATTGCAAGATATAAAGTCAGAATTCTGAGCTATAAACTCGGATTTGCGTGATATCAACTCAGAATTCTGAGATATAAACTCAGATTTGCGTGATATAAACTCGGAATTGCAAGAAATAAAGTCAGAATTCTGAGATATAAACTTGGAATTATGAGATATAAAGTAAGAATTGCAAGGAATAAAGTCAGAATTCTGAGATACAAACTTGGATTTGCGTGATATAAACTCGGAATTGTGAGATATAAAGTCAGAATTGCAAGATATCAACTCGGAATTGGGATATATAAACTCGGAATTATGAGATATAAAGTCAGAAATCTGAGATATAAACTCGGAATTATGAGATATAAAGTCGGAAATCTGAGATATAAACTCGGAATTATGAGATATAAAGTCGGAATTGCAAGAAATAAAGTCAGAATTGCAAGATATAAAGTCAGAATTCTGAGATATAAACTCAGATTTGCGTGATATAAAGTCGGAATTGTGAGATATAAAGTCAGAATTCTGAGATATAAACTCAGATTTGCGTGATATAAACTCGGAATTGCAAGAAATAAAGTCAGAATTATGAGATATAAAGTCAGAATTATGAGATATAAAGTCAGAATTATGAGATATAAAGTCAGAATTATGAGATATAAAGTCAGAATTATGAGATATAAAGTCAGAATTATGAGATATAAAGTCAGAATTGCAAGATTTCAACTCGGAATTGGGAGATATAAATTAGGAATTGTGAGATATAAACTCGGAATTATGAGATATAAAGTCAGAATTGTGAGATATAAACTCGGAATTATGAGATATAAAGTCAGAATTGTGAGATATAAAGTCAGAAATATGAGATATAAAGTCAGAATTGTGAGATATAAACTCGGATTTGCGAGATATCAACTCGGAATTGCGAGAAATAAAGTCAGAATTGTGAGATGTAAACATTGCAATTACCTTTTTTTTTCTTTTTTTTTTGTGGCGGAAACAAGCTTCCATAGTTTTTATAATGCAGAAATAAGAAATTCAATCTGAGAGGGACAGAGAGAAAAAGAGAGAGCCAGATGCACAGAGCTCAGGGCTTTTGGAGAACCAGACTGAGGAGCTGAGAAAGAAGACGCTGGGCGGGCTGACTGATGGGGTAGTGATGTGGCAGTTTGTCCTCCAGCCCTGACGTCTTCACGTAGTACCTATAAAAACAGGTATATATTTAAAATATGACAGCCCTGTCTTAGCCTGGAAAAAAAAACTGGTCTCGACGAAGCTCATGAAGAACCTGAACTCCTCCTTGAATCCTGTCCTGATGTACTTGCTCAAACAGGTGCTGTGCTGCAGACAGGCTAACAGAACATGGAATCGCTGGTACAGAAGAACCGCCTGAGACGGGCTGACTGGACACTGCAGGCCTGAGAGAACCAGAACCACCTGCTGGGCCTGATATCCAACAAACGGGAGCTATGATAGAGATGATAGAAAGACCGAACAGGATGACCACATTAGCTGGGAGGTACGTTCAAACATTCCTTCTGATATGGGCATGCTAATCATGTGGATTTATGCAAATGTGCATGAAAATTAAGCCGTTATATACTTACTAAGAATGGGTGAGGCTTAAGCAATCGAAACACCCAGCCAATAGTAAGGAAATGTCCCAGAGAAGTTGTGCGACTAGCCTTTGAAACACAAATGAGACAAGTAAAGCTGATTAGTGTGTGTGTGTGTGTGTGTATATATATACAGTATATATATATATATACACACAGTATGTAGTGTATATAGAGATATTGAGCCTATGAAAAATGACATCTTCACCCTTATTTAAATATTACTAAAATAATATTGTTGTGCTTGGAGTCAATTGTTTTTATTTGTGATAACGCAAAGAAATGTGCCAAAACAATTGACAATTTTGGGCCAGGCTGTCATACAAAGAAGTTATGAATTCATGTTTTAGTCAATGTATGCTTTTTCCTGTGAGCATTTTGTTTTCTTATGCATTTTTTTGCATAGTAAATTAAAACCTGTAGCTGTAGTTTGTCTAATAATTTTGTCAGATAAATACCTTAACCAAGATTAGTATTTTGTTCCTCCCTCATATTTAAATATTTTCCTCATATTTTTTCCTCAATATCTCTAACAAACATGTAGTTTCATTAAAAACAAATATCCCCTCCGATTTAGACCGGTAGTGTGTATATACTGTACACCGATCAGGCCTAACATTATAACCACCTTCCTAATATTGTGTTGGTCCCCCTTTTGCTGCCAAATCAGCCCTGACCCATCGAGGCATGGACTCTCTAGACCCCTGAAGATGTGCTGCGGTATCTGGCACCAATATGTTAGCAGCAGATCCTTCAAGTCCTGTAAGTTGCGTGGTGGGGCCTCCAATGGGTCGTACTTGTTTGTTCGGCACATCCCACAGATGCTCGATTGGATTGAGATCTGGGGAATTTGGATGCCAAGTCAACATCTAAAACTCGTGCTCGTCAAACCATTCCTGAACCATTTGTGCTTTGTGTCAGGCGCATAATCTGCTGAAAGAGCCACAGCCACCAGGGAATACCGTTTCCATGAAAGGGTGTACATGGTCTGCAACAATGCTTAGGTAGGCGGTACATGTCAAAGTAACATCCACATGGATGGCAGGACAAAAGGTTTCCCAGAGGAACATTGCCCAAAGCATCACTGCCTCTGCCGGCTTGCCTTCTTCCCATAGTGCATCCTGTGCCATGTGTTCTCCAGGTAATCGACACACACGCACTGGGCCATCCACGTGATGTAAAAGAAAACGTGATTCATCAGACCAGGCCACCTTCTTCCATTGCTCCGTGGTCCAGTTCTGATGCTCACTGCCCACTGTTGGTGCTTCCAGCGGTGGACAGGGGTCAGCATGGGCACCCTGACCGGTCTGCGGCTATGCCGCCCCATACGCAACAAACTGTGATGCCCTGTGTATTCTGACACTTTTCTATCAGAACCAGCATTAACTTCTTGAGCAATTTGAGCAACAGTAGCTCACCACGTGCATCAATGACCTTGTCACCGGTTCACCACTGTTCCTTCCACTTTTGATAGACACTGACCACTGCAGACCGGGAACACCTCACAAGAGTTGCAGTTTTGGAGATGCTCTGACCCAGTCGTCTAGCCATCACAATTTGGCCCTTGTCAAACTCGCTTGCCCATTTTTCCTACTTCTAACACATCAAACTTTGAGGACAAAATGTTCACTTCCTAATATATCCCACCCACTAACAGGTGCCGTGATGAAGAGATAATCAGTGTTATTCACTTCACCGGTCATAATGTTATGCCTGATCGGTGTGTATATTTGCATATGCATGAGAAAATGCTACTCACCTCCTGACAGAGCACAACCACCTCAAACAGCAATGCAGATGCCGCGTCCAGATAGTCCGCCTGCAGACGGTGCATCTGTGATTTAATTATCATGAATGAAATGTAATTATCATAAATGAATCAATCATAAACAAATAGAAAATAATCTGTTCCTCACACTGGGAAGCCAGGAGTAAATGACGACAAAATATGACAATGTTCCGTCTTTAATACCTTAGTAATTGAAGATTTGGAGTCCTTCGTAGAGTCTGGCAGCTGAAGATCCGGATCACACACTAAAGCTAGCAGCATGTCCGCCGTAAGAGACCCTCTGCATCAAACAGCAGCCACGTCTCATTTAAATAAGCTTTAATGAGCAGACTGATATTATTGCCAAGGTAGAATTACTTACTGTTTGGACATCAGCATGCTGAGTCTTGTCGGCTCAATCTCTGTTTCCCTGAACATCAGGCTCATTATCTGAACCACTAAAGTGCAAAGCCTGCAGAACATAAGACACATCGTCTTTATCTTAATGTCCTCAAGAGCAGCAGCGACTTCAGGCATTACAGAAAACCCACAGCACTGATCATTAAAACATGCTTGTAAAATGCCAACCTGAGGTCATTACAAAGTTGTTTAAATTATAAACATGGATAGTTTAGCTTGTGGCATGTACAGTGAGGAAAATAAGTATTTGAACACCCTGCTATTTTGCAAGTTCTCCCACTTAGAAATCATGGAGGGGTCTGAAATTGTAGGTGCATGTCCACTGTGAGAGACATAATCTAAAAAAAAAAAATCCAGAAATCACAATGTATGATTTTTTAACTATTTATTTGTATGATACAGCTGCAAATAAGTATTTAAACACCTGAGAAAATCAATGTTAATATTTGGTACAGTAGCCTTTGTTTGCAATTACAGAGGTCAAACGTTTCCTGTAGTTTTTCAGCAGGTTTGCACACACTGCAGGAGGGATTTTGGCCCACTCCTCCACACAGATCTTCTCTAGATCAGTCAGGTTTCTGGCCTGTCGCTGAGAAACACGGAGTTTGAGCTCCCTCCAAAGATTCTATATTGGGTTTAGGTCTGGAGACTGGCTAGGCCACGCCAGAACCTTGATATGCTTCTTACAGAGCCACTCCTTGGTTATCCTGGCTGTGTGCTTAGGGTCATTGTCATGTTGGAAGACCCAGCCTCGACCCATCTTCAATGCTCTAACTGAGGGAAGGAGGTTGTTCCCCAAAATCTCGCAATACATGGCCCCGGTCATCCTCTCCTTAATACAGTGCAGTCGCCCTGTTCCATGTGCAGAAAAACACCCCCAAAGCATGATGCTACCACCCCCATGCTTCACAGTAGGGATGGTGTTCTTGGGATGGTACTCATCATTCTTCTTCCTCCAAACACGTTTAGTGGAATTATGACCAAAAAGTTCTATTTTGGTCTCATCTGACCACATGACTTTCTCCCATGACTCCTCTGGATCATCCAAATGGTCATTGGCAAACTTAAGACGGGCCTTGACATGTGCTGGTTTAAGCAGGGGAACCTTCCGTGCCATGCATGATTTCAAACCAAGACGACTTAGTGTATTACCAACAGTAACCTTGGAAACGGTGGTCCCAGCTCTTTTCAGGTCATTGACCAGCTCCTCCCGTGTAGTTCTGGGCTGATTTCTCACCTTTCTTAGGATCATTGAGACCCCACGAGGTGAGATCTTGCATGGAGCCCCAGTCCGAGGGAGATTGACAGTCATGTTTAGCTTCTTCCATTTTCTAATGATTGCTCCAACAGTGGACCTTTTTTCACCAAGCTGCTTGGCAATTTCCCTGTAGCCCTTTCCAGCCTTGTGGAGGTGTACAATTTTGTCTCTAGTGTCTTTGGACAGCTCTTTGGTCTCGGCCATGTTAGTAGTTGGATTCTTACTGATTGTATGGGGTGGACAGGTGTCTTTATGCAGCTAACGACCTCAAACAGGTGCATCTAATTTAGGATAATAAATGGAGTGGAGGTGGACATTTTAAAGACAGACTAACAGGTCTTTGAGGGTCAGAATTCTAGTTGATAGACAGGTGTTCAAATACTTATTTGCAGCTGTATCATACAAATAAATAGTTAAAAAATCATATATTGTGATTTCTGGATTTTTTTTTAAGATTATTTCTCTCACAGTGGACATGCACCTACGATGACAATTTCAGACCCCTCCATGATTTCCAAGTGGGAGAACTTGCAAAATAGCAGGGTGTTCAAATACTTATTTTCCTCACTGTACCTAAAGTTACATGTGTTACATGACAAGTCTGCTTTTCTTATTACGAGGCTTACAGAAGTCTGTCAGCTGTGTGAACTCCTTCCTGGTCGCCCTGAGAGCTTTCAGCCAGAGTTTTCACCAGGAAAGGATAAAGGTCAGGTGACTGAGGAGCAAATGAGAGAGGAATTTAAATTTTTGGATGAACCGTTCCTTTAAAGTGCATGTAAACACTAATGCGTGGAGCGGCGTCTTACCCTCCAGAAGAGTTTTTTGATGGTGGGGTTGCGGTATGTGGCCGTGTGCAGCTCCTGCAATAGTAAATACAGACTCTCCAGACTGATGTTGTCCTGTAGCAGCTCTCCACTCAACTGACCGAACAAGTGACATGTCCGCTCCCAGCTGCAAACACATTAGCAGACGCTTTCTTAGCTTTTGCATTTATTACACTGCATCCGTTCGGTCAGATAGATACAGCATATAGCAGTACCTGATCTTGTGATATTTCTGTTTCCGAGGAGAAAAGGAGGATAGGCCGCATCTCCTCCTGTACACTGGGTCCAGCATCAAAGTTGATCTCTACAAAAGCAAAAACAAAAAACGACATTTCAGATGTTTTAAAAGTGGAGTAAGCAGCTTAAAAAATGTAACCCTCCTATTGCATTCGGCTCCATTTTGACCTGGAAGGGGTACACAAAGACTTCTAAAAAATCCTTAGTTTTTGTATGAAAATTAAACTTTGGATATGTGTTAAGGCTGTCAAAATACACATCATTTATTTTGTTCATATTTTTAGAAAATGTAAGAGATATAAAGTAAATTGTTACACCTTTTGTGCTCAGGTCCAGAAGTGAACTATGGCTTTACACATTAAATTATGCTGATTTTAGTTAAGTTAGATTTGTCTAAAATTACTTCTGTAAAATACATTTAGCCTATTTTCCACACACACACACACACACACACACACACACGTTTTCCTTCCTACTAGGGCTGAATTTTGTTTATAAACATGCTAAACATACTCACACACACAGAATTATTCTAAAAAAAATAAAAATAATAATTGACAAATTAAATTAATGTCTGTATATCAAAAGTTCCTAGACCAAATAATATGCATTTAAAAAAAGGAAAGAAATAAAAAATAAAAAAACAACATCAACATTTCACTCTTCTGCCATTGTTGAACCATAATAAAGGAGATTCGGGCTGTTTATCATCTCATTTCTTCATCTGAAAGTAAAAGAGTATGCAAGTAATATGAACTTGAAAAAGAATGTGTGGTTATTTGGGACATTTAAGTGGCTTTTATAAACGTGCCTTAGAAAGAAAACGATGGCATTGACATATTTAAAGATATTTTTATCTTTCAGATAAAACAGCTCGAACATGCATTTTAGTCTGGGACTAGACTTAAAAAAAACTACAATATATATATACTTCCTTATTTGTCACAGAAAATGTGTGTTATTTGATAATACTTTTTATAAAATCATCCTTTTAACAGTACTTTAGCGCTTTACTTTCAAAATACGTGTGTATTTTAATCTTTATATCATTGGAATGCCTTGCATAGACTTCAACAAATGCAATTATATTCTGTGAAAAATGGCCAACATATAAGATTGACTTGCATGTTGACACACACACACACTGGGTAGTCCATTGTCGTCCGATGATGACTTCTTCTATGATTTGTGCGTTCTTTGATGACTGTATAGTCCGATGCGGGAAGCACAGACAGGGCATATCAAAATTTCTCCGGATTGTCTTGGCCTGCTTTCTCTGATGACAGAGTTTCCGCCAAAGTGTGCGGTTCATGGCACTACTTTCCAGGGAAGTGGGGTTAAGAAGGGCTTTTAGTTGGTCTTTCTCAGAACGGCAGCCAAGATGTAATGGACCGTACAATACCTTACGTGGAAAGCGACTTGATGGCATTCTCACAACATGAGCAAGCCATCTAAGTGTGCAGAGCATTAGGGTTGCTTCTATACTCCAACAGTTAGCTTTTTGCAGGATCTCAATATGTGGCACTCGATCTTGCCATGTCACTTTGAGGATGCGCTGCAGGCATCTAATGTGGAAAGATTCCAGCATTTTCAGATGTCGAGCATAAATAGTCCATGTTTCAGAAAGATATTTAAAGTGGCACTATGGTAAGTGGGGAAACATGAACAGGTTTTTGTGGAGGATCCGATAACCATTGACAAAGGACTTCTGTTTTCTTGATATTCACAGCTAGGCCCATCCTGCTGTATGCTCTAACAACACACACACACACACACACACACACACACACACACACACACACGTACGTACTATGATATAGCTGCTCCAGGAGCTCTGTAGGTGAAGGAATATTCGGGACGATGGAGATACAGCATAAAGGTGCAGCTCTTCCTCTTTCTCATCTTCCTCCTTCTGCTTCTCTGTTATAGTTCTCCTCATCTCTCTTGTCAGGACCGAACCCCTGTGACTGAAGGCTAAGGGTCGCTGGTCATTTGTGATGCTGGGGAGAGGAGCTACACTGGAGCTGGAGCTGGAGCTGGAGGAGTGGGCGGGGGAGGTATTAAACAGACCCAATACATCCGGGTTTGGACAGGAAGCTGAACGTCTTTTGGGAATGACGCTGCCCTCTTCTTCCTCCAGCACACCATCACTACAATAGACAAAGATATCGTTTTTTTGTTACAGCCAGTCAAAGATTTCAAGGTGATTTAAGATCTGAAGATTGTTTTTTTTTTAAAAGTCTGGTCAAAAGACTTGTTTTTTTATATAACCTTTTATTTATTTGAGATAAAAGTATGGAACTATATAATAAATATAGCTGCGAGCAGCCATTAACGGGGCCAAGCACAAAGAAGAAGACAAGACATGCCAACATGGCTGGGAGGGTTAGACCAACTGCAACAATGAGCAATTAAAGGCATTTTAAGATGATTTTAGGCAAAAATGTCTGAAAAATCATATATACAGTCACTAATAATATGATTTAATGGTTTGTCACTTTTGACCAATAGGTGGCGCAGTAACGAAATTGATGTGGTGTGGTCAGAGTGAGATGATGATGACAAAGGCAAAGTTTGGTGTCAGTATGTCAAAGCATTGCAGAGATACAGCCTCAAGGTCAGTTTGGCATCATGGCTGAACTTTGTCGCTGCAGTATATGAAAACGGTTCTGTTGACACAAAATTAATAACTTTTTGCTGTAATAGTCTGAAGATGTTACGATTCGATTTTGGTGAAAATCAGATAAATGGTCTAGGAGGAGTTTGAAAAAGTAGGTTTCTAAAGGAAATCGAAATGGCGAACAGAATGTTTGGCCAAATATGGTAAAATTGGGATCTATGTTCTTGGCATGACCCAAGGAATCTATTAAAACCAGATGAATGGCAATAGTCAAATTTAATCAAAGGTTATTAGCATTATTGGAAAATTCATTATAACTTTTGTCCACAAGGTGGCGCTGCCTTGAAACTTTTTGAGTGCTTTCAGGGCTTGGTGACGAAGACACACGCCAATGATACGCGAATGCGTTTGTAAAACATAGCACTTTCTGACAAAATTCAAAATGGCCGACGCCCAAAATGGTTGATATGGGAAAATTGGGTATGGTATGGCTCGGCGTGATGCCCCGACTCTAAAGAGACCAGTTTTGTGATATTTGGCTAAAGCGTTCTTAAGTTATAAGCAAAAAAATAAAATTGTTGTATCTCTGGACCACTAGGTGGCACTGCGCCGAAACACTGCAGGCAGCCTCAGGTCATGGTTGGCATAACACACACCACGTTTGGTTAGAATATGCTAAAGCGTTGCGGATATAGAGCCTGACTTTCATTTTTGTGGGCACTTTGTCGATTTAATTCGAGCGCTATTCAAGAACAGTTTGACTAATCATCTTGAGTCTAATACGGTTTTGTCAGCATAGTCTGAAGATGATCTGGTTCAATTTTTGTGCAAATTGGAGCAACGGCCTAGGAGGAGTTAGCAAAAGTAGGTTTTTCTGTTAATTAAAAATGGCGGGAAAATTATTATGACGGAAAATTACGTCATAGGGTGCAATCGAATTGGCTTGAGCCAAGGAATCAGAGGACTTTGTTTCTAGCCCTTATGGTTCAAAAGTTATTAGCAAAAATATGAGTCAAACTTTGGACAGGTGGTGGCGCTAGAGGGATTGTTTTAGAGATTCCAAAATTGGTGGGGTTAATGCTGGGACTGTCCTCTATCTGTGTGCCAAATTTCATAACTTTCCCGCAAGACTTTCGGCGGAATAATAATAATAAGAAGAAATCTAACGATTTCAATAGGTGCCCGCACCTTCGGTGCTTGGCCCCTAATTATTAATATTTTAAAACCCTTATGACATGTCAAGTAGGGTTATTATAGTTAACTAAAAGTAAAACTAGAACTATAACCATCAAATAAAACACATTGTTACTTGAAATAAAATAAACATTAACTGAAATAAATTATATATTATATACAATTATAATTAATAATTATATATAAAACTATATAATAAAGTATATTATTATTAATATAATTAATTATATAAAATATTAGAAATTAAAACTATTTATATATATTTCAGATAGTAGCTAGGAAACATTTATCATTTAATTTAAAATTATAATAAAGACTATATAAACATTAATTTTCCTTCACTTTTATTAGATTATATATATATATATATATATTATTAAACTAGACTTTTTAACCATCTTTTATTTGTCACACAGATTTGCCTAATGACAAAAAACACTTGATAATAAGCTGATCTAAGATAGATCTTTTTATAATCAAATCAGGCCTCTTCAAAGAGGTCCTCTGAACTGTATCATTCACTAGCGCCTTTGATAAAGCATAAAAGCTACGTGTTGCAGCGCTACTGACAGACCATATCCATGAGGAGGCGCTGGCGAGTGACATGTTCACTGGCACAGAACTACAAGGTTTGGGTGCCAGACAAGCTCCTTCACGCGCCATCATCATCCTCTCGTTTCAATCTCCTCTAATAGGATGCAGGATAAAGAGAAAATCTTTCCATGTGCCCCAACATTCACACAATTTCCTTTTTTACAAGACTTTTTAGGTGCACTGACCTACTTTTCGTCCTGATGTCACAACCGCACACCACTGATTCAATAAACCCTTCAAATGATGCTTAAACTGTGGAAAAGCTGGCTTTAAATAACGCTTTTAGTACTTCCCATGTGGTTACGTGTGTGTCTCTTCAGACAATGGCAAGCGCTCACAAATATGTGCTGAACGTGAACTAATGGTCTCCCTTGGGTAGGATTCGACTGGAGCTGAGAGGCACGTTACAGTGCTACTGAGAGAAGTCACACGTTCACACTGTTCTCAGAACAGTCTCAGAGAGGTTTGATGAAAGCAAACACAGTAGCAGTGAGGGCTGGCATCTCCTGCTCTTCGTCAAACCCATAAACACGTGTTGTTAAGCTGGCATGTTTTGCTGAGACAAACAAGGTCTTTTAATTGGACATTTATTGCTTGGCGGTTTCCGTCTCATCTTGTGCCCTGGCAACAGTGTGGATGACGCCAATGGCCTCCCCCTCTGCGTCCCCTGCTCGCTGCTGTAAAGTCATGGGCCGTCAACACTGTAAAATGCATGACTTCACATCATGTTTGCAACTGATGTCAGTTTTGGAAACCATGTTAAAGTGGTTTGAGCAGCAGTGTTATCGTCAACTAGAAGCTGAAATAAAATAAACCGTAAATATTCAAACACAAAACGTAATATGCTGCGAGTGGTTTCTAATTTACAAGAACCGTCTTTCCTTTTTCTGCGTTCATTAAACATGTATATGTAATGCAACCTCTCTTCTCTCTTCTCGCCTCATTTCCTGTTCAGGGGCTCACGTTGCAAATGAGAGCAACATGCTCTGCAGATTGCGACAGAAAAGTTGCCTTTAAGGTTACAGAAAATAGTTCCAGAAGTTACAGTATGTTTTCAGTATGTTGTGATTGGTCTACTCTACTCTGATTGGTCAGATGGCCCAGTCTGTTGTGATTGGTCTGCTCTACTCTGGTTGGTCAGATGGCCCAGTCTGTTGTGATTGGTCTACTCTACTCTGGTTGGTCAGATGGCCCAGTCTGTTGTGATTGGTCTACTCTACTCTGGTTGTTAAGATGGCCCAGTCTGTTGTGATTGGTCTACCCTACTCTTATTGGTCAAATGGCCCAGTCTGTTGTGATTGGTCTACCCTACTCTTATTGGTCAAATGGCCCAGTCTGTTGTGATTGGTCTACCCTACTCTTAGTGGTCAAATGGCCCAGTCTGTTGTGATTGGTCTACCCTACTCTTATTGGTCAACTGGCCCAGTCTGCTGTGATTGGTCTACTCAACTCTGTTTGGTCAGATGGCCCAGTCTGTTGTGATTGGTCTACTCTGCTCTTATTGGTCAGAAGGCCCAGTCTGTTTTGATTGGTCTACTCTGCTCTTATTGGTCAAATGGCCCAGTCTGTTGTGATTGGTCTACTCTGCTCTTATTGGTCAGATGGCCCAGTCTGTTCTGATTGGTCTACTCTACTCTGGTTGGTCAGACGGCCCAGTCTATTTTGATTGGTCTACTCTACTCAGATTGGTCAGATGGCCCAGTCTGTTGTGATAGGCCTACTCTACTCAGATTGGTCAGATGGCCCAGTCTGTTGTGATTGGTCTACTCTGCTCTTATTGGTCAGACGGCCAAGTCTGTTGTGATTGGCCTTCTCTTCTCTAATGAATTTAGGCCAATGTTCCCTCTCTGTCAGAGTTGGAGCGGGTGGAGGATGTTTCTGAGAAACCGGCCATGAGCTTAATAGTGCTAAACTATTGTGTAGTGCTAGACACTGACTACGGTGAAATAAAAGAGTCAGCTTATTATTCGTTCATGTTCTATTTTTTATTCCATTAAATTGCTCCAATTAACGATTTTTGTTGCAAGTCACTGGATAGTTAAACAATTCAGCTTGATAACCTTTGAACCTTTAAATCATTAATAGTTTAGCACAGACAGAAACGTAATCAATTTAGTTTCTAAGCAACAAAGCACAACACACAGATCTTGTGCGCCCCGTGAGATATAGAGCAGTGGGATTCAGAATATCTCCACATTTATTACTGCAGCGGTTTGTTTAATATGATCGCTGTAGCACGAGTTGCTAAGCAAAGTCTGTTCGTTCTGAGCATTGTAGAGTCAGAGGCAGTAAAAAGCTGCGTGGTGGAGATAAAGCACTTTGAATGGGTCATTGTGATGGTCACAAATACACAGCAGTTGTGTTGGTTGAAAGTGAGGCCGTTAACACTGAGAGGGCTTTACCTCATTGATGTGGGAGAGATTCTCCAGCTGGAGGACTCAGACGGCGCTGAGCGTGTCGACAGGAGAACATGACTCATTCCTGCAGGATCATAGGAAAACAGTTATTTCATTTGGATCATTTGAATTTTGACACTTAGTGAGTTGAAGTTGATCTGAAATGACAAACTGAAATCTTAATTAAATAATCTTAACAAAATTCATAATGGTGTTTAATTTTAAAACAACAAACAATGTTACATTAAATGTTTTTTTTGTCCAGATCTATTGATTATTTTAATCACTGCAATTTATACAGCAATTACTTGAAAATGCTAGCCTAGAAATCTAGACGCACCCTAGCGGAAGCAAATGTAATTTGCAGTCAGGGTAGTCTAGCAACTCTCCGTTGGCTTGCGAGCTGGAAAAACCAAACTCAGGCCAATCACATCGTGTATAGGGTCGGTGGGCGGGCTTAACATAATGACGGCAGAGTTGCGGCGGTTCCGCGTGCTACTCATAAACAAAGAAGCTGGCGCACAGCGGTCTTTTGAATCAGCTTTGGCCGGGACTCTGGAAGACTTGGAGTCTTTTCTGTGAGAGAAGAACAGAGAATGGCACTGAAGTCATTCTTAAAAAAGGAAGACGTGTTCAGAGTTTTGCCGACCGGATACGACGAAAGTTTATCAGCTAGCTCCGCTTCACCTTCTTCGTTGCTCTGATTGGTTGTAGCGCTATCCTATTGCGTGCAGAGGGATTCTGAAAGACAACCGTTTATCCCGCCCCTGACGGATTGAGCCCTGCCAATGGTGTGTTCCCAGACCCAACATCTTGATGTGGGTCTGGCTTGCCAGGCTATGAATATGCAGTAGTGGACAAAAATTTTGTCCGGAGGCGATATTTGTTTTTAATGACTGTTCAAGTTTGATTAAACCATCAAAATATGAGGTAAATATTATATGTGTTTAAAATATTTTAAATATGAAGGAAGAACAAAACACTAACTTTGGTATAAATGCCCTATTATATATATTTAAATGTATTAATAGGATTAACCCCTTGATTTTAATGGTTCTTAATTTTGTTTTGGAGTCTCCTGCAATAGGTGTACATGCATCCAAGGTCATAATATTTATTACAGCATCTCCTCATTTCTCATAGCGTATGAAAATGGTTCGGTCAGACGCCCAAGCCTGCAATTTCTGCTTCTTCAGCACTTGATATACAGTGATATGATACGAACAGTAACGATGGTGCCGGTTTTCGAGCACATAACGATTCGAGCTCAAGTCCTCATACTTTTGAAGTGCATGCAAAGTGGATTTGCTTTGGCAGGGCAGAAAACAGCATCTTCTCGACAACATAAACCAAACTCTTCCCGGCCTCAGCTACAACTTAAGTGTTTGAGGGTGGGTCAAAGTAGACGTTTTTCACTGGCAGCCAATGAAGACCATAGGCTGGCATTATGCATATTTGTTATATTGTTGTGTAGGTATGTAACAGGAAGTGAGACTGGATTTACTGATGGCTCGTTTCATGCAGTTCAGAATCGATTCTTCTTTTAGTAGACTTTGATCTTTAAAACTTTGCTGACCTTTTACATTCACAAACAGCCATATTACACACTGCATGAAAGGTAATATTCGAAAAATCATAATAGGGGCACTGAAAGGTATTTATCTGACAAAATTAATTGGCATAAAAGGCAAACTGAAAGTCAAATGTCAGTACATATTACCTTGAAAAATGTGTTTAACTTAAAATACACTTTTAACTTTTTTACTTTTACAGTTTTAAAAAAGAATTTGCCATGTGTGACTTTGAGCCCTATCATACACCCGGTGCAATGCGAGGCCAGGAGTGATGCAAGTGTTTTTTTTGCTAGTTTCAGCCCGACGCAGTTATCATTTTCATCATTACCATTGCTGGTCTGAAAACCAGGTGTGTTCAGGCACATTGTTGGCGCGTTGCTATTTTGAGGAACTGAAAACGATTTACCAACAGAAACCTGGTCTAAAGTCAATACCGCAGTATTTTTTGTGTAATTTAAATGGCGCGTTGCACGCCTATAAGCGGTGCAAAATGCAAGTACACTCTGCTTATTACACACACAGGGCACACAAACATTTTTAAATATTAAAAATAAAAGGATTCCTCTCTAGAGAAGCGTTCAGTCTTTCCACTTTTGGCTTTTAAAGGGAATGGGAGATGACACTCTGATTGGTTTATTGCATGTAACACACCCATTACTCATTAAGAGACTACTAGGGACAACCCTTTTGGACCATGCGCCTGGCGCACAGACCATTTTTCCATCATTAATCTAGCAAAAGTGCGCCTGCGCCATGCGCTTCAGACCATGCGCTCAAAGATTGTTCAAATAGGGCCCTTTGTCTTTATTGTTTGTTTAAACTAAGGTTCAGAATATGTATGCTTAATTTTGTAGCTTGTTTGCTAATAAGAACAACCAATAAACTATAAATCGTATAAAAAATTTAATTGACCCATTAAAGTTCTAGAACAAGTTTCACAATGAGTGAATGGTCTTCATTCACAGATGAACTCAAATGATGTATAACTGCCGAGTGTCCTTGTCCACAGTGCCGTTTCTCTGAGATAACCTCATTTATCTGTTCATCCTGAACTGGTTAAGCAGCTTTACTGCACTGCCTGTGTGCAGGCAGAGTAAATCTCAATGCCATAGTGTCAGGCGCAGTTAAGATGGACACAGAACTCACAGCTGACACATACACACGAGTCAATGTGGGTTAGGCAGGTGTCAGTACTGCTGGACAGGTGAAAGAGCTTGTGCATTAACACACATACCTGCTGCGGAGGTCAGGGACTTGACTAATGCGATTACAGGTTTATCACACTGTCGAGGGAAAAATGGGCTGAATCCTGGGCTTCTAATAATAGCCATGCAGTCATACTTGCAAACAGATAATGGATTCTTGATTTAATTTAAAAAAACATTTTACCCTCCAGAGAATGACGGGCACTCGAGTTGAGTCCTTGTGATGGAGATGGCTTATTCTTGCTGGATCCTTTGGGTCTTTTGCTCTTTTTCCCAGTATTCTTTGCAGTATAAACAACACGAATATGCAGGGATCGCTCACGCTCCTGTCCACTGAGGAAATCAGGCAAATCGTTGATCTGTGAGGAAAGATTGAGATTTGTGTTGACATTGTGCTAACATAGACCTAATTACATTAAAAGGGTTAGTTCCCCCAAAGATTTAAGTGATCCCATAATTGACTCACCCTCAAGCCATCCTAGGTGTATATGACTTTCTTCTTTCAGCCAAACACAATCAGAGTTATATTAAATAATATCCTGGCTCTTCCCAGCTTTATAATAGGAGTGAATACGTCGGGTCAGAGGTCATTTTTCCACAGGAACTCAACTCATGTACGGCCGTTACCGAAAGCCAGTGATTATAGTTTATAAAGTTATAAATATGGATAAACCTTTGGATAAACTCTGGAGCCGTATGGTTTACATTTATGATGAATGGATGGATGCACTTTTTTGAGCTTCAGAATCTCATGTCACTCCCATTATAAAGCTGGGAAGAGCCAGGATATTATTTAATATAACTCATAACTTTAATATAAGTTATATTAAATAATAACCTGGCTCTTCCCGCAGTGTCCGGTTTTGTCGTCTGCCGCTCTAAATGCTCAAGCTCTTTAAAGTCAGGTGGATTCTGATTGGCTGTCAAATGTTTTCATCGTTCATCAGCTGGAAAAAAACACTCTGGAAGCGATTCCAATCATATTGGAATCTCGTCATCGTTATATTTGTGGTGTGGACTCTGCTATTCTTTTATATTTAGAAAGATTTTTCCAACTATATCGTTATTGTTGAAGAGGCCTTTAGTGTAAGCCGCTTGAAGTGGGAATGAATGAACTTTTAATTACGTCTAATCACCAATAATCAATTAGCATCATTAAAGCTGCTGTCCATAACTTTTTTTGTGTTCAAGATTTACAAAAAATATATCATGAGAATGTACAACATGAATCAATTTTCATGTGTTTTTGTCTTACCCTGAATCATTTTGGTACACTTACACTCACCTAAAGGATTATTAGGAACACCTGTTCAATTTCTCATTAATGCAATTATCTAATCAACCAATCACATGGCAGTTGCTTCAATGCATTTAGGGGTGTGGTCCTGGTCAAGACAATCTCCTGAACTCCAAATTGAATGTCAGAATGGGAAAGAAAGGTGATTTAAGCAATTTTGAGCGTGGCATGGTTGTTGGTGCCAGACGGGCCAGTCTGAGTATTTCACAATCTGCTCAGTTACTGGGATTTTCACGCACAACCATTTCTAGGGTTTACAAAGAATGGTGTGAAAAGGGAAAAACATCCAGAGGAGAATGGGCTGACTGATTCAAACTGATAGAAGAGGTATTGTTACAACCGAGGTATGCAGCAAAGCATTTGTGAAGCCACAACATGCACAACCTTGAGGCGGATGGGCTACAACAGCAGAAGACCCCACCGGGTACCACTCATCTCCACTACAAATAAGAAAAAGAGGCTACAATTTGCACGAGCTCACCAAAATTGGACAGTTGAAGACTGGAAAAATGTTGCCTGGTCTGATGAGTCTCGATTTGTGTTGAGACATTCAGATGGTAGAGTCAGAATTTGGCGTAAACAGAATGAGAACATGGATCCATCATGCCTTCTTACCACTGTGCAGGCTGGTGGTGTAATGGTGTGGGGGATGTTTTCTTGGCACACCCCTTAGTGCCAATTGGGCATCGTTTAAATGCCACGGCCTACCTGAGCATTGTTTCTGACCATGTCCATCCCTTTATGACCACCATGTACCCATCCTCTGATGGCTACTTCCAGCAGGATAATGCTCCATGTCACAAAGCTCGAATCATTTCAAATTGGTTTCTTGAACATGACAATGAGTTCACTGTACTAAAATGGCCCCCACAGTCACCAGATCTCAACCCAATAGAGCATCTTTGGGATGTGGTGGAATGGGAGCTTCGTGCCCTGGATGTGCATCCCACAAATCTCCATCAACTGCAAGATGCTATCCTATCAATATGGGCCAACATTTCTAAAGAATGCTTTCAGCACCTTGTTGAATCAACGCCACATAGAATTAAGGCAGTTCTGAAGGCGAAAGGGGGTCAAACACAGTATTAGTATGGTGTCCCTAATAATCCTTTAGGTTAGTGTATATTAAGTGTTTATATTGGGACTATTTCAGACCGGTCTAGTAGAAACCGCTGCGGAGGAGCACAGTCCCTGCGTGACTCCCCAAAGACATAAACAGAGAGAAGTAGATCCGGCTGCAATGTTCTTCCGCAAGACGCATGCAGTTCAGTTTATTAACCGCAAGAGCACAACAAGTTACGGACTGCAGCTTTAATATATTTATATATAAAATGTGCATAAATTGTATTCCCAGCCAGCAGCAAGCTAGGGATTGTGCAGTTGCTCCTAAGAGATCAATTGCCTTTCCTTGTTAATTCTGCCTCTGTGACATTTACATGCTTCATCCGTCTGTCTTTTACAGTCTTCCAGTGCTGAAACGTTCCATGACTCATGCTTTGAGCTGTGTAAGTGCATAAGCTTACCAAACAAACCTTCTTTAAGCAGTTTACCATGACAGGATAAGTAAACGTCCTCACTATTATTAGTGTTGTCTTATTGTCACCACTGTTTAGTATACAGTCGTGCTTTATCTGACATTTAGAATACACTGACTCAACGGTGAGTGATGTATGATTTAAAACTGATCAACAAAAAAGTACGTAATATTACATTATTATTAATGGCAAGCAATGTACTGAGGGAATGAGTCATTTAAGTTTAATAAAAAAGTCCTTTGCCATGTCAAATGCTTCAAACAGGGATCCCACATTTCTGGGCTGATTCATTTCCATGATTTTCCAAGACTTTTCCAATCATTTGTGATGACTGAATAAGGAGATCGCTCTCACAAAGAGTAATTACTAGATTAAAAATGGGTAACGCTTTGTTTTAGTGTCCTTGTTACACATGTTACATAGTAATAACTATAAATTATGCATATTTACACGCAACTAACCCTACTCAGTACTAATTACACTGTAACATGAACGCTTTAAAATAAAGGGTTACACTTTATTTTAAGGTGTCATTGTTACAGTGTAATTATATATTTAAGCACTGAGACATTAATTAACAACATGTACAGTAACACTTTATTTTTACAGTGTCATTGATACATGATATGTTGCATGCAGTTACTATAGTAATAACAATAATTTAACCCTAAACCAAACCCTAATCTGGTCCCTAACACTTTATTTTAACGTGTCATTGTTACAGTGTAATTATATATTTAAGCACTGAGTAATATTTAGTAAGTACATGTACTTACTATAGGGTTAGGGAAGGATTGGGGTTTGGTTGAGGGTTAGTTATGCATAATTCACTGCTATTACTATGTTAAGGTCATGTAACAAGGACACTGTAAAATAAAGTGTTACCCCTAATCCTATGTGTAGTTACTTAATATTACTCAGTACTACTATATACTTACTATAGGGTTAGGGTAGATTAGGGTTTGGTCGAGAGTTAGTTGCATGTAATTATACTAAATGTACCGTTATTATGGTAAGTGCATCTAACATATGCAACAAGGACACTGTAAACTAAAGTAAGATTTTATTAATTTTAATGAGTTCTCCAGGACTTTTTAAATTTACCAGAAATGTCCAGGTTTTTCATAACTGTGTGAACCCTGTTCTGAAGAGTAGTATGGCCAAGATAAATTATGACAATTAATTTTGCAATAAAGATTTTTAATTTGTGCACATTCAAATAACTCAGCAAAATATCCAATTGTGCAAATGCACAAAGCAGGGTGGTTATAGTGTCTATATTGCTTTCTTTTATTGTTAATATACTACTGATGTGCATATTGCATTGCACTATATTGGTTGCATTGCACTGTTATTGCACTAGAGTTATACTGTATTATGCGCTTGCTTGTGTTTTTTTGAGTAAATACATTGATCAATCTACATGCAAATGTGGCAATAAAGCATTAATATTCAGACAACATTAATATTTCTATATATCTTGCTCTCACCAGCTCGATGCTCGTGACTTGTCTGAAGCTGAGCGCCTCTCGCAGCGCGCGCGGAGGAAACTCGCTCAGATACACGCGCTCGTCGGTCAAGATCACATGCATGAAAACCTTCTTCACCGACTCCGAGACCACCACACACGGCTCGTACACCCGGATCCGCTCGTACACATCCCGACTGGTGTTTCTCTTGAGGAAAGAGTCCAGTTTGCTGTTGTTCTGGCAGAGCAGCCCGTCCGCGCTGGTTCTGGCCATGGGAATGTCACCTTTAACACCACTCTCCCTCACTCTGCGTCCCATAGTATCCCGGGCATGCTAAATCATGCATGAGTTATCAATGCATTCGTTCATTCCGTCCCTTGCCTGTTGTCTGTAAGGTGTATTCTCGCTCTCTATGCCTGTGGAGCGGAGGTGCGCTCTCGTTGCGCATGCGCAGCCACACTTATAAATAGTGCAGCATGGCTTGGCTCTTTGTTGAATAGGTACAACGTGCAACAATAACAAAAGGAAAATTAAATAAATATAAAAGATTACACCTGGTTAAATTGATCAAATGTGTTGTGACAAACTGCTAAATGTATGCTTTTGTGTTCCAGGTGGGAAAAAGGGTTTGGAAAGACTTGTCGGTGAGTAATAAACTAAGAATATTATTTTTTGACTGAGCTATTCCGTGTTTACCATATATTTTATAATAATGTATAAACCCTTTTCATTTGAGGAGGAAAGATGGGTGTCTAAGATTGGATTGCGGTTTAGTTGTAATGGATGAAATTATTAATTATTCATTAATGAAATGATTGTGGAACAATTGCGCCACCTTGAGGACATAGAGGCAAGGCAATGTCTGTGGAGTGAACCTGAGAGAGCAATTAACTGAACTGTTAGACATTATGCCACACACTACAGCTTTCTTATGTGCTTGAGGCGTCAAAAGGGATAACTGTAATGTGCAAAAAAAAAGCCATTTTGTAGTGTTAAAATGTAGTATATAACAATAGATTTGTTTCAAACTTGTCAAGATTTTATTACATGAAGATTTGTTACGTACCGTACTTTAAATAATAAAAAGCAATCCAGCAAGTTATTTTGCATTTAAAAGACGTAGACGTCTAAACACAACCCTGACGTCTAAGGCTAAAACAAGGAAAAATGTGGGCTGTCAGTGAAAATGTAATAGACGTCTTACCATAGCCTAAGAATAGAGCATGAACATGTCAAAGAAATGAAACCAAACACCTTGTAATCACTGTTGCTTACATTATGGAATATCAAACATCTAGAAAGTTATTTTGGCAAAAACGGCATGTAACCAAATTCAAGGTATTGTTAACCGAGACGGTGAAATGACGGCTATTGCTTGCTGGGATTCTTCCTATTTAACCTGCACTAGACAGGACACGCCAAAGCTGGAAAAGATGAGCTAAATAATTTGACAGTCGGCTAATTGGAAAGCTTCAGCACAAGTGGGTCAGTTTGACTGGTTCCAGAAAGTCAGATCCTAAGATTAAACATACATGTGAACTATCAGTGAAGAGAAAAAAAAAATCGTACTCTATACATTTATATTAAGACATTGTAGGCAATAAAAAAGACAAGACACATATAATAATTTTAATATTTTTATTTGTTTTGTTTTCTAACCAAATCAAGTTTTAAGTACCATAGGTTTATGAGATTCCCACAATCAGGACATCAATGCAATTCTCCTATACCTCCATAAAAAAACATACAAATATTAAAATGATGCTCTAATGTGACCACATTTTAGTTAGTGAGTGCAAATAGTCTGAATCTTTGACACAAAAATAAAAAGTACTAGCTGAAAATAAAACCTGGAGCGGATCACTGCACCAGTATGGAGTAACTTTCCTCTCCAAGAAACGACGCAAAGGGCCTGCTTGTCGTTCAGAAATGATCTTACATGTGCAACATACTAAATGTAACTACCACACAGAGACCCACACTTGGTCCAACGTCTAGATCTAGTGCTGTGCAGAGATAGATCTAGGTGGCTCTCGCTTGAGTCCATCATTTCTCTTGCCTTTCTGAACCCCAGTCACCCCACTGGAGACGTTTGCATGTAGGGGCCGTAACTCGTGGCCATGGTGACAGTTGTAAAAGTTCTGAATACTCAGAAATGTGTTGCTATGGCCACAGACGCTGTGGAGTGGCACTGGGGTACGGCGGCAGAGCGGGCTGTTCGCCGGGGCTTTCTGTGGGCGGAGGGGTGGAGAGGCGGAGGTAGATGGGCGCGCTGGGTGCAGTCGGTACAGTGGGTGTGGGCACCCTCTGCAGGACCACATGAGGATACATCTGACTTTCAGTGCGGTAAAGCCCAGGAAGAGGAGCTTTCATGAGGTTTTCTTGACTCCTGCTAAACAACACACAGTTTGAGGTCAGAGAGATTTGTTTTTTGAAAACGAATACTTATGCAATCATGTTTTTCATGATTGGACTAAATCAAATAGAACAGAATAGAAAAGAAAATAATAGAATACAATTTGTTGCTACCACTTTCGTGATTGGACTAAATCAATCATAGAATAGAATAGAATAGAATAGAACTTGTTGGATTTACTTGTTCAAATAGAAATAGCATAGAATAGAAAATAATAGAATACAACTTATTGCTACCACTTTCATGATTGGACTAAATCAAATAGCATAGAAAAGAAAATAATAGAATACAATTTGTTGCTACCACTTTTGTGATTGGACTAAATCAAATAGAATAGAATAGAATAGAATAGAACTTGTTGGTTTTGCTTTTTCATGATTGGACTAAATCAAATAGCATAGAAAAGAAAATAATAGAATACAATTTGTTGCTACCACTTTCGTGATTGGACTAAATCAATCATAGAATATAATATAATAGAATAGAACTTGTTGGTTTAACTTTTCATGATTGGACTAAATCAAATAGAATAGAATAGAATAGAACTTGTTGGTTTTGTTTGTTCAAATAGAAATAGCATATAAGAGAAAATAATAGAATACAACTTATTGCTACCACTTTCATGATTGGACTAAATCAATAATAGAATAGAATAGAATATAACTTGTTGGTTTCGCTTTTTCATGATTGGACTAAATAGAATAGAATAGAATAGAATAGAACTTGTTGGTTTTGCTTTTTCATGATTGGACTAAATCAAATAGCATAGAAAAGAAAATAATAGAATACAATTTGTTGCTACCACTTTTGTGATTGGACTAAATCAATCATAGAATAGAATAGAACTTGTTGGTTTAACTTTTCATGATTGGACTAAATCAAATAGAATAGAATAGAACTTGTTGATTTTGTTTGTTCAAATAGAAATAGCATATAAGAGAAAATAATAGAATACAACTTATTGCGACCACTTTCATGATTGGACTAAATCAATAATAGAATAGAATAGAATAGAACTTGTTGGTTTCGCTTTTTCATGATTGGACTAAATAGAATAGAATAGAATAGAACTTGTTGGTTTCGCTTTTTCATGATTGGACTAAATAGAATAGAATAGAATAGAACTTGTTGGTTTTGCTTTTTCATGATTGGACTAAATTAAATAGCATAGAAAAAAAAATAGAATACAGTTTGTTGCTACCACTTTTGTGATTGGACTAAATCAATCATAGAATAGAATAGAACTTGTTGGTTTAACTTTTCATGATTGGACTAAATCAAATAAAATAGAATAGAATAGAATAGAATAGAATAGAACTTGTTGGTTTTGCTTGTTCAAATAGAAATAGCATATAAGAGAAAATAATAGAATACAACTTATTGCTACCACTTTCATGATTGGACTAAATCAATCATAGAATAGAATAGAATAGAATAGAATAGAACTTGTTGGTTTTGCTTTTTCATGATTGCACTAAATCAAATAGCATAGAAAAGAAAATAATAGAATACAATTTGTTGCTACCACTTTCATGATTGGACTAAATCAATCATAGAATAGAATAGAATAGAAATTGTTGGTTTCGCTTTTTCATGATTGGACTAAATCAAATAGAACAGCATAGAAAAGAAAATAGAGTACAACTTTTTGCTACCACTTTCATAATTGGACTAAATCAATCATAGAATACAATATAATAGAACTTGTTGGTTTTGCTTTTTCATGATTTGACTAAATCAAATAGAATAGCATAGAAAAGAAAATAATAGAATACAACTTATTGCTACCACTTTCATGATTGGACTAAATCAAATAGCATAGAAAAGAAAATAATAGAATACAATTTGTTGCTACCACTTTTGTGATTGGACTAAATCAAATAGAATAGAATAGAATAGAATAGAATAGAACTTGTTGGTTTTGCTTTTTCATGATTGGACTAAATCAAATAGCATAGAAAAGAAAATAATAGAATACAATTTGTTGCTACCACTTTCATGATTGGACTAAATCAATCATAGAATAGAATAGAATAGAATAGAAATTGTTGGTTTCGCTTTTTCATGATTGGACTAAATCAAATAGAACAGCATAGAAAAGAAAATAGAGTACAACTTTTTGCTACCACTTTCATAATTGGACTAAATCAATCATAGAATACAATATAATAGAACTTGTTGGTTTTGCTTTTTCATGATTTGACTAAATCAAATAGAATAGCATAGAAAAGAAAATAATAGAATACAACTTGTTGCTACCACATGATTGGACTAAATTAATCACAGAATAGAATAAAATAGAACCTGTTGGTTTCCCTTTTATTGACTTTGATTTGATTGACTTTCATGATTGGACTAAACCAAATAGAATAGAGTAGAATAGAATAGAATCCAACTTGTTAACATATAGCTTGTTTCTTCCTAAATGATGACAGAATTTTCATTTTCGGGTGATTTATTCTGCTAATAAACACAATCAAGCTAAGTTAACAATTCACCATTTCTCACCTCTGATACCCGTGGTTATCATAACCAGCCAGTCCCCCCAAAAAGACCGGGCTCTCGGAGGTCACATGGGGGTCAAGGTTCTGGGACAGATTGTAAATTTTAGGTGGAGGAAAAGCTTCCCAGTCTCCTTCATCTCTCTCCAACCAGCACTCACTCCTCCAGGATGATTTGCCTCTCATCCTGGAAAGTCAGAAAAACCATTAGCATCCTATTTTAGGTTGCCTTGTCTGTTCTTCGCCAGTGTGTATGAGCGGTCATACCTGCCCCGTCCATCTGTCCGTCCTGCCCTCTCTTTGCTCATGCGCTCCTGCAGGCAGCAGATAATGAAGGACACGGACATGGCAAAGATGACGATGCTGCTCACTATCGATGCCAGCACGGCCACTCTCAGCCCGCGGTCCTCTGGTTTGGGAATGGCTACCACATTTACACAATAGTCCACATTGAAAATCTGGGATTGAATTAGCAGGAGTGTATTTCTTAACTGTTTTTATCTCTTTAAAACAGAAATGATGGCAGTGAACACAGACCCTCGCAGTCAGGCTGGTAGTTGCTCCACTGAGCGGAGTTGCTCCGCTGGACACAGGTGATTTTCTCGCTGCCCACCAGCTGGTACCCCTCGAGGCACCAGAACGCCAACACCGTGCCCACAGACATCCCGGTGCCCTTCTCTACATAGAAAGAACCTCGCCGAGGGGGCAGCAGCGACTCGCAGCTCAGGACTGCAAAAGAAACAAACAGATGGTTAGAACCAACTTTTAAATAGGCTAAGACTTCAATATACACTTAGAATATAAAATCAAACACAGAATAGAATAGAATAGAATGCAACTGGTTTCTATCACTTTTTCATGATTGGACTAAATAGAATAGAATAGAATATATCTTGTTGGATTCACTTTTTCATGATTAGACTAAATAGAATTGAATAGAATATATCTTGATGCTACCACTTTTTCATGATTGGATTGGACTGAATAGAATAGAATAGAACATGTTACTATCACTGATTTCATGATTGTACTAAAAAGAATAGAATAGAATGCAACCTGTTGCAACCACTTTTTCGTGATTGGACTGAATAGAATAGAAAATAATGCAACTTATTGCTACCACTTTTTCCTGATTGGACGAAATCAAACACAGCATAGAATAGAATAGAATAGAATAGAATAGAATGCAACATATTGCTATCACTTTTCATGATTTGACTAAAAAGAATAGCATAGAATAGAATGCAACATGTTGATATCACCTTTTCATGATTGGACTAAATCAAATAGATTAGAATAGAATAGAATGCAACATGTTGCTATCACCTTTTTCATGATTGGACTGAATAGAATAGAATGGAATAGAATAGACTGCAACATGTTGCTATCACCTTTTCATGATTGGACTAAATCAAATAGAATAAAATAGAATGCAACATGTTGCTATCACCTTTTTCATGATTAGACTGATTAGAATTGAATAAAATAGAATAGAATAAAATGCAACATGTTGCTATCACCTTTTTCATGATTGGACTAAATAAAATAGAATAGAGTGCAACATGTTGCTATAACCTTTTTCATGATTGGACTGAATAGAATGGAATAGAATAGAAAAGAATGCAACATGTTGCTATCACCTTTTTCATGATTGGACTAAATCAAATAGAATAGAATAGAGTGCAACATGTTGCTATCACCTTTTTCATGATTGGACTGAATAGAATGGAATAGAATAGAATGCAACATGTTACTATCAACTTTTTCATGATTGGACTAAATCAAATAGAATAGAATAGAATAGAATAGAATAGAATAGAATGCAACCTGTTGCAACCACTTTTTCATGATCAGACTGAATAGAATAGAATAGAATAGAATGTAACTTGTTCCTATCACTTTTTCATGATTGTACTGAATAGATGATTGGACTAAATCAAATAGAATAGAATAGAGTGCAACATGTTGCTATCACCTTTTTCATGATTGGACTGAATAGAATAGAATAGAAAAGAATAGAATAGAAAAGAAAAGAATGCAACATGTTGTAACCACTTTTTCATGACTGGACTGAATAGAATAGAATAGAATAGAATAGAATAGACTGCAACATGTTGTAACAACTTTTTCATGACTGGACTGAATAGAATAGAATAGAATAGAATAGAATAGAATGCAACATATTGCTATCACTTTTCATGATTTGACTAAAAATAATAGCATAGAATAGAATGCAACATGTTGATATCACCTTTTCATAATTGGACTAAATCAAATAGATTAGAATAGAATAGAATGCAACATGTTGCTATCACCTTTTTCATGATTGGATTGAATAGAATTGAATGGAATAGAATAGACTGCAACATGATGCTATCACCTTTTTCATGATTGGACTAAATCAAATAGAATAGAATAGAGTGCAATATGTTGCTATCACCTTTTTCATGATTGGACTGAATGGAATTGAATGGAATAGAATAGAATGCAACATGTTGCTATCACCTTTTTCATGATTGGACTAAATCAAATAGAATAGAATAGAATAGAGTGCAACATGTTGCTATCACCTTTTTCATGATTGGACTAAATCAAATAGAATGGAATAGAATGCAACATGTTGCTATCATCTTTTTCATGATTGGACTGATTAGAATTGAATAAAATAGAATAGAATGCAACATGTTGCTATCACCTTTTTCATGATTGGACTAAATCAAATAGAATAGAGTGCAACATGTTGCTATAACCTTTTTCATGATTGGACTGAATAGAATATAATGGAATAGAATAGAAAAGAATGCAACATGTTGCTATCACCTTTTTCATGATTGGACTAAATCAAATAGAATAGAATCGAATAGAATAGAATAGAGTGCAACATGTTGCCATCACCTTTTCATGATTGACTGAATAGAATGGAATAGAATAGAATGCAACATGTTGCTATCACCTTTTTCATGATTGGACTAAATCAAATAGAATAGAATAGAATGCAACCTGTTGCAACCACTTTTTCATGATCTGACTGAATAGAATAGAATAGAATAGAATAGAATGCAACATATTGCTATCACTTTTCATGATTTGACTAAAAATAATAGCATAGAATAGAATGCAACATGTTGATATCACCTTTTCATAATTGGACTAAATCAAATAGATTAGAATAGAATAGAATGCAACATGTTGCTATCACCTTTTTCATGATTGGATTGAATAGAATTGAATGGAATAGAATAGACTGCAACATGATGCTATCACCTTTTTCATGATTGGACTAAATCAAATAGAATAGAATAGAGTGCAATATGTTGCTATCACCTTTTTCATGATTGGACTGAATGGAATTGGATGGAATAGAATAGAATGCAACATGTTGCTATCACCTTTTTCATGATTGGACTAAATCAAATAGAATAGAATAGAATAGAGTGCAACATGTTGCTATCACCTTTTTCATGATTGGACTAAATCAAATAGAATGGAATAGAATGCAACATGTTGCTATCATCTTTTTCATGATTGGACTGATTAGAATTGAATAAAATAGAATAGAATGCAACATGTTGCTATCACCTTTTTCATGATTGGACTAAATCAAATAGAATAGAGTGCAACATGTTGCTATAACCTTTTTCATGATTGGACTGAATAGAATATAATGGAATAGAATAGAAAAGAATGCAACATGTTGCTATCACCTTTTTCATGATTGGACTAAATCAAATAGAATAGAATCGAATAGAATAGAATAGAGTGCAACATGTTGCCATCACCTTTTCATGATTGACTGAATAGAATGGAATAGAATAGAATGCAACATGTTGCTATCACCTTTTTCATGATTGGACTAAATCAAATAGAATAGAATAGAATGCAACCTGTTGCAACCACTTTTTCATGATCTGACTGAATAGAATAGAATAGAATAGAATGCAACTTGTTCCTATCATTTTTTCATGATTGTGCTGAATAGATGATTGGACTAAATCAAATAGAATAGAATAGAATAGAATGCAACATGTTGCTATCACCTTTTTCATGATTGGACTGAATAGAATAGAATAGAATAGAAAAGAAAAGAATGCAAGATGTTGTAACCACTTTTTCATGACTGGACTGAATAGAATAGAATAAAATAAAATAGAATAGAATGGAATAGAATAGAATAGAATGCAACATGTTGTAACCACTTTTTCATGACTGGATTGAATAGAATCGAATAGAATAGAATAGAATAGAATGCAACATGTGCAACCACTTTTTCATGATCGGACTGAATAGATGATTGGACTAAATCAAATCAAATAGAATAGAATAGAATAGAGTGCAACATGTTGCTATCACCTTTTTCATGATTGGACTGAATAGAATACAATAGAAAAGAATACAATAGAAAAGAATGCAACATGTTGTAACCACTTTTTCATGACTGGACTGAATAGAATAGAATAAAATAGAATAGAATAGAATGGAATAGAATAGAATGCAACATGTTGTAACCACTTTTTCATGACTGGACTGAATAGAATCGAATAGAATCGAAAAGAATGCAACATGTTCACTTTTTCATGACTGGACTAAATAGAATAGAATCGAATAGAATCGAATAGAATGCAACATGTTGTAACCACTTTTTCATGACTGGATTGAATAGAATAGAATAGAATAGAATAGAATAGAATAGAATAGAATGCAACATGTGCAACCACTTTTTCATGATCGGACTGAATAGATGATTGGACTAAATCAAATAGAATAGAACTTGTGGGGGGCAGGATGCATTTAATCAAAGTACATGCAGTTCACAAACTGAATTGTGGTTCATTTAATTGTCAAATATTGTCAAAAAAGTTAGAAAACAAGCTGTTTAATTACATCATTTAATAATTACAGAATAAATACAGGAAATACTTTAATAAATATGATTTATTTATTTTTATTTAATAAATAATAAATATCAATAATCCCAATATCAACGCTCATGTTTTCCATCAAAATGACAGCTTTGAGTCGTGTGTGTGTGTGTGTGTGCAAGAATGTTTTCCCTGGGACTTAGTGAACAGTATAATCATCCTCAAGGGTTCAGATGAAAGCATTTTGTCTTCTCTCCTTCCAGCAGTATCCGCGGTGTGTTTTCTCCCTCACTCTATCCCATAATCCACCTCTCCTCCAGCCTCTGTGCATTCCCACAGAGGATTCAGCGTCTTCTGTCTTCTCCTACCGAGTCTTCATCATTGCACTGTCAATATACAGTAAAATTGAGCTCATATTGACTGTGCTGGAGTCAGTGTGATTACGCTGGCAGGGTACACTCGATGGTGTTTATTGTTCACACCAGTCCTGTGCTGGTCTCATTAAGCCCGGCTTAACTGGCATGGCGATGCTGCTCACACCAGAGCCCATTGCTAGCATTAAGCAATCCGACTCCATGGCAAAATAAATAAATAACTCAACTGTCACTTTTGTTTCTCCCCTCCCTCCCGTCTCACTCGCAATCCCATGCTCCCCAAGAGTCACACCAGAGAGGTTCTTAGAATAGAACACGATTAAATAAAGCATAGGGCCGTGCATTAAAAATGCATCACCCACAAGTCCCTGCAGCTGATGCAGACTGACCACACGCTCCTGAAACTGCACTGCCATAACACCACAGACATTCTCCAGTGGGATGAGTGGATCCGTTTGTCAATACATGATCGTGTAACTTCAAGAACAGTGTGGAGCAACTTTTCCCTCTGTGCATTTTTAACGTGTAATTCTAACGGTGCTATTTCTGTGTGCACTGGTTTCTCTCTTCAACACATTAGTAATCCCTTTAAAGAAGTGACGTGGACGCCTCTGTGTTTGTGCTGCAGGTAAATGGGTGATGGAGTGAACGGGACAACTTCACGCGTGTCCTGGTTTTTATCGTTTTCATAAAGGAAATGCATTATGCATTGCGATTATTTACATTATAATATATGTGTATGTGTATAATTATATATATAAATACTCACATGCATGTATATATTTAAGAATACACTTAAAACATGCTGGGTTAAAAACAACCCAAGTTGGGTTGAAAATGGACTAACCCAGTGATTGGGTTGTTTTAAGCAAACATTTAACCCAACCGCTGGGTTAAAACGACCCATTCACTGGGTTAAAACAACCCAATTGCTGGGTTAGTCCATTTTCAACCCAACTTGGGTTGTTTTTAACCCAGCATTTTTTAGAGTGTATAAATTATATAAAATTGTATACAGTTTACATTATTATCACTGCAATAATTTTTTCTCCCAAATTCTTATAACTCTAAATAACTTATAATGTGGGATTACCCCAGCGCCTTCTGCATGTCAGTCGAGTTGCTGGCAGTGCGGTTCGCCCTGCACCGCTTCCGAGCATTGCTGAAGGGTCAACATGTACTAGTCCGGACAGACAACACGGCCACAGTAGCGTACATCAACCACCAGGGCGGTCTACGCTCCAGCCGTATGTCTCAACTCGCCTGCCATCTCGTCTTATGGAGTCAGAAGCACCTGAGGTCCCTTCGTGCTGTCCACATCCCGGGAGAACTGAACCGTGCAGCCGACGAGCTCTCACGGTTTCAGCCACTTCCTGGAGAATGGAGACTCCATTCCCAGATGGTCCAGCTGATTTGGGAACGGTTCGGCGACGCACAGGTAGATCTGTTTGCCTCCCACGACTCTTCCCATTGCACCCTGTATTATTCCCTGACCGAGGGCACGCTCAGCACGGATGCACTGGTGCACAGCTGGCCGCGAGGCCTACGCAAATATGCGTTCCCCCCAGTGAGCCTTCTCGCACGGGTACTGTGCAAGATCAGGGAGGACAAAGAGCAGGTCATGTTGGTTGCCCCGTATTGGCACAGCCAGACCTGGTTCTCAGAACTGCTACTCCTTGTGACAGCCCCTCCCTGGCCTATTCCTCTGAGACTGGACCTCCTCACTCAGAGATGGGGCACCATTTGGCACCCACGTCCCGCATTCTGGAAGCTCCACGTGTGGCTTCTGGACGGGACACGGCAGGTTTGAGTAGCCTACCACCTGCAGTGGTCGCTACCATCACTTCCGCTAGGGCAGAGTCCACTCGGCATGCCTATGCGTTGAAGTGGAACCTCTTCGTCACCTGGTGTTCTTCCCGCCAAGAAGACCCCTGGAAATGCCCGATCGGGTCCGTGCTCTCGTTCCTCCAAGAGGGGTTGGAGCGAAGGCTGTCTCCCTCCACCCTTAAAGTGTATGTGGCCGCAATATCTGCCCACCACGATCTCTTGGGGGACAAAAAGGTAAGTCAGCACTGCTTGCAGGAGGCAGACCCAGCCTTGGCATTGCTCTGTCCAGTACACGCTCTCCGTGCTTACGTAGACAGCACGCAGTGTTTCAGGACCTCAGACCAGCTCTTTGTCTGTTATGGTGGAGAGCGGAAGGGAAGAGCTCTCTCAAAGCAGAGGTTGTCTCACTGGATAGTGGACACCATTGTTTTGGCTTACCAGCAGCAAGGTCGACCATGTCCCCTTGGGGTTAGGGCCCACTCCAGTGTGGCCTCCTCTTGGGCTTTAGCCCATGGTGCCTCGCTAACAGACATCTGCAGAGCTGCAGGCTGGGCGACACCTAACACATTCGCCAGATTCTACAATCTCCGAGTGGAGCCAGTGTCCGACTATGTACTCGCCTCTACTAGTGGCCGGTAATGGACCAGGCTCAGGTGTCTTCGCTTGCTCGCCATTCCACTCCACGGACTGGATAAGTGCGATATTCTCCTCAGGTGAGCTTCCCCGAGAGCCCTGAGTTCCTCCATTACTGTCGACGCCGACATCAGTTCAGTCTGCCCCACAGGTAGGCATTTTGGAATATCTCCACTGGAATATGCTTCCCAGTGAACCTTGGTAATCCTGTGATAAGTGGGAGTCCTTCGTCCGTACTAGTCTTACGACAGGGTACTCACACTTACGCAGGGCACTGGAAGACAGCCGAAGACAGCCATATATCTCCACTGGAATATGCTTCCCAGTGTACCTTGGTAATCCTGTGATAAGTGAGAGTCATTCGTCCGTACTAGTCTTACGACAGGGTACTCACACTTACGCAGGGCACTGGAAGACAGCCGAGTGGCGTTGTTATATTGGGACCCCCATTCGTTAGTCACTAACGGTACGTCGAAACGTAACGTAACGTCCCTTTGCCACCTCCGCTGTGCTGCTGGAACGCAGAGTTCAGTCTTGGCTCCGCAGCAGTAACATAATGCGATGTTGCCAGCGTACTTCTTATATACCCACGAGGTGGGGCGGAGTTACGCATGCAAATTCCGCATGCCCATAGCATTGGCACTGCCATTGGGCGCTGTTAAATTCTCGAAGGTAATTGGCTTCTAAGCGAAACCCCCATTCGTTAGTCACTAACGTAACGTCTCCGTTCCCTCCTCAGGGAACGAGGGTTACATACGTAACCGAGACGTTGCTTTGCACTGACAATTTTTCATTATTGTAATACAGTAGTACAATAAATAAAATACTACTGTATTACTATTTTCTCAAAACATGCACACACACTACCATATGCATAAAAATGAATATCATAGATCTTTTTTCTTTTTCACTTTACAGTAATGAGATTTTTTTTTGTTGCATTATGTCAATAAAAATTTTGGAGACAAATGTGCAAAATTGTCTTAAAAAAAGAATGCCTGAGTGTCCTTAAAATAGCTGTTGCCTTTAAACGATATCTCTTTTTCTTCATCATTTCTATAGGATGAAACATGACCCGTGCATGTTCTTATACAACAGAGCTCTACTCAAGTCTCCTTCAGGTTTGCGGTGCACTGAAAGCTGAAAGCAGGGCAAAGACTGCCATGGCCACGGGGGTGATAAACCCCCTCCATTTCACTTTCAAAGCTGGCAACCCTGAGACGGAACTGACAAACTGCCAAGGACTATCCCACAGCTCGCCATTGCCACGTGGCAAAAAGCGTCCTTTGTTTCACCTGTGGAATAAGCCTCAAGGTAACTGATCACCTGTGGACGGTTTGGGTACGTCTGTGTCTTTTCCTCCACAGATAAATCAACAGCAATCAAACTAATACAGTACACATTACAGCTTGATAATGTCCTTTTTCTCTCCAGCTCTGAGTCCCACAAATCCGTCACACATATTGACTTTAGGTCAGGAGACATCAATAGACTATTTGCAAAGTATGCGTGCATGGAGAGCTTGCCAGCCTACTTTATATGTTCTCCAATCATATTAAAACTCTGAGTTATATACAGTTGAGGCTGATCTGATTTGCTCTGTTGATCCATTATGAAAGCTCTGTTTGTATGTAAACCCTTAAGAAGATTGTATTATATGTATTATATATTAGTGTGTTTTTGCAGGTTGAACAGAGACGTGTACTGCGAATGCTGCTCGGTGAGTCTGCTCTTTATGAAAAAGTTTCTCTTTATCATTATGAACATGCACTACAACTTTTTGCACAGTGCATTTGCTCATTTGTGCACGGTTATTAGATGATTATGAAAGAACACTGTTGTCGTACGCACCTGTGTAATTGTTGGTGGGAGCCTCAGTGCTGTTCATCCCCGTCCCGGTGGCAGGTGGAGCGGTTCGATGAAAAATGGGACTGACCGAAGACCCTTCATGTGGCGTAAAAGTCCGAGCCAAGCTCCACGTCATCGGCCACAGCAGGAAACCCCAGGTGAGGAGGCTCTCTTTCAAAGCCATTGAAGTCTGGGGTTAAAAACGAGAAAGAAAGTGTGAATGTCAGTCGGTCATATCTGCCGGTTCTTGGTGACTCCAGAGACTCTCCTGCGCTTCCAACAGCAGGCAGCTCGCTCCTCCAGAGGATCAGGCACAGAGAGGAGGGGAGGGAGGGAGGGAGGAGGGAGTTACGCCGACTCCATCCCCTCTCATGCAGCACAGCTGTGTGTTTCTCCTCTGTAAGCCGCTTGTCACTGCGCTCGGTGCTGCAGCTCCACTGCTGATTATAATCCTCTTGCGTAATGCAACACACGGCAGAGCTGCAGTCATTTATGTGCTCGCTCATCCTCATGTACATATGCACCGCTCTCTCTCTCTCTCTCTCTCTCTCTCTCTCTCTCACTCTCACTCTCACATGATTACAAGACAAGTGGCTTTCAAGTGGTGGCATATTGTTACTTTTAGTTCAAAATAATTTTGGTGAATTGAATCCTCCAGAAACTAAAATTCCAGTTATATTATATTTCTCAAAAACAGAAATGTGTTCCACATTTTCTACATTTTTATAATTCTAGTATTAGTGCATGTCGAATCGATTCATCATGATTAATCGCATCCAAAATAAAAGTTTGTGTTTACATAATATACGTGTGTAATGTGTAGAATTATGTATATGTAAATACACACACATGCAAATATTTCTTAAATATATACATGCACGAGTGTGTGTTTATATATGCATAATTATACACACATTTTATTTTGGATGCGATTAATCGCGATTAATCGATTCGACAGCACTATAAAGTAATCAAAATGAATTTCAAACATTTTGACGTTTTGAAGGAGCTGCACATCTGATGATGCTTTTAACATCAATTTAACATCAATGTCCTATATATATAAATATGTATTTAGTGGTGTTAAACGATCCAAAATAAACGTTTGTGTTTACATAATATACGTGTGTAATGTGTATAATTATGTATATATAAATACACACACATGCATGTATATATTTAAGAAAAATCTGTTATGTATAATATAAATTATGTAAATATACAGTGAGGAAAATAAGTATTTGAACACTGTGAGAGACATAATCTAAAAAAAAAATCCAGAAATCACAATGTATGATTTTTTAACTATTTATTTGTATGATACAGCTGCAAATAAGTATTTGAACACCTGAGAAAATCAATGTTAATATTTGGTACAGTAGCCTTTGTTTGCAATTACAGAGGTCAAACGTTTCCTGTAGTTTTTCACCAGGTTTGCACTGCAGGAGGGATTTTGGCCCACTCCTCCACACAGATCTTCTCTAGATCAGTCAGGTTTCTGGCCTGTCGCTGATAAACACAGAGTTTGAGCTCCCTCCAAAGATTCTCTATTGGGTTTAGATCTGGAGACTGGCTAGGCCACGCCAGAACCTTGATATACTTCTTACAGAGCCACTCCTTGGTTATCCTGGCTGTGTGCTTCGGGTCATTGTCATGTTGGAAGACCCAGCCTCGACCCATCTTCAATGCTCTAACTGAGGGAAGGAGGTTGTTCCCCAAAATCTCGCAATACATGGCCCCGGTCATCCTCTCCTTAATACAGTGCAGTCGCGCTGTCCCATGTACAGAAAAACACCCCCAGAGCATGATGCTACCACCCCCATGCTTCACAGTAGGGATGGTGTTCTTGGGATGGTACTCATCATTCTTCTTCCTCCAAACACGTTTAGTGTAATTATGACCAAAAAGTTCTATTTTGGTCTCATCTGACCACATGACTTTCTCCCATGACTCCTCTGGATCATCCAAATGGTCATTGGCAAACTTAAGACGGGCCTTGACATGTGCTGGTTTAAGCAGGGGAACCTTCCGTGCCATGCATGATTTCAAACCATGACGTCTTAGTGTATTACCAACAGTAACCTTGGAAACGGTGGTCCCAACTCTTTTCAGGTCATTGACCAGCTCCTCCCGTGTAGTTCTGGGCTGATTTCTCACCTTTCTTAGGATCATTGAGACCCCACGAGGTGAGATCTTGCATGGAGCCCCAGTCCGAGGGAGATTGACAGTCATGTTTAGCTTCTTCCATTTTCTAATGATTGCCCCAACAGTGGACCTTTTTTCACCAAGCTGCTTGGCAATTTCCCCCTAGCCCTTTCCAGCCTTGTGGAGGTGTACAATTTTGTCTCTAGTTTCTTTGGACAGCTCTTTGGTCTTGGCCATGTTAGTAGTTGGATTCTTACTGATTGTATGGGGTGGACAGGTGTCTTTATGCAGATTAATCACGATTAATCGATTCGACAGCACTAATACTATAAAGTAATCAAAATTAATTTCAAACATTTTGACGTTTTGAAGGAGCTGCACATCTGATGATGCTTTTAACATCACACTCTAAAAAATGCTGGGTTAAAAATAACCCAAGTTGGGTTGAAAATGGACTAACCCAGCAATTGGGTTGTTTTAAGCAAACATTTAACCCAACCCTGGGTTAAAACAACCCAATAGCTGGGTTAAAACAAACCAATTGCTGGGTTAGTTCATTTTCAACCCAACTTGGGTCATTTTTAACCCAGCATTTTTTAGAGTGCAATTTAACATCAATGTACTATATATATAAATATGTATTTAGTGCTGTCAGACGATCCAAAATAAAAGTTTGTGTTTACATGATATATGTGTGTGTATTGTGTATAATTATTATATTTGAATACACACATACATGTATTTAAGGAATATTTGCATGTATGTACTGTGTATGTATATGTAGCACCCACACACACACTTCAAAGGCTTGATTACAAATTTTTCAGTTTTTATTTGTTTCCATTTTTTATTTAATTAATAATTAGTAAGATGCTTTTGAAAGGTTCTCTTATGCTCACAAAGGCTGCATTTATTTGATAAAAAAAGTAATATTGTGAAATATTATTACAATTTAAAATAACTGTATTCCACTGTAATATATGTTAAAATGTAATTTATTCCTGTGATGCAAAGCTAAATTTCCAGTGTCACATAATCCTTCATTGTAATACGCTGATTTGCCGCTCAACATTTCTTATTATTCCCCGTAATGCGCTACCTCCCGTCCACCTAATGATGTCTGATCTGGATGGCATTCTTGTACTTCACGTTCTTCTCATGTATGCCTTAATCTCTCAGTATCATGGCTGCTCGCCAGACTGAAATGCAGCAGGATGTGCAAGTCATTTCAGGTCAATTCAGTGTGTCAAAACGCGTCTGCTTTGTCTTAATCTACCATATTCTTTCGTTCCTTCTTGTTATTGTCCATTTTGGGTTATAAGCACTGTTAGTGCAGCATGTCACTCACAGCTGTAAGCTAATAACATCCCCTTCAGAGCTGACAGTGCCCGTGATGTTGGTGACAGACTCCTCTTTCTCTGTGTGTGTTTTCCCAGAGAGGGAAACAATCAGACTCTCAACTCATCCGAGCAAATGTCTTAATGTCCCACACACCACACTCTTTGTGAGTTTTTGCTCTCGACGCTCTTCGGCGTGAATAACGGATTGTCCCGTTGATTAATCAAACACCTCGGCCGGTCTTTTAAGCCTCTGTAATGCTTTCAGATCCTCGGCCATATAAACCTGATCTTAATGGCTCCTCTCTCCCCATCAAGCCCTTATAACTCGGTCCAAGAGGAGGACAGCACTTAATCTTCAGCATTGTGTCTTGAAGAACATGGTCTTTTCACAGCCTCATGCAGGAGCGGCGCTTCTCCTGACTGCTCGTTCACAGTGTTTGAAGATTTAAGCGTTACTGACATTCATCCCCTGCTAAAACCCTAAAGAGGTTTACAGGTAACTTAGGCAACATTGATTAGGTTATGCAACACTGTATTCGGCGTTTCCTCCCCACTGACTGTATGGAGAGCAGAGCTTTGATTTAAATGCAGACAAATGCAGAACATGTTCAAGTGATTACACTCAGGAACCCTGAAGAGAATTAAAACGAATCAAAGAAAAGCACTCAAACGGCTTTGCCCTCCACCCCGGCGCATTCATTTTTACCAAACAAAGCTTTGGTTTAGCACAGCATTTTCTCAGATTAAGTTTTCTTGCTCAGAAAGAAATTACAAAGACTTAGGCCGCATTACGCAAGAGAAAAGCAGCAGATTTGTATTTGTTGTTGCAGATATTCTCCTGTAACAACACTTCACAGCACTGCCTTCAGAAGTAATACTTGAAAAGTGGTCGTTTGGTGCAGCATATGCTCCTGTTTTCCACTAGGTGGCGTGTTACGCACACAACAGTCATTTTAAAATGTATTGAACTGATTGTGTTTTACCATTAGTGGGGTTTTTTTCCTACATAAAAACTGACAGAGACGCTGCTAGACATTTGTGTAATTGTTATGTACTGTATATAACAATAAAAAGTAATATACATTTTATAAATTATATATTTTTTATAATAAACATTAAAGGTTTTATATAAATTAACATATTCATTATAATTGCGTAATTTTTTATTATATGGTATAGTTAAAAATGTATTAAAATTCATTTATATATATATATATATATTTATATATTTATACATGTGTGTGTGTATATATTTAAATACATTTTATAATAATTAGTATGTAATTAGTATACATATATATTATCTATTTGTTATAAAACATTTAAATTAATTTAATTATAATATTATAATTATATATATATATATATATATATATATATATATATATATATATATATATATATATATATATATATAATTCTTATTATATGGTATTGTTAAAATTAATGGTTAATATAGATTATTATGGTTAATATAGATATATATTATAATTAATTAAATTAATTTAAATATGTTTTATAATAAAATTATATACTATATATATTAATTAAATATGAATATTATTATTATTTATTATTAGTAATAAATACTTTAATATAGTATAGGCACACTAATTTATATAATTAAATATTAGTATAATTAATATTATGAATTAATAATAAATACTATAATTTTATTCAAAATAAAATTGGACACATCTTACTGAATTTCCACATTGTTTTTAAAAACTTTTGATCGAAAGGCATTTTCCTAAGTGCTTATTTTTTGTTGGTAATCAAATATAAATTGTGCCGTTACAAAAGGTGTTTATTTTACATTTAATAGATGAGTTGGAGCTTATAATGAAGGCAGCCATTAAGTGTCCAATAACTCTAATATTGTTGGAGCCTCTCGTGATGCGTTATGCTAAAACGTGGAACAGTCATAATAAATAAAGAGTATTGACTAGTGCGCATATAGCTAGTCATACATGAACTGTGTTCTGTGATCACGAGTTTTTTTGTGCCTGTAATAATGTTTGTCCAGCGGTCTTTATATTCTGACAGTCTCAACAGCGTGTTCTCTGATCCCTGTTGGGTTTGTTCTAAGAAACTGACGGTGTTGCATGTAAACGGTTCAATTTGGCCCAGGAGCATCGCAACCCCACGACCCCACATCCATTCATAAACTCCACTCAAACAACTCTGATTGGTCCAGCTTCAAACTGGGAGGAGATGTGGTTAGATTAAAGACATTTTGCTTTACCGCGCAGTCATACATTTCGTATTCATCCTAGGAAAGGTTTTTATAACGCACACAGAGAATAAGTTTATTAAGAGGAGAGTTCGTGCAGACTCGTACGCAATTTGCTGTGTAAAAAATAAGGACGCATGGCTAATCACAGATAGACGCATTTACAGGTGGAGACACGAAGCCGTCGGTGTGCTTTTCATCAATACACCCTGAACGCGGTATAAGAGGGTCTGCTCATCACTCTTAGGTGGATTAGAAGGTCTACATGGCCAGGCATATTCAAACTGGACCCAAAGCTCACAACCCATGCAACTTGACCAACTTTTCTGAGAAGGCGCGGAGCGCGTAAAACGCACGAAAAAGGGGAACAGCAGTTTGCGCGGACAACAGCTACTCCACAAATGCAACTATAATTGACGTGAAAACTGAAAGGGGAGTAAAGTGACTGGTGAAGTGTTTCTTGAAGATCCCTGAACTTCTGCGAGCTGAATTGAGCAAAGCGTTCTCCCATGAGGCTGGAAGGCGCCAGAATGGACTTAATCAAAAAAATATGGACGGCTCGGAAACTCATTCTCGTGGTCATGATTCCGTTATCCCTGCTGCCTCTGCCTCTCATCCATCCGTGCAGTGTAAGTAGACCGTCATCCAGTTCTACAGTCACATTCCGCATTGCGCGGTGTCCGTGCGCTTTTACGCGCTAATGCGCGTTGAGTATTCGCACTAAATTATACATTTAACATTCACTTTTTTTAACATTACCGTTTTTTACGCGATATTAAGTAGATTTAGATTAGTTTATTAATCAGAATCCATTTTCATATAGTTGCAGACACATGACACATTTGGGTAGACATAAATAAAACGCTGTTTTAGAGGCAGACATACAGACTCTAAACCATATAATGCCTCAAAAAAGATTTTTACTATGGTGTCCTGTGGGGTCTTTGGGGTTTCTCGAGGCGCGGCGACCTCTCACCTGGTTGGTAGTTTTCCAGGTGCGCAATCAGAGCACGTTCAGTGCCGCGATGCTTCAAGTCGTCTGCTGTTCTGTTGGGAATTGTTTGTTTAAAACATCGGCCGTTTTTACAGATGTTGTTTGTTTATGTAGCATGTGGGATCTTTGATTCAGTCCAAAATCATCAAAACCTGCAGAGAGGCATTGTGCTAATCTCACATGACCTGCCATCTTGAGCCCTACAGATATTAGTCGGCAAATCGTTTTAGCGCATTTCATATGCGCTGTATTTGTCGTGTCATTCTTTGGTTAAATGCTTTTAGAGATAATGAGAATGAACCACTTTCAGATTTTAGATTTTACTACTTTTAGATTTCAGATTTACGTTAGAGGTTGCACTTTATTTTAAGGTGTCCTTGTTAAAGTGTAGATACCTACATTAAAGTAGGTAATATTAATGAACTACGTGCACTTACTTGCATAATTTATAGTTACTACATATAACGTGTAACAGACACTGTAAAATAAAGTTTTACAATATAGGTGCGGTTTTATAGGGCTAATTAAAATGTAAATGCTTGTATTTATTGCAATTCAGGGCCATTTCAAATGTATTAGTATGGTTACAACTGGTGACAGGATCTAATAAATACACACTGTCTTATACGTAGATGTCATTTGTAACCTAAAATCTTGATCTTGAAACCAAATTGATCTCCACAGCTGCAAAGTCAGTAGACAAACAGGGAAACAGCGCATAGATCAGGAAATGTCAGTATCTGTTGCCTTGACAGCTTTATTTTTTGCAAAACATTTTTAAGATTAGATCACTTGCACAGGTTTTGTGTGCTTATCTCTCTCTCTCTCTCTCTCTCTCTCTCTCTCTCTCTCTCTCTCTCTCTCTCTCTCTCTCTCTCTCTCTCTCTCTCTTTGATAGCACTTTTCATCAAGAGTCAGAAATAACGGCATGATCAGTTCACAGTAGTTGACTAATCCCATCTCACCCGCTGACTGAAAGCAAATAACACACAAAGTGTTCTGCCAGAAATATAACAAAACAAAGTAAAGTTGAAAAAATGGGCTTGATGTGTAATCCTGTGAATACACTATTCATGCTAATCAGAGGAAATGGTCAGGGGTTTTTTTTATCATCTGTAAGTGCCTGACACATCAGTGCCCCATTAGACCTTTCATCAGAAATCGATTCAATCTGAATGGACTGATTTCTTGAGCAATGACGAGATTAGAGCAGAACAAAAACAATGTGCCAATGGACTCTTAATCTGCTAGAGTGGCACATAACTGGAAGTCCTTCAGCTGAGTTGGGAGCTAATAAGAAAGCAGAAAAGGTGGGAGTTTCTGAACACAGGCACACGCTGAGTGATAATCAGCTTTGGCAAGAACACTGAGGGATAGAAGAAAAGCAAAAAATGTGATAGTGGCTAATGGAAACCAGAAGTTTGCTGGTTTCCATTCGGGAAACCAGGGTTCGAGACCAGGGTTCGAGTCCCATTACGTACAAGCCATGAACCATTGTGCCCTTGCAAAATGAATACACTGTAAAAATGGTCGTAATTTTAACTGTAAAAGACTGTAAAAGTACTACGGTTAAAAACAGTTACTATATACGGTGAAAAACTGTAATAGACCTAACCTTACATTTACAGTAAAATACTGTTAAATTTACCGTTTTTGGAAGTGAAAAAGTACAAGCCATTGTGTAATTTACAGTGAAAAAACGTAAATTGACATTCCCAGAATTCCCTGCATGCGTGACACTTCGCATTTGATGTATTTTCTTTGAAATAACTGTTTCTTCTTAGTTCTAACCCTAATACATTAGGGTTTTATGTTACATCTAATGTTGTTAAATTAATGTTTATTGCATTTTTTTTGTTTATTTCATGTGTGTTACCATGATGAATGACACTGTGCACCGTCTATATATTAGTATTGTCCTTCTAAAAGCTGCTTGTGATGAGCTTTGATTCATCATGTGACTCTCATCTCCACTGTGATTGGTGGTTGTCAGTATTTATCAAAGGTACATAACAGATATTAGTATTTTTAATAGGTTGGTAATTCAACATTATTTCAGTTAATGAAATACGTTTTTTTACCAAAATTTTTTTTATAGTGCACACATAATTATTACAATATAAACCTTTAAATTATACGGTTTTGAACTGTAAAATAAAAGTTTTTTTAACCGTAATTATTACATTATAAACCTTTAAATTATATGGTGCTGTCCCGTAAAACCTAAAATGCTACTGCCGTATTTTTTATGGTACATTTTACGGGATTTTTTTTTACAGTGTACTTACAATTATTTGGGGCATGTCAGATGATGGATGTTTTGAGAATGATGAAATGGTAACAAAATAAGGTCCCATTAGTTAATGTTAGTTCAATCATGACAACTCCTATGAATAGCTTTAGCATGTCATTGAATATGGCAATGTTATTTGGTCTTGGCGGATTAGATCTGCTACACTGATGGACTTGCTACTGCTAATAGATACACAGACACGCTGATGTGAGCATGTAAGATATGATGCTGCTGCATAAATAGAGAGACGTAGCAGATCTAGACAGGTGGAGCTGGAGGAGGTGGAGGGTTTCAGAGGAGCTTTGATAGCGCTAACACTGAACCTGACTATTTAAATGTTGAGCAAGCAATCTCATTGGCTGCAGGATCAGCAGAGCCAATTAGCTTGTGCCATGCGGTGATGATGTGATCGCTTGCAGATTGCATGTAAAGGACCGATCAGCCTGCGCCCTCTAGAGTTTCATGACTGAACTTGATATTTAATGCATTAACTAACATTGCACAATATATTTGTTACAGTATTTATTAATTAATGTTAATGTTAGTTAATAAAAATACAATTGTTCACTGTTAGTTATTGCATTGTTGTGCATTTGATAATATTAACAGATACAAATTTTGATTTCGATAATGCATTAGTAAATATTGAAATTAACATTATTGAAATTAACATATTAATATTGACATATTAACTGAAATTGATGAGTGCTTTTGAAGTTTGTTTATTGTTCATTGCTAAAAAATGGAACCTTATTGTCAAGTGTTACTAATGAAATATAATGAAACGACACTATAGGCAAATCAGATGCACAGAAAATGGCTGCAATTAGTTTAAAAAATAAACTTAAAAAGTAAAAAGCAGACATAATCATTGGCTGATCATCACAAAATGGTCACATATCAGTGCCTTTCTACGTCCTCCTCATTAGCTTGATGTATTTATCGTGTCTGGAATGTGTTGAGCGTGTATTAACTTTGCTTTGGTGTTATGAAATCTGATTAATTATGAAATATGAGTCACATGACAAATGCTCAGTCTGTCAGCTTAAGCTCCGCACAGACTTTGTATTTTGCTAATTATTTGTTGTTTGGTGGACCCACGGGCTGGGCACCCAGGTCAAAATAATTGGCAGGGAAAACCGGATTTGGATTTTTGTTCTGATTTGCATACTGACACACATGCTTTCCTGCTGTTGTGTTGAGAAAATAAAGTCATAATTAATTGAAGAACTGATTTACTCCCCCTCCCCCAGCTCCACCTGTCTGCTACGGGATTTATGTATATTTATGCAGCAGCAGCAGCAGCAAATATTACGTGTGTATCTGTGTATCTGTTAGCAGTAAAAGTCCATACTTGCTCTGCAGCATCGTCAGTTTAGCAGACCTAGGGCGCTATTTTAACGACTTGAGACCATGGCGGATTCACTATTTACACGGTGTAATTTGGAATGAAAGAACACTTCTCCAGAGAGGAATCCTTTTATTTTTAATATTTAAAAATGTTTGTGTGCTGCTGCGCATCCCTGTGTGTGTAATAAGCAGAGTGTACACCCGCCTACACTGGGTTAAAAACAACCCAAGTTGGGTTGAAAATGGACAAACCCAGTAAATGGGTGGATGGGTTAAATGTTTGCTTAAAACAACCCAATCGCTGGCTTAAAACAACCCAATCACTAGGTTAAAACAACCCAATCGCTGGCTTAAAACAACCCAATCGCTGACTTAAAATAACCCAGTCACTAGGTTAAAACAACCCAATCGCTTGTTTTAAACAACCCAATCACTGACTTAAAACAACCCAATCAGTGGGTTAAAACAACCCAATCACTGGGTTAAAACAACCCAATCACTAGGTTAAAACAACCCAATCACTGGGTTAAAACAACCCAATCGCTTGTTTTAAACAACCCAGTCGCTGGCTTAAAACAACCCAATCACTAGGTTAAAACAACCCAATCGATGGCTTAAAACAACCCAATCACTAGGTTAAAACAACCCAATCGCTGGCTTAAAACAACCCAAGCGCTGACTTAAAACAACCCAATCACTAGGTTAAAACAACCCAATCGCTGGCTTAAAACAACCCAATCGCTGGCTTAAAACAACCCAATCGCTGACTTAAAACAACCCAATCACTAGGTTAAAACAACCCAATCGCTGACTTAAAACAACCCAATCGCTGGCTTAAAACAACCCAATCGCTGACTTAAAACAACCCAATCGCTGACTTAAAACAACCCAATCGCTGGCTTAAAACAACCCAATCACTGGGTTAAAACAACCCAATCACTAGGTTAAAACAACCCAATCGCTGGCTTAAAACAACCCAATCGCTGACTTAAAACAACCCAATCACTAGGTTAAAACAACCCAATCGCTGACTTAAAACAACCCAATCACTGGGTTAAAACAACCCAATCGCTGACTTAAAACAACCCAATCGCTGACTTAAAACAACCCAATCGCTGACTTAAAACAACCCAATCGCTGACTTAAAACAACCCAATCGCTGACTTAAAACAACCCAATCGCTGACTTAAAACAACCCAATCGCTGACTTAAAACAACCCAATCACTAGGTTAAAACAACCCAATCGCTGACTTAAAACAACCCAATCACTGGGTTAAAACAACCCAATCACTGACTTAAAACAACCCAATCGCTGACTTAAAACAACCCAATCGCTGACTTAAAACAACCCAATCGCTGGCTTAAAACAACCCAATCACTGGGTTAAAAAACCCAATCACTAGGTTAAAACAACCTAATCGCTGACTTAAAACAACCCAATCACTGGGTTAAAACAACCCAATCACTAGGTTAAAACAACCCAATCGCTGACTTAAACCAACCCAATCACTGGGTTAAAACAACCCAATCGCTGACTTAAAACAACCCAATCGCTGGCTTAAAACAACCCAATCACTGGGTTAAAACAACCCAATCACTAAGTTAAAACAACCCAATTGCTGGCTTAAAACAACCTAATCGCTGACTTAAAACAACCCAATCACTGGGTTAAAACAACCCAATCACTAGGTTAAAACAACCCAATCACTAGGTTAAAACAACCCAATTGCTGGCTTAAAACAACCTAATCGCTGACTTAAAACAACCCAATCGCTGGGTTAAGACATTTGTCCATTTTCAACCCAACCTGGGTTATTTTTAACCCAGCATTTTTAGAGTGTATAGGTGCATATTACTAACCTGCCCTTTAAATAACACAAAACATACTGCGCTATTGACTTTAGAGCAGGTTTTTGTTGGTCAACGGCACAGTCGTTTACAGTTCCTCAAAATAGCAGCGCGCCAACAATGCGCCTGAACACACCTGGTTTTCAGACCAGCACACCCATGGGCGAACAGACGGGCACGACTGCATTTGCTATTAAAACAACGTGGCGCAGGACGTGAAAATGATAACTGCGTCCGGCTGAAATTAGCAAAAAACACTTGCGTCGCGGCTGCCGTCACATTGCGCCGGGTGTATGATAGGGCCCGCCAAGACCAAAAACATTAACATTGCCATATTCAATAACATGCTAAAAAATCCATCCAGTGTTTAAATCACATTACATGATGTTCATAATGATGAGTTGATCCCTGTTCGGTCTCTTCTGCAGGAATCATCGTGTGCTTATGTCCTGATTGTGACAGCGGTGTATTGGGTATCTGAAGCTGTGCCGCTGGGAGCCGCTGCACTGGTGCCAGCCTTCCTGTACCCGCTGTTTGGGGTCCTAAAATCCAGTGAGGTAAGATGTTTTTCTGGGCGCTTTTTCAGTATGCAGCAACCCACAATAGGATGTTTTGTGCCACATGCTCAGGCTGGAATACTGTAGGTTAAATATTTAACATACAGTACTTACAAAGCTGGACTTTGCATTTCTGCCAAAGCCAGTTTATGTATACGACCCGTTTTCTGGGGGAAATGCCTGGTTATATTCGTCACGACCGCAATAAACTGCCAAGATATTACGTAAAACAAAATGCTGCATCATGTGACTAAATCCCATTGACAAACTTGACAAAGCAACCTGTTATCTTAAATACTTGTAATCGTGTTTGTTAATATTGCCCTTTTTTACGCAATGGTTTTTGCTCTGGTCTGCTGACCGCAGGGATTTTGGTTTGTCTGATGTAGGCCTACTACCCTTCAAAAGTTTACACATAATTTATTATGTTTCTTGAGCAGCAAATCATCATATTAGAATGATTTCTGAAGGGTCATGTGACACTGAGGATTGGAGTAATGATGCTGAAAATTCCGCTTTGCAGTACAGGAATCAATTTTACAATATAGTCAAATAGAAAACTGTCAATCTAACAGACCCCAAACTTTTGAACGGGATGTAAATAATGTTCAACAGCTTCAAACCAGCACTAAACATGATGTTGCAGTTCTTTAGACCAGTGATAGTAAAGGCTTGAACTGCATATGGTGGGCATAGGTCAACAAATAAGTCACAGGGGAAGGCAATAAAAGCTCATTTACCACAAACAACATTCATACCGAATCTTCTGTCATAATGACAATGTATTAATTTGTGTAAGTTCCAGTAAGAGCCGTGTGGCCTAGATGAAGGAAATATTATTAAAAAAGACCTATTGTGCCCTTTTACAAAGTCTTGATTTTGTTTTTGGGGTCTACTAGAATAGGTTTTCATGCTTGAATGTTCAAAAACAGCTTATTTTTCACATGTTTGACATGTTGCAGCACCTCTCACTTCCCAGTCTGTCAGTAACGCTCTGGGCTGCGTTTCCCAAAAGCATCGTTATCCAACTATTGTCGTTACCAGCATAGTTGAACGATTTGCCGAAACCGTAGTTCCAGTGAACATTCGCAAACAGCGTCACAAACGTCACAAACTCTCGAGCTGTAGTTAGAAGAAAAGTTTCTTGTTAAAATGACAAGTGGACATCATGTTTTTGCAAGCTAACATTCAGTACATTATCTTTCATCCCATTTAAATATATACAACATATGTGGTGTCCGTCCCGTATACCACCATCTGGTCACACTACGTTTTCAGGGAGTTCAGAAACAGTGACTCTGATATAGAGAAGAACTCCCGCTGGAGTGACTTTGTAACTTTGCAGACCTTTTTCATGATCAAACATCAACATTGCACACTAAAGAAAGTTAAACATGTAAAAAAAACATGTTAAATATCTGTGTGTGCTTGTGTGTGCGCGCAGGTGGCCTCTGAATATTTTAAGGACACCACCCTGTTGCTGATGGGGGTCATATGTCTGGCCGCATCCATCGAGAAGTGGAACCTGCACAAACGTATCGCCCTCCGGATGGTCATGATCGCTGGGGCCAAACCTGGCATGTACGTATTTTAGCGCCTTTAACACGCACTTACTGTTAGAAACTGACTCTGTGACCTGCATGTGTTCTCTACGCTCTTTGTCTTGTAGGCTGGTGTTGGGGTTCATGTGCTGCACGGTTTTTCTCTCCATGTGGCTGAGCAACACGTCCACCACGGCCATGGTGATGCCGATCGCTGATGCTGTGCTACAGCAACTTGTCTGCACCGGGTTAGCCGATGCCCTCGATGACTCTGGGACCATAGATACACAGGACGAGGAGACTGGTGAGTCCAAGCGTCAATTGGAGAATGTGTGCATGGTGGTTATGCATGCATGTTTATTATGACTTTTGTCATATTTTTTAAATGTAGTTCTTCTGTTCTTTCACAGACAAAGAGCAAAGCCAAAAATCAAGCAATAATCACCTTCAGCTGCTGGACCGCAAAGACAAGTAAGACGAAGGCCCTATCATACACCCGGTGCAATGCGGCGCTATAGGCGTGATGCAAGTGTTTTTATATATATAGATTTTATTATATATATTTATATATATATAGGCGTGATTTTTTGCTAGTTTCAGCCTGACGCAGTTATCATTTTCAAGTTCTGCGCCACGCCGTTTAAATAGCAAATGCACTAGTGCCCATCTATTCGCCCATGGGTGTTCTGGTCTGAAAGCGAGGTGTATTCAGGCGGGTTGCCATTTTGAGGAACTGAAAACGACTGTGCAGTATTTTTTGTGTTATTTAAAGGGGGCGTTAGTAATATGTGCCTATAGGACAATGCGCGTACACTCTGCTTATTACACACACAGGGATGCGCAGCAGCACACAGACATTTTTAAATATTAAAAATAAAAGGATTCCTCTCTAACCCAGCGAATCCGCCATGGTGCGAGCACAACTGGCTTTTAAAGGGAATGGGAGATGAGACTCTGATTGGTTTATTGCACGTTATGCCCAAAACACGCCCATGACTCATTAAGAGACTATAGGTACAACACTTTTGGACCATGCGCTGGGTGCACCGACCATTTTTCCCGTCGTTAAACTAGCAAAAGTGGATTCGGACACACTTTAGACCATGCGCTCAGATTGTTAAAATAAACCTGTATTAAACTCAAGTTTATTCATTGTATTTTCTTTTTGATTGCAGTGAAAAACATGAAGTCTGTATGCTGAGTGAGGTAAGATGAAATCTGTCATTTTATCCAAAATGCAACTCAAGCGCCCATTAAAATGGAAAAAATATGCCTGTTAGAAAGTAGAAAGAAAATAAGAAATAAAAGGATGAATTTATGAATTTAATAAATACAGTATTAATTTCACTTTTTTTTAATTTATTATAATTTATGTGAATGTGAACATGCCACATTTAACATGCCATTCACTGTCATTAAAGATTTTTCTAAAATGTAAATTGCATGTTTAATGCGATTAGTTGATTGATTTTTTATGTTATAGATTTCAATTGAATTGACAATTTGTACCTTTTCCCCCAGGATTATCATATTTACGTCATATTTAAAAATTTCAACGCTAAATACCATAAGTTAAAAGTTTAAAATCACTCAAAAATAAGTACATTGTCTCATTAAAGTCTTAATTTAAGATTTTTTGGGGTAAATACAGGCTATCTAATTTAATCATCAATCAAAAATTTGACAAAGTTATTGATGAAGACTAGATTTTTGAAATGTGTTTTTTGGTACTGTAGGAGTTGAATGGTCTAACATTAAAGCCTGGTTTCGGCCCAGAGTTTTCTAGAGAGTCAAATGGATATCTGCCAGAGGTGAGACCTTCGTCTAGCTCACATTAACGGCAGAATCTGCTTCTCACATTTCTAAAATGATTCGAATTGTTCCAAAACAGGCTCCAATTAGCGTTCCTGTGCCAAAGAAACCCAAAATCCGAAGGGATTCGCTGTACCCCACCAAGAGAGACCACATGATCTGCAAGTGCCTGACTTTGAGCATCACGTACGCGGCCACCATCGGCGGCCTCATCACCATAACCGGCACGTCCACCAACCTCATCTTTGCCGAACAATTCAACAAGTATGTTATCACCATGCCCGATCCATTCGATAAAAGGCACATTCACACAACGTTGGGCACTGCTGGGATTTGTTTAAGCACCTGATTAAATCCACTCAATCTCATTTCCTGCACATTGTAAAGACGCTAAGCACAGAAAAATAACCCTTTCCTTATGCAACATTTCTTGGGCAAAGGTGACTCTATATTGTAACCTGTTTTTTGGCAGGAAGTCTGCTGCTGATGTAAAGAGATGCAGTAATGGCCTAAAGGGATGTTCGGAGGGGATATTTGTTTTTAATGACCCTATAACCATCAAAATATGAGGGAAATATTTTAAATATGAGGAACAAAACACTAAACTCAAGGTTAATGTATTTATCTGACAAAATAATTTGGTAAAAAAAGTGAATAAATGCATAGAAAAGCAAAAACGCTCACGGGGATAAGCATACATTGACTACAACATAATCAGTTATTAATTTTCATAGGTTCAAATTGGTGAAAATGTAGATTTTCGGGCATCACTACTGTAAATCACAGTGAAAAGAGGGCATTTAGCGGGTCAGTGGGGTTTGCATTGACGCTCTTTTCAGGCAAATTGCCGCATTGACAGTAACTATCACAAGTTCTGCTATAATCTGCGTTCACTGGAATATTATTATCACTGACTTGACATTTTGCCAGAAATAGTCAATGTAAAGTGCTAATTGGCCTAAAGTGGGGCAGCTGAAATCTTTGCACCACATTGATTGGCTCTCAGTATCTTGAGGATTTCAAACGCTGTGTAAACAGAACATTGTCCTTTACTTCCACACTGGAATGAAGTAAATGAGACATTTGACCCCTGACCGCAGGGTCTCAATGAGGAACAGTGTTGGGGAGTAACTAGTTACTAGATTAGGTAATTTAATGACAAAATAAATGGAACTGTAATCAGTTACACTCAAAAAATGCTGGGTTAAAAACAAGCCAAGTTGGGTTGAAAATGGACTAACCCAGCGATTGGGTTGTTTTAAAGGTCCTGTTCTTCGTGTTTTTTTGAAGCTTTGATTGTGTTTACAGTGTGCAATATAACATGTGTTCATGTTTCGCGTGTAAAAAAAACAGTATTTTTAACACAATTTACTTATCTGTACACCGCTGTTTTCACTGTCCTAAAAACGGCTGATGAGTTCCTTTATTCTATGAAGTCCCTCCTTCAGAAATACGTAACGAGTTCTGATTGTGCCAGCGGTTCCTGTGTTGTGATTTGACCGCAGCTTAGCAAACGTGGCACGGTTCCTGTGTTGTGATTCGACAGCAGCTTAGCGCACGTAACTTGCACGGAAAGGTCACGCTTCTTAACGGGAGATGTATGCGCTCAATGATCTCTACAGCGTCCCTGGGAAAGCCAAACAAAGGTGATTTGACTCCGGGATGAAAATAACAGCGTCTCGACGACATGGCGACAAACACACTGAAACGCACCACTTCCTTTTCTCCACGCGACACTTCCTCTTCTCCACGTGGGACAGCAACAAGACCACGCCCCCTTTTTTCGCGTATTCTTGTGGGCGGAGGTTAGTCTGTTCTACTGTTCTACTGACGTAATTAATGAAGGAAGTACCAGGATGTAGTCCAAGCCGGCCGTTCGCTGTAGGCTTTGAAAGGGAACTTCTGTTAAATAAAATATCTTGCTTGGCATTGAACTTTGAGCTTTATAATTTTACAGGTATTATTTATGCTCTAACAGCAACATTACACACTAACTAAAGTTTGAACAATGGGATCACGAAGAACGGGACCTTTAAGCAATCGTTTAACCCAACCGCTGGGTTAAAATTAGCCATTCGCTGGGTTAAAACAACCCAATCGCTGAGTTAAAACAACCCTTTCACTGGGTTAAAACGACCCAATTGCTGGTTTAGTTCATTTTCAACCCAACTTGGGTTGTTTTTAACCCAGCATTTTTTAGAGTGTACAGTTACTGAGAAAAATGTGTAATTAAATGACAGTTACTTATGAAAATGTGACCGATTACAAAGGGGGTTACGACTGAATATTTCCTGTAAAAAGCTAGGATATGTTGAATAATATTCATTTGTTGCTTTGCCTGTTTTTGATGTGCACGATGCCTCCTGACATTTAAAGGCAGTTTAGTAAAGCGATGCTATTCTGATGCTTTTGATTGGCTCTCTTTTGGATTTGCAGCGCACCACGTCTGCCATTTAACATCAATCCACATTGCCGCTGAAAGCTTAGGCTACAACCTGTCGAGAGTTGCCATCTTGGCGAGTAATCAAAAGGCGTTAAATTACATCAGTTACATTACCTTAATAAAGTGATTGAAATAGTTACACTACTGATTACATTTTAAATAGGGTAACTTGTAATCTGCAAATATTCCAAAATAACCTTCCCCACACCGACTAGGAACATGCATTAGATGTATGTTGTGATAATGAAATGCACTTTAACTTCTTTAATGATCATTTTAATTATATCAACACTGTAAATCATGTTTGTTGCAATTGACCGTTCGCAACGCCCCGCCCCCTTTAGTTACTGTTGCTATGTCCGACAAGCCATGGCGCTCTCACACCACACACACGTTCTCACGTAGAGAAAATACATCACGGAGCAAAGAGGACACTGACAACACGCCGACACAGACAGGACAGAGCAAGTTACTTTTGATATGAATCAAAGTCTCAACTTTGAAATTTTAATTTTTTTAAAGAAATCTAAACAATTAATACCATTTTGTGGCTCTTTAATGTGTCGTGATCGCTGTAGCGCCTCAGTTAAAGCTGCTCGTGAACCGATTATCTCTTCCTTCTAGTTCATTGAGAAGCACGAAATAAACATGAATGAACACTGAAAGAAATGTTGTTTCAACCGCGGAAAGACGTCAGTACACACCGCTTTTCCAAGTCCACCGACATTAATCTACTAACTCTCCTGACTGCTTTGTCGGACAAAACAGCAGATTCGGCGATGTGATTGGTCAGATCGCCTGTCAATCAAACTTGCGGCGAAGGGTGAATTAGCTACCACAACTCAAAATTTAGCGTTAGAATAACTTTCATGGATTTGATTTAAGATACTTAGAATATCACTTTATACAACTTCACATTTAAAGTTGACTAAACTTAAAAATGA